>CM076406.1:38919378-39256862 GCA_038363315.1 Mugilogobius chulae | reverse complement strand
CGGGGCGTATTTACAACTTTTCTTCGGGAGCGATGTGTCTAGCGTGTCTCCATGTTCCGTTCCAACCGGAAGTCGATAGACGAACCTCTAAAGGGGCAGGACTTCATTAAAGAACCTGTGTAATATTTTCAGTATTATTTTGGTGTCATTTTAAAATTAAATTATAACCTCAATTCAATCCAAAAGGCTCACTATTAAAATTTATACCTATCTTTAGTTAATCATACGAATGAATAGGACTCATTTCAGTATGTCTAAATAACAATTTAAAACACCAAAACGGAAGAAAAAATGTGATTTGTTGCGTTTAACAAGGGTATGTGAAAATTTAAAATTAATCACTAATTTTAATTTTCAGATTTTGCAATTAATTAGTTGTTTTTTATTGATTCCCAGCCTATGCATAATTATACTAATGATGTCATGTATGTTTCTCAAATGTGATTTGCTCCAAATAAATTTGACAAAACAAAAACAAACAAACAAACTAAATCTCAAATGTATTTTTCCAAGGTACAACCTGGTAATTTCCAGACCAAACTAATGTTTACCTGTCAACTATTTGAAAAGTTTAATTATATCTGTCAAGTCAAAAGAGTTCAAAAACTTTGAAAATTGTTTGAATTATGCACTGATTGAATTGAAAAGCTAGAATCGACCGGTTGTGCTCATGCGCTAAAATACACGTGAAGCCCACTGTCCTACACACCCCACACTATAGTTGCATAGTACAAAAACACTGATAAAATAATATAGTTACAATTTATGAAAAAATAATATGTGAACTTGTGCAAGACTTGACTGAATGTGCATTACTATGTTCAAAAAGTTTGAAGCTTTTAAAGTGGCTTTGTTTTAAATGTAATTTATATAATGGTTTTATTTATGTTTTAAGGAAAAATAAATCCAATATAGATAAAACACCACAATAAAAAAAATTGTTGCTGCAAAATCAAAAACTGAATAGGATCGTAACTTAAGTGAATCGTTTCTTTGAATGTTTTATAATTAGAAAGTGTCTTGTTATAAAAAGTCTGAAGTGTCACGTATAAAAATCTGACTGACTGTTGTGTTAAAAGTACTAATGAACTCAACAAAATGCAATTTTTAATCCTAGCTTCAACATTTTTTTTTCTTTCAAATATTTAATAGTATTTAGATTCAATACACAGCACCATTTTATCATGTTTCGTAGTTCAAATGAAACTAGAAACATTAATATTTATATCTATCAACCCTCTACTTGGATTCTTCCTTCTTCTTAACTTCACTTTCTCTTTCTTCACCTTGGGATAGTTTCATGTACTCATAGCTGGGTAACTGCTGCAAAAATGTATGCATAAGAGCAGTTCTGACTTGGAAAGAGCAGCGTGTGTCATACTAAAGAAGCTTAATCATCCTTAAATCAAATTAAAGGAGCAAGTTCTGTGTCAAACCCAGATTAGCGTACTGGTTTATGTGGGTATTCAACAAGAGGTGCAACCTTAAAATAATTTAGCTAGAGATGATTTTATGTTACGTATTTATTTGTAATATTAATTTGTGTGATTTTGTTTATGTAATCTTACTAATGAGTTATGAAGGCACAAAATGTGACATGTACCTGGAGTTTTAAAAGTCAAAAGTAGCATTGTATGAAAAATATCCCACTAGGCAAAACTTTGGCATTGAGAAAAAGCTGATATTGCAACCCTGGTACTCAACCATTTGCATTTTGGTGAAAGCAAAAATGCAAAACAACTGAAGGAGATAAACAGATTTTCCCTTCCCAAAAATGATTCAATATTCTGCTGAACCAGTTAAAGTGAAAGCATTAGGTCATACAGTATCTTCAATCCATATCATACACCTCCAGCCAAAGAAATTAGAAATGCAGAATTAGCTGAGTCAAAGGAAACAAGCCAGTGTGTGTTTGTGTGCAATTACAGTGCTTAAATCAAATGAGTTCTAATTATAATCACCCCCTGTGGTGCAACATTCACACTTGTTATCACCTTGATATCTTGTCTGGGCACGCACACAAACGCGGACACACACGCATACACAAGCTGCAGCGCCAGAGGAGGCTAATGCTAATGTATTCTCACAAAATTAATTTGCTGATCCGCACGGAGTTACTGTACCTGCAAGGGGAGAGTTAGGTGAAGAAAGAGAAGCAAAAACAAAGGTTCAAAAAGCCCAGTGTGTCACAAAGAGTAGTCAGTTTTTATGCATTTTTTTAAAAAGCAGAACTAAGGAACATTTTTACCTTGTTAAGAGTATCTGTAAGACTCTATTTTCAGGGCATTTGAAGTGTGCACCGCCTCTCTCCCAGCGGAAATCTTGTCCTTGAAACTTCTGTTCACCGACCTGACGACAGCTCTGCAGAGAAACACAGGCTCTTTTACAAACAAAAAATAGATTAATTTAAAAAATGTGTTAAGACTAAACTACCACATTAATAGAAGTAAAAAAAAAAAAAAAAAACAACATCTGAATTTTATCAATTTTACATTTTTTAGTAAATATTCTCCAACTAAGCATTCTCTTGCCATGTTACTGGTGACGTCTCTTCTGTAAGGTAATTACAAAGGGGAGTTAACCTTGCACTGAGGTACTAATGCAGACACAGTTTCAGTGAACATGATTTGAATTGTTAAGTATGGCAAAAAAGCATAGATTTAACAACCACACAGAGAGAATCATGCAACTTTACACAACTGGAAAGTGTTTTTCTGAGTCTCAAAAAAGAAGGCTACTAGACAAGATTTAGCAAACAGATGTGTTTTTTATGAAAAGGCAATGTTAGAACATGGCTAAAAGTTCAAAAAAGTCATTTTTGCACAATCTGTATTGTAACTCGAGTAATCAAGTTTTTCACCACAAGGGCATTTCTTCACATTAGTCCTCGCTAAAATGTTTCTCATCTTCAAAGACTGAGTGATCAATGGAGCCAGGACCTAAAATTAAATATCGTACTCAGTGAAAAAACGGACTGTAATCTATGCATGCAAAACCTGACATTTCGAGGTAATGACCTTTTAAAGATTATCATCTCCGTTTGTTGTAATTTGTCTGTGATTTAGGCCAATGGCAACCATCAGCAGAACTAATCAAGCACAACAAAGAGGACTTTTTCATTTTTCATCTTTCAATACAAACCGCCGCTAGATTATGTGTTCGAACGGACGTTACAAAGCTATAATGGAGCTACATAAACAAGATTGTGTTAACGTGACATTTACACATAATCAAATTTGAGAAGGTTAACGTGAAAAAATATAACAGAAATATCAATATATTGAATGAAAAAGCTCCGAACCATTACTGTACAATATTGAGAAAAGAATGTTGCACCTGCGAAGCGGAGATAGCGTTCTTGTAATGCATCAATTACAAGCCATCAAAATAGTATTTTATGCTTGGTCTAATGTGCTTATTAACTATAATACATAAAAGAACATTGTTGTATAATGTGTTGTATAATATCTGTATATAAATATAAGTTATATTAAATTAAATTACCCAAGTTACATTCAAACTGGTTATGATGTTAGTGTCTTTTTTATATGTAATAATGCGCTGAACACACCACGAGATACAATAGCGGGAGTCGTTTTTGACACGTTGCCCGACCCACTGCGCTCCACAGCTGACCGCAGAGCCACGGATCACACGGGCTCCAGAGCCATGAAACACATCCGGACTCTAGCGAAGTCCCAACAAGCTCCAACTACACAAATGACATTCCAACGTGAACAACTTATCACCATAAACTACGAGCTCAAAGAGTCAAATCCTCACCTGGAGAAATGTCCGAGCGTCAGCTTCCCCTGCATGATTCAAACGGTCTAAAGTTTTTTTAAACCACTTCTGTTTTAGAGAAAAGCAGCGTACTTCTATAGCACCGCGCACTATATAAAAAAATGCAAATTGCACACAAAAAAATCGACGAAACAGCAAACCCGCGGAAAGTGAACCACGTTAGAGCGAGGGACCACTGTATTATTATCATCTTTATTAACCTAGTCTATACTATATGTAAGCAAAATACAGACAATACCTATTATCTGGCCTCTGAAGGCTTTAATGAAGGTTGTTGTTAGGTTTGAGCACTTTTTTTCCATTATTATTATTTTTCGCCAATATGTTTTTGTAGTTATATTTTTCTAGATTAGTTTTTGTAGATTAGTTTTTGTCTTTTTCTATTTTGATAGATAGTAGTTTTTGTAATATGTCTTATTAGTAAAGTTTAGCTTAGTTTAGCGTAGTTGGCTCCGGACGCTCCTTATTTTTTTCTAGCGCCCGTGCGCCTTTAAATGGACGAGCTGTGGTCCGCTCGCTCTCTCCTCTCTCCGCCCAGCTTGTCCGCACCACCTGTGCGCTCGCGCCCGACGCGCGCTCTTGAGGCTGCTGCTGCTGCTCATGCAGGCTCTGCCTGTTTGGTTTGTCTTTTTTTTCCCTTGTTTGGACATTTTGCAAAGTTAACCTTATTTTTTGTTTGGCCTGGTGGGACCGGTGGTCACGTTTCATTTTTCTTTTGTCATAGGAATTAGTTGGGTTTTGTTTTATAGTTTAGGGGCGCTGGCACCGGCTTCTACAGCTCTGTATAGAGTTGGCCCGGTGTCTCGCCCTTTTGTTCTTTTTGCCGGCCCACCAGTCCGGTTTATTTTGTTGCTTTTTAGTATTTTTGGGCACGGGGTTATTAGGAGTTTTTTTTTTCTTTTTCTAAACTAATTAAAAATTTAAATAAACAAAAAAAAATCAATTAAAGAAAAGAAGAAAGAAAAGTCAAACTAATTGAACTCCTATTTTGTGTCCTGTGTCCTTATAAATATGTTGTGTCTTTATTGGGTCATAACAGTTGTATGAAATGGAAAGAGAGAGTGTAAAGACATTTGACAATCATTGGTGCTGAGAAGTTAATCACAAAAGAAACAAGTAGGCCTATGTTACCCCAAAGTGCACCAACTCCTGTCTATCAAAACCTAAGATGAGACAATTTTAGTTACATGGGTGTAAACACTACTTTAAACATGCAAAAGTCACGCAGCAACACCAGTAGTAAAACCAACGGTTTCTATTATATTAAGACGACAGTGTATTTAAAACAGAAGGTCATGAGTGACAGCAGGAAACTAGCCTAAAGCAAACCACACGGAGCCCTCACCTGTTGTTAGCACAGTCTGTGCTCTCATAGATACTCAGGAGCAGGCAGTCATGCAAAATAAGACTTCCACTGAGCCGTGCCCTTATGATGAGGGTGCTGCTGGCACTCCGTCCAAGAGGCTAAAATGCATGTTATGGATGCTCACTCGCCTGGAGCTAGTCTGGATTGAGCTGTGAGGGCAGAAGGTTTGCCACATACTCTCACTTACGCTGTGAGCTCTGTCTCCGGAGTGGCAAAGAGAGAGGCTAGCCCTCTGTGGAGAGGAGGGGCTGTAGACGGTCACATTGGACTGACTTACTCAAGTCTCGGACTTAGACACAGTGGTAGGCAGGACAGGTGTGGCATAGACAATAGAAGAAAGGGTCACAGCGTGTTCTCTCCTGAACTCGCTGTGACCCTTCTAACCATTTATTTAAATTGGGTCTGGTGAGCAACAAAGTGTTACTTAGGGCCACCTAGAGCTTAGCTCCAATACGGCAAATGAACCTCCACATTACTTACCCAAATAAGTGCTTTTTATAACTTTCAGTTAGAGTAAGTCTGTTTTGCTTTCAAAAGCTCGAAGATGGCAAGTACTGTACTTATGTAGCTTTTGATTATCTACTTAAAAAACACATCTGCACTTTGTATTTAGTAAAAACAGCAAATCTACATTGCTTTAAGAGGAAATAGCCTGTGTCCAGGAGAATTCAGTTGCTGGATTTATTTTGACTGTCGTTACAGCTATTTAAGATCACCTCACAAAACAAACAAGCCAACATGTTAGCTACCCTAACAGAGCTCAACAGGAAGTGTACTGCCTAAACAAAAGTGGGCAGAACATATTATAAATAACAGGTTTATAAATACCAATCCTACCAACCAGGTTCTCCTCTAACAATCTTTAAAATGACTTATGGAGCTATGATGCAAATAGGAGTGATTTCGGTTTCTTTCACTGGCACAGAATTACTGACTTCCTTTGTGCATCTGCGTCATCAGCTTTTTAAAAATGTCATATTATTGTTTTGTTAAATCCCAGTGCAGTCATTATTCTGAAGTGTTTCCTTACCTATCTAAAGATCAACAGCCTTGTATGAGTGGTTTCTTAGCAACAGCTGTAGCAGGACGGGAGATTTTCAGTTGACTGCTGCCATTCACAAAAGTGGAGAGGATGAAACCTTTCTATGGCTGGGCTCTTCACACAACAGCCTGTTGAAAGTGATCCCCTCAAATTATACAGCAGCACATTCAATTCAGCACAATCGGACTGAAAACAGACACATGGGAGAAGATTTACCAAGCCTTATCGAGCAAACAGCCACATAAAAGCCTCTACACGGTCAATATACCCTGCCTCGATCGCTCCAATAAAAATCACACTAAACTATACATTTCTATATGAACATATATTAAGTTTAACTTTATGGTCTGCTGTTGGCTGGATTTCACCTCCATGCTCTTCACTGTAAAGACAAATAAAAAAAATAACCAATTTTTAAAGGACTAGTCAATTAATTGAAATATTTAGTCTAGTCAAATCCGTTGTTTGTTGTATTTTTAAATCAAGATGTTCATTCCTGACATTCCTCAGCAGAAATCAGGATTTAGGGGAAGAAACTGTATATTTTTGTGTTGAATAGAACTAGTCGTGATCTCATTTTGCAGATGACAATGTGTTTCTGTAGGTAAGGGTACCACAATTCTGGTGAGATTTTATTTTAATTTTTTTTTGCTTTGTTTGTTTTTTCAATGAGCCAAACAATAAGACTTTGTGTTAATCAGTTCTAATAAGCCTTGGCATTTAAAAGTCAATTTGAATGCCAAGGAATTTAGTATTAAAATCTTTGAACAAATATGTTGGTATTGCTACATCCATCAAGGGAAGGTTCATCATCTGAAAGAACCTACAATGATCCAAGGTACATCCTGATTAGATATATTTACAATAAGTATTACAAAATAAAAACACTTTTTATGGGCTTGCAGGTTACTTGCGCAGAGCAGATTTCGATGGTCTCGCTCTTTGGAGCAAGACCATCGAAATCCAAAAAAGTGACCACACAATTGTAAACAGAAATAAGAGGGTATATTATATTAAATACAATGCATTGTACACATACAATTGATTGTATTCTGTCTCTTCATTCTGTATATAATAAATCTATATCAGATGAACCAACAAGACTGCAATAAATATTTGTTTTGTAACTAATGGCTTTTGCTGTAGCTATAACTTTTATACTTGTGAATATGCTACCGTGTTTTCAATCATCAATTGTTTTGGTTTAAACTATGCCAACTACTAAAATATAAAAAGTAAAAGTTCCTGATTGTATATAGTTTACATTGATGTAAAAGTGCACAACAAAAACTCACACAAATATCTGAAGACACACTAAGTACAGAAAGCACAAACCCGCATTCTTCACTCAGACACAATGGAACATTGGTCCATTTTCATTAAATCACCATTGTGAAACTTTGATTTGGAAGCTCTTTGGTAGCAGTTTGAAATTATACACCTTTAAGAAGAGCCAAAAAACACAGGAGCATTAATGGTTTTAAGGCCTGCACTACAAAAGACTTGCATCTAACAAAGTGTTTTCTTTTGTGTTTCATCTTGTCCTAAATGGAAAATTACCAGCAGTGCAGTGTTCCCAAAAGCACTGCTTATTTAACTAATGTCGGATATATTTATCTAGTGCACTTCTCTCTCTGTGATGGATTACAGCTCTCACAGAAGAAAGCGTGTTTTGCAGAGTCATTCCCGATAGCATTAAAATGGCCCGGCCTGTTGTCTGAGAGAAGAGCTGTCTGCATGTAGACAGAGCTTCAGCTGAATCATGTTTGGTTTCATACATTGCCTTATCATGACATTTACAGCAGAGGTCCCAGTATTTACCATGAGCTGAGAATGGCAGTAGTTATCCCAGTGTCCAGCATCCAAGCCCTGCTGCTCTCTCCTCAGAGGATTTTGCATGGCTTTGCACCAATCTTTCCACTTCATGTGTTGCCAGTGCCAGCTGCAAAGTGAGTCCTCTAGTTTGGATTTGTCTCCATGGCAACACAACTCCATTCGAGGAGGCAAGATTTATTTTATTTGGTTAAAAAGTTATGAGCTTACGGAATTAGTTGAGGTCTAGTCACCTGCAGAAATTACCAAAAATTTAAATTTGTGAAATATACATACATTATATACTATATATTTGGGATATTTCATTCAAGTTTATGTTACGAAAAACTAGCTCTTGCCCCCCATCTGGACTTGAAATCATCAAATTCTAAAACATGAACAGAACCAGTATCATGACAACTATTCTGTGCCTTACCAAACACCCAAGACTAATATTGAGTTAAAAGAAATGCGCAGTACAGTTTTGAATCACAGAAAACTTCCCTGTATTATTGTATTATTTTAAAACCACACAGGAAATTATCAGAAAATTTTGAGTATTCTTGCTTTATGTAAAACTGATGTAAAACTTTCATACAGAAATTGTTCAGCGCTCTTCCAGTAGGACATCTTAAAGGGGTCCTATTGTTTTTTTTTTAATGTTTAGTAAGAAACTAGAACATCAGCAGATCAGTAATTTACCTTTTGTTCATTGTAAAACACAAACTTGATCTAAAACAGGTTGAAAATAGGAACAGCTCTACTGACTTCCTGTTCAAAACTGCAGAACTGATAAGCCCCGCCCCTTCATTTTAAAATGTAACTGTAAAAAGCAACGGATTTTAAATAACAAATTATTATTGTTGGAAAGTGGCTATGGGACAGTTCTGAACAATATAAGCTTCACTTTGAGCATTAATCTTTTGAATTATAACAAGTAAATACAGACAAGTGGGAGGGGATAGGTGGTAGGTGAGAACGGGGAATTCTAGCACTTGAACTCCAGCTGAAGAAGAATTCATGATTACTCCAACATGAATGAATCAATTCAAATATAACTTTGAGTAAACTAATGATGAAGGAAGGCCATTATAACAAGGTTAAAAACTTAGAAAAGTGAATTTGACACAATAGGTCCCTTTAACATCTGGAGGCAGACATGTATTGAAAGTATTCATGAAGTTTTCTCCTGATTTGTAAAGTATTTAACATTTTCACATTTTCACCACCACAGCATTTGTGGTGTCAGGCGCTTCAAACACCTCGACTGCATTTCGGAAGCTTGCGCTAGATGGGTGTCCACCGCATATTTAAAATGTAAAATGAATGCTTTGACACCTTGGTGTGATCATCATTCCTCTAGAGTTTTTACCAGTTTAGTTTAGTTTTTAGTCTTCAGGCAACCAAGAATTTCGACTACAATCTAAAGGCAGACATATTTTTCCATGTTTTTTTCCTACTAGTTCTTAAATTGTTTTTGTGACCAAATGTGTTTTAAAATGAATACTCAATATTTAGTTTTGTTTTATCGGTTGCAATAGAGTGTTAGACCCTCCACAATATGCCAGCATACTGTATAATGGTTTGGCGTGCATAAACAAAAGAACAGAAGCTTCTTGGATTAAAAGGGAGTTGGCATCAGACGAGAAACACAAAATTAGATAACTGCAACATATTTCATCAGAGACTTGACCCAAGTAACAGTAAACATCACTGAAAATAGATGCACTTGTTAGTGCAAAGCAAACACTTTGGCCTGACCATCCTGGCACCCTATGGTGTTATCTTGATAAAATAAGGCCTATTGAACCAAGTGCTCTCTGCCAAGCCCCTCTAGACTCAATGCAAGATGTTTCAAAGGTCAAAGGTTGGCAGTTAATCCAGAGGGTGCTAAAACAGAGCCAGCAGAAAGGCCGAGGAAATCTCTCACTCGTATCTCTCCATCTCCTCACGTACACTCACATCTCCTGTTGAAAAAGATGCCAATTGTACAGACAAAGTGTTTGTAGGAAGTCAAGTCCTGATTTAATCTTGGCATTGTCTCATTGGCCTAGATCAGCAGCAGATAGGGTTTTATTCACTGCGAGAGAAATGGAGGAGAATGAGCGAGGAAGATGGTGTGGGATTAGCCTGTCAGTGGCACGACTAACTAGACACAATGTGAAATGTCCCTGACAGTCCACCCACGACCGCTCAGCCCACAGCACATCCACAATGACAGAGAAACTTTACTGATGACAGAGCGGAAATGGGAGAGAAAAGTATATTGGAAGTCACACAAGTGGTGATATGTCCAGCAAGACCGAGGACAGAGACGATGGCGCCAATGCTTTACTTACAGTCAAGTTGTTACAAGCAAGAATCACAAAAAAGAGCTTAAGTTAGTAATTTCATACAAAGTGACTAATAAGCAAAACACATGAGTACCTTAGCTGGATGATTTTACCTGTGCTAAATTAAACTATGCAGTACATTAATGTTTTGCAGGAAAATGCTTATTTGTGTGCTATCAATTATTGTAGCTAAACAGACCTATGTGTACGTTTTAATAGTGCCAATTAGAAATCAGAATCTGCAAATATTGGCAACACTTACTAGTCATCAGTTCCTTGCATTAAAAAAATATACATATATAGGTCTGTCCCTATAGTACCTTTTTTAGTTCTTTGTGCTATAAAAGCATTGAATCATTTACAGCTGAACTGCAAAATTGGCTGTTCCTTGGAGTCTGTATTTCTTGCGTTTTGTGGTTGTGTTTCAAATAAAACGTGACAAATTTTTTTTTTTAAACTCAGAAGTCTAATTTTGTGCTAAGCTCATCTGAACTAAGGACAATGTTGCAGAGGTTTACAGATAAGATCCACTCAGTCAAAGGTATGCCACTACAAGCCACTGAATGTTTCGGATTTCAGAAAGTATTATTTCCTGAAAGTCTCCTATCTGAAATTATATATCAAAGGTTTCATTTGAACTGCTTGAATTAAGCTTCTTAGAGAGTCTGTAAAACGTCGGAAATTATGTCGGAGGGCAATGGAAGAGAGGCAGAAGAACTAGACAAGGATGCAGAAAGACAAGCATGGAGCACGGCCAGACAGTTGACAAATATGGCTGTATGGATTTTTCAGTTTTGGAAGGAGGAAGTGATAGGGTGTCACTGAGACAAGAAGAGGGGAAGGGGGTGCACTGCCCAGGGAGCTAATATATGTGACAATGTGTAGCTCCAAACAGAATTGGTCTTCAGGCCTGTCCAGTGTGCGCCCACAGAAGGGAAATTAACAATCTGTCTGTTCGTTTAGTAGAGCCCAGTTTCCTGACAATCTGGCAGCAAGAATTTTAAAAGCAAGAAAAGAATAAAGAAAAGGCAAAGTAAACAGGAATGGTTTTCTATATCATTAGTTCAATAAGCACATTTTTATTTCTGCAGCTTTTATTGTAATGATTTTATTTCAGCAAAAGCATTATTTCTTTAAAGATGTTGTAGCATTTAATGGGCTGTGTGTGCACGGAATTTCAGTTGGCTTGCGATTGTTCAAAAATGCTAACTTCTGTACATACAACCATTTCCTGTTAGCGTTAGCATTTAGACACAATTATGTCTCTTTTTAAACACACAAGTGTCCTCTGATGAAATATTCCTCTAATATGTAAAGTCTTTAACATGTTTTCTGTAACATTCACCACAACTGTCTGATCTAAAGAGTATTTATTAGTTTTAAACTGATGTAGTGAAAACCTCACTGAAGAGTATTGAACAGGAAGTCGTTGTATGTACAGGATGTAGTATTTTAAACCAAAACAAGACAACTGCACTCAGCCAATTTGATTTGCCTAGTTCTTGTCTTCAATACATGCTCTTGAGAACATCCCATGTCAGGACTTGAGTTACAGCTCCATCTACAGGCTGCAAAGGAAATTACATAGAGGAAATTAACAAATCAATCTTGCCTGATATAAGCTACTGCCTCAGAAACGCTGATAATGAGTCTGAATGATTATTGGAATGAAAAACAGTGTAGAAGGTCTCAATCTGCCTGGGATTTCCTGTTTTTAATAAAGTATATTCAAAAATACATTTGAAGGTGGTCAGTTGAACAAAGATGTTTGACAATCATACATTTGAGATGTGACATGTTTTTTTTAAATAGCTTTTATATTTGAAGAGAGAAAGTGAGACTGGCTCTTAGCTTTGGTAATGGTTGAAGTTGCATGTGGCAGAAACAAAAATTGATTGAAAGAGTACATTTATTAAAACGGCCTTTGGGAGCATAGATACACTTGTCAAACAAGAAAGGTGGGAAGATTTCCGTAATGGATGCAAGACATTCATTTTAATAGAGAAAATCCGCTCTATCACCCCCTGTTCAACAATTGCAAGAGAAAATAAATACATGAGTTATATTGTGCTAGCCTGGTGCGTCAGAAATTTCATTTCACTTCGTGGCAACCGGCATCAAGGTTTTTTTGCTCCAGAGTTGATGGACACTTTTTTGCATTAACCAATCACTGTGCTCGAACACATTAGTATAGTCCAAACAGTAGCAGGTAGCACATGTGCTGCACCAATTGTTGCTTTTTCTGTCCACTAAACTTATGAATTAAAGCTACAAAAACAAATTCTAGGTTATAATGATTTGACACGAGGTGGTTCTTACCAACACAGCTTCATCTCTGTTCACTGATAGGGCGAAAGTATTTCCTGGTCTTCGGGAACAGACCTGACTACTGTTCCAGAAGCTCCGCCTTGCTTGGTCTGGTGGGGTGGCAAGCACTGAACAAGTCGTGTAATGTTTGTCTCCACAGAGGTCCATTTGGACTTGAATATAAGATAAGTGTAATTGCTGCTTTGAATTACCAAAATACAAATTAAAAAAAAAAAAAAAAAAAAAAAAAAAAAATAAAAAATAAAAAAAAAAAAAAAAAAAAAAAAAAAAAAGGTCTGATCTTTGCTAATTGAGCCTAATTTGGATTAAGCTAAGATTAGTTCAGTGTTCAAACCATTTCAATTCAAACATTCAAACATTTTCTAAATAAGTAACATTCCAGTGCTAGGTTTTCCATTTTAGACGTCAGAAGACAAAGTACCAAAGCAGTGCTGATCTCAAGTCACATGTCAAAATTGCTCAATTAGCTACAAATGTTTGACTCATTTAAAACCTTCATTTGCAAAAAAGCATCACTAGAGCAGCGAGCCTGTAACTAGAGCAGGAGCCAGACAGTATTATCACAGTTCTCCAAACAACTGACACCCCACAGATATTGGAATGAAGGGCAAGGAAGTCAATGCACCTTGTGACGCAAAGGACAGAGCTTACTAAGAAGGGCCGCCTATTCACATAATTAATGACAAGACTTTTGTAAATCACTTACTTAGCAAAGACAAGAACTTAAAGCCTGCATCAGTTTGTTTCTTTCACTTTGTGTCTGACATCGCATCATTGAGTTGTTGTTTTTTTGTTTGTTTTTTGTTTTTTTGCTCCATGGTAGGCAGGCAATTTTTAATTTTATCATTATTTTTTACCATTATTATTATTTATTAGTATTTTTTTATGTTTTGGTAGTTTTGCTTTAACCAGTTGTGTTAACATGTGTGTGTCAGCAATCATTTTTTTGCTGTAATGCTCATCCATTTATTCAGAAATTTTGATCCTAAATCAGTGCTGGGATTTTTGAAGGTGAAGAGATTTTTAAACTTAAAGAGAAACTAAACTCAGAATCAACTTTTTTTCACTGTCAGACTGTGTATATGAGGTCAAAATTGAATTATCTACTGTTTCCAAGCCTTTTTTAGACATTTTTGTGCAAACTCGTTCATTTTGGAGTTATGTGTGCAAAAACAGCGGCTGTACTGCTACGCTGGGCAAACGCTGTCACTGCATTTTTAGTACCCTCTGACGTACAGTGTATTGACGCGGCAGACGAACCGCCCAGATGGTTTGTCTAAACTCCTCCCTCTGAAACCGCCGCTGCAAGTTTCTTCCTTGCACGTCAAGGAAGCTGTAGTGCTGCAGACTACAGCTTCCTCATCTGTGAATCTCACGTCAAGACCTGGACCACTCCAATACAAAACTCACATTCACCAGGCTCGCTGTTCATATTTGGTGCTGTCAATCAATGTCTGTTCACACCCACCTGGGCGTCTCTTAAAAGGCCTCCGGGCATCTCCCACTTTTGCGAGCCTGTTTGAGGTTCAGTTGTGGGCGGAGTTAGTCTCTGAATGCCTGTTTAGCCTCACTTTAACATGCATTTTCTTTTTAAGTGACAACCAAAATACAAACTTGCTTTTTTCACCTCGTTCAGTACAGGTTGCCTACATACATAACTACGTAACTTTGTTTTAATTGTAAAATAAATGCTTTAATACTAAGAAAAGTTACATGGAATACTAAAAAAGATCTGTCATGCAGACTATCAAACACTGAATTGTCTTAACTCTAAATTCCACCATGTAAATGAATTAAAAGAAACAAACAGTCTTGCCTCTACAGCTAACGCAAACTGAAATCTCAGCTTTTAGAGTGGTTTTGAACTTCAGAGCAAAAGATTGTGTGAAATGATTAATGGCTGACTCCTGTATGATCTATTTGTGCTTACAGTCGCTGTTATGATGCAGAAAACCACTTGCAGATGTAATTTAGGAAATTAATTAGCAGTCAGGGATCATTTACTCACAAAAAGACTTTGGTGGCACCTCATTAATAAATCAAAACCAAACCTGTGCACAAAACAAAGGAAATGAGACGACTTGAATGTTAATGTCAACACCTCACAGTACAGACACATTCCACTGCGGTGGTGCGGAGATCACAATGAAAGGGAAAAGTGGGACAAGAAGAAGGCCTACTTTTTATCCAACTTAAAATTATGTGTCAGCAGCTGAGAGTGCGTCCTGACAGGCAGAGTCTGTGGTGAGCGCCTGATGGATGGGTCTGTTGGGAAGTTCTTACTTAAATAAGATTAAAAATTTGATACACATCTAAACTTTTTTTTTTATCTATGAGACCAAATACTGAATGTGCAAGATGCTACGGTAGGTTGGATTTGCTTTATTCTGTGCTCCATTTGCTGAGAAAAATAACTGCTTTAGCTTGAAGTTTTATTTTAACACCAACAGATGAGTTCAAATGGTATGTTTGTTTGTTTGTTTGTTTTTTTTTTTTTTTTTTTTTTTTTTTGTTTGTTTGTTTGTTTGTTTGTTTGTTTGATAGGGACAAGTATGCACATTAGGTATGTAGCATACTACAACATTTATAGCCTTGGCTAGTTTGCAATGTCTGTCCCTAAGGGCTTTTGCAAAAAATTTACATCACTATTTTTTTACATTGCATTACATAGCATACAATGCAATATTAATGCACACATATTTGTGTTTTCTTAAAAACACATAAGTTCATGTTTAAAACTACCCCAGTCAAGGTTCAGTTTTAGCTCAGGCCCAGAGAGTTCCACAAGTTTGTGCCCTGGACAGAAAATGCTGACTGTCCAAAAGAGGTTTTTCACTTTCACATTTCTATTTGAAGACCTTTGTGTGAGGGAGCCCACAGCTCTGAATGGGACTATGAGCTTGCAGAGTACACCTGGGGCCCTATTATTCAGGCACTTAAACATCAATTTTAAATTACAAAACTTAATACAATTTTCAAAGCTAAGAACATTCAATCTCTGCAATACCTGACAGTGGTGTGTTCTGACAGGCAATTAATAAATATTATCTTAATGGCTTTTGCCTCAAAGACAATTCCACCCAACAATCAGAGGACTTCAACTTTCCACACCTACTTAATTCCCTCAGGCACAGTTTAGAATATATTAGGCAACTGCTTCTCTGTTCACTAATGACCTACATTTTATTCAACCTGAAACATTTTTTATATGTTTTTTTGCCTAGGGCCATGTCCACATGAACAAAAAACTATGATAATTTCTAAAATGAATTGCATAAACATGGCACCGGCTCAGTAAACAGTACCTGATCGAGACCTGGTCAAAACGCGACATGAATAAATATGGCAATCAGATGTGCCTAAAATATATACTGGTATTTACAATGATTCTGTATCTTGTGGCAAACCTTAGCTTCAGAAATCAGACAAAACATTCTCAAAACCTGATACAGTCATGTGATTATCATGATAATGTTGTTAGAAAATCAGAGTGAAACTATTTACACCTATTGCCTGAACCCCTTTTCATTCCAGCCTATGGATGTCGGAATGGGGTTTTAATTATGTTGTACATATTGATGGCTTGTGTAATTTTTATATTGATCTTATCAATTTTGTTTCTCATCTTTGTACAAACCAAAAATAAACACATTAAACTTTCGATCCACATCATCAATCCCTCAGCCAGAGGAGGGACTACAAAAGCCTGAATCATTCTATAAAAATATAATTAGATTTTGAATCTTAGAGACAATAGTGTACTGCAGAGAAAGGAGCAACCTGTCACAGAAGATACTGGGATATGTAAGAAAAACAGTACAAATAAAAAAATCTCTGGGGTTTCTAGGCACTTCATCAGTATTGAGAAAGAAGCAGTGACAGCACATGCAACTTCACCAAAGCTCTATTTCAGCAGGTGAATTCTTGTATCCTGAAGCATATTATATTAGTCCTGTTTTACTACATCCTACCTTTCAGAGGAACAAATCATTTGTTTCTTTAGTAGCACTATTTGCATGGTGTTAGCATCTACAACTTTAATATTAAGAAAATGGTCTGTTTATGCTTATGTTGGGTTAGCTTAACATCAAGCCCCATTGGAGTTTTAACACCTGACTTTTTCCCAATGAGAATTCCACAAAACATACAAAAGGCTTGTGTTTAGTAGATACTGTATCAGAGTTGATTTCAGCTTTATGCATAAAGGCACAGAATATATTAATCATTCTGAACTGTGTCCATATTGTCCAAAGAAAGACTGTAAAGCATCCTTTTACAGTCTCTGCTGCTCTGTGTTCCTTCTGAGAGCGGAATTAGAGTGCTCTTTACATTCACCTTTTATAGTCCGGCCCTGTAGAAGAATGTACACATAAACTTTGATGATGGACTTCTTTCTTCTTGGATCAGATGTGGGTGAACACAGCTTTATGAGGGTATATCTGTGCTTTCCTCCTAAGCCCCCAGTCCTGGTAATTGGTGTGATACAGAAAGATTGCTGACACATAGCTTGTTCTAGCTGGGAGGCCTAGATACAGTGCTTCTCTCATTCTTGTCCATCGGGCAGAGGAGCACAGAGCCAAGAACAAAAGGCTGTTCAATCTGAAAGAGCACTTTTCTGCCTGATCCCACTTAACCCGCCCAACACCTAATTGGCTTTCACTTTTGGAAGAAGAGTCAAAGTATTCATAAAAACATCACCTTAATAGTTTTTTTTTTATTATTCAAAAATATATATTTATATTTCAAACAATCACCTTTTTCAAAGGATAAAATAATCATGTACAAAAGGTAAAGTGCCTTTAAAAATGCTAAGCCATTTATAATGAATTAAAATGCATCTAATTAAATTAGCTGTTATTTTAAAACAATCAGTGATGAAAAGAAGTCTTTGAAAATGTATGTTAGAGAATATTGAATGCCTGCATTAGAATTGACACATCATGACATTTACATAATTTATTTCTGACTGAATTGAGAAAGAAACATGCTGTTACCAAGCGCTCCATTCTCTTCTTTTTTTGCCTAGTAATTAAGCAGCTTGAAGATAAGTTTTCATGATGTAAAGCGCTGGGAACTGACTGAAAACGTAAAAAAAAAAAATACTGGAGTCAAAAATTTGAGGCACCATCAGTGCCATTTTTTAGTTCCTTTAAATAACTGAATCAATAAGCAGACAACAGAAACACCACACACGCCACACGTGTGCTCGCTTTAATGACAAACTCCACTTCACAAACAGCAAAAACACCACATTGCTTATGTGCCATCTGCGCACTCCGCAAAAGACACGGACTACATTCCACAACAATTCATGTCTTACCTCTCCCAAGCAAACTGTGTGAGTTCAGGACTGCACCCTGTGCAAAAAAAAAAGTTTTGGGCCAATAATAAAGAGAAAGCAAGAACCGAAAAAAAATTACCTTTAAGGAACTGGTCTTGAAAAGCAGGTAAAAGTTAAAGTACTGGCATCAAGAAAAAAAATACATCAAACCAACCCAGCCCTTGTAAAATCCTTTGTTTTTATGAAAGTGACGCAGTTCAGATGCACAAGAGAACAGTTGCTCTAAATGGTTATTATGCATACATTTTTGACACATGTAGTCCTGCAAACAGCAAGTTTGTTTACATAAGCCATTGGGGAAACATAAAAAATCTTGTATGTGGCTTCAGATCTGTGGAAAGAGAACCATGTTCATGGTAGGAATGCATGATTTTCAAGGTTTGTACATATCAATAAAAACACCAGAGGTTTTATTGATAAGTAAATCTCAGAGAGAAAAAAATAAGGTTTACTTTAGAAAGCGTTTCATCCTATCTCTTCTTTATATATTCTTTATTTCAAAAATCCCTTCTTTAGGCATATTTGAATTCCAACACCCCAAACACTTTGGAGAATTCAAAATTACAATGTTGAACGTTTTCTTCTACAGAAAAATCTTCATTCTTTTAGTCATTTCACCGGAGAATGTCAAGTTTGGAGCACATAGAAGTTGTGTGTATTCCCCAGCTCTCGCTCTGTTTCTGAATGACTCACCGGGATTCTCTAGTGTGATACAGGCCAGATCACATCCCACACAGAGCCGCCGCAGATCTCATTACAATGACTTAAATGCATGTCGCCTTCGTTCTATACCTCCGTCTGTCTCCTTTCACCTCTTGGTACTTGACTCAACCCCATTCCCCATCTCCTGCTCTTTTTATGTCTATTTCAGCGCTGCCTATTACAGCACTGAAGCCCATATCTGTTCCAATCAGGTCTCTTTATGCCCCCTCCATTTCTCTGCACATGCCTGAGACCGTTTCATACCAGGGAACATGTGGCGTTTCAATAGAATATGAAAGGCTCTGAGCAAAGTGTCAGAAAAGTATTAGTTAACACTTATAATTGTTCTCCAACTGATTGTTCTATTCAACAAATGTCTACTTTAAGCTGGTCTAAAAGCACATATTGACATAAAAAGCAATTATGTTAACCCAGTGCTTTTTTTTCTTACATTTTCGTCACTACATTATATTAGGGCAGAAAACTCTCAAAAAATGGGGTATGACAATGCCAATCTGGACCATTGTCTGACTATCGCCTCTGGGTGGGTCTCCGACCTCATAACTACAATCTTGCAAGCTCGTCCTCCAACTTGTGGTACCAAAAACGCATTTGAAAAAAAAAAGTGATGAACATTAAGTCCGACCAAGATGACAATAAAAATCAAATCAGCTCAGCTGTGTCACAGCTTTTTTAGTGATTTGTAATATTTAATGCAGATATGCTCAAATACAAACACATGACATTTGAGGAAGTGACAGCTGGATTAATCAATCACAGAAAAGAGGGGGAAAAAGCAGATGGCCATTTTACAAAAGCAATACAGATTTATGATAAAATTCAAATTGTAATCTGGCTATGAAAGGAAGAATCTTCCTCCCTCTAATGATTACGTCTTCAGTTGATGCGTTTAAAGGAACTACACCTGATTTTTCTGTGCCTAATAGCATACCAGCACGTCTTTTGTCCTATCAGATGTGAAATACACTTAACACACATCGTAAACAACTTTTTGGACACTTAGAATGCAATAGAAAGTGTGAAAAACGTGGACTGTTGGAGGAAGTTCAAAATGAATTATTTCCGTTTGCTTGTGAATAGCACCTTTAAGTCTTTAGGTTGTCAATATAAAACTTATCCTGTAGTTTATTCATATAGATTTTTCATAAAGAAAAAAAAATGTGTATGAACTGCCACAATTGCATTGTAGGGACATCTAAATCTAAAAAATAGACAATGACAGAGTTAATTCTATTGGTTTATTTTGATGACATATCAGATACAAAGTAATTTACAGAGAGAATTTTGGATACCTATATGTCCTTTTATCACCTCCTTGGCTTTTTATTTGCCAGTGGAAATTCTTCAACATAGAAACATAAATAGTAACTTTGCATTGGAAAGCAAATAAGCAAATATCTGACAGCAAACATTTATCATCCAAACCCCAAGAGGTTTAGAATTACTCATCTTGTCTTGAAGAGTCTTTATTCAGTAAAATTGTTGTCCTCTCTTGCTCTCTCTCTTGCTCGCTCTCACACAGACACACCACGCATATGACTTTCAATCAATTTTGTTTTTATTTTTATTCCAAATCAATGAATGAAAACGTCTGCAGACCACTGTGGAGATATGAATCCTTAGAACGCACACAAAGAGAAGCTGCACTATATCCAATTAGTGTCAGTGTCTGCTCAAGCCCGGCTTCAGTACAACAGGCCTCTGCTGCTGCGCTCCCATTGGTCCCACTGAGAAAGACTAAATCCATCAATTCACCATCTCCACAGAGTCCATTTGGAAATGTCTCCTCCTGTCTTTTCTCATTTCAATCAATCTTCTCCATGTTCATACAAGAGTGAGCTTTGACTTTTTTCTATAAAAGACTATGGCTGTGATCTATTGAAACACTGTGTTCAATTAAAGATTTGATTTTCTACAAACTCCAATGCCACACATAAACATCACTAGACTTGATATATTGCATGTACCAAAACCGATTTGACTAAGTTTTTAACCAATAATGCAACTGCAAATAAAGTAATAATGGCCAATGATGGAAAACTTTAATAATGTTTTAATTTATTGGCTGTTATTACAATATTGGTTGTTGCATACAGTTCCCCTGCTCCACCTAAACCTAACTGTGAAGTGACTCTCCAGAGTTCTCCTGCTCCACTTGGACCCGACTGCATTATGTCTCCAGTGTACACCTACTTCTTATGAACCAGACTGCAATGCCCGTGCTGCAAGACGCGAAGTAAGTTATGACAGCCGCTTGTTCTCAACTTCTCCTTCAGCTAAAACTGCACTAAAACCTTTGACATACTTACAAATTGAAAGTATTTCGGAAGTTGAATTTTTCTTCAGGATCATAAAAGTATCGCTTCATCTTCTCCCACCCACTGCACCAAATGCTCCAGCTAACCAAATCATCAAACCAGGGCAGCACACGACTTCTCCTAAAAGATGCTTTAGCAACAACTCCTTTTAATCTTGTAAGATAAACAAGTCAAGATGGTTTGATACTGCTAAATGTACAGACAATACAATTGCAACAACATAAAACCTTGGTGTATTCAAGTTAAGTAAAGAAAGCTTAATACATTTTGTAGTGGTGGAAAGTTGGTTTAAGTCAAATAGAGGGAAGAAACTAAGCCAAATAATTAACCAAGATGATATTCAAGCTTGACACAGCTCACTGACAGACTATTTTGAAATGTTGTTGTGGGTAGATAATGAAACGTGCGGTTTTAAAAAATGGTTTGAAAACTAACACTGCTCACTGACTCAAACCTGCTGCTGTAAACAGTTCCTCTATCTCAACCTTGATTGGCTGTAAAGTTTGCAGTGTTGGAGCTGCAGTATGACATGTTAAAAACACTTGAGAATGAAGGCTCCCTGTACAGTGAGTAGGGGTCTGATATGTCCCCTGCCGCGCTGCTGTCACTGGCTTTGTTTCAGCTGTCAGCTCTCACAGGGACCAGAGGAAGCAAAGGGAACTCACAGCGAGGACGAAAGAGACATGAGAAAGTGACTGCAGTCTGTCCAGGCTAAAGATACTGTATCTGTGCGTCATCTCCTCCCTCGATAACCGTGTCTATTTCCCTCAGTCACTATTCATTCACTTTTGTCTCACTTTTTGGAAATCACAAAGTAAAAAGAAGGTTACCGCATGAATGCTTTTACAATTAATTTCAATTAATTTGGATGAAGATTTTGTGCAGTTGTTTACACAATGCCAGAAGGTGGTGTATTGACAATCTTTTTGCAACCTAGTTGTTTTTGTCAGTGAGAGCCCACCGACATACCGTACAAGCTACCATCTATTTCATTCAAGCTTCTGATCAGAAGACTATCACAGGCAAAAAGTTTGTTTGGAAAACAGAAATTGTTGAAAAAGTTGAATTTTGAATGACATTCTAAACTTAAAAATACATTTTTAGCTTTACAAAATAATCCTTGTTAGTTTTCATTGCAAAAACTATTACTTTGATTATCAACAGTGCAGTTTATAAAAGCAACAATAGGCGTTTTAAGAACTAGTCCCAACATTCCACCAGCCCCTGTTTAGTCAGAGAAACCACCCTGTCCCCATGTTTGTCTTCACACAGCAACAGTTCTCAAAAGTGGGTCTAACTGGCTTTAGCATTAGCATTTGCAAAGTCTGGAACATTTAAATAAATAATTAAGTGGTGTTAGAAAAAGTAATCCACATAAAACTATGATCTGAAAACAGCAAAACATACCTGACAATAACAAAAAAATATTTACTGCAATTCCTAGTAATTATGCAATTTACATATTAAATAAACAATTTTAGGAGTTACTGCTTTAAAAAAAAATTCTTAAGGATCAGGAAAGTTTGTGTGAACGGCCTAAAATAGGGACTGGAACTAAAAAAAGTTCAAGGAATGAAAATTTTTCTACAGTGGGAAAAGGCCTAATAAGTATCTTAAGTATATTTTAATGTTAGAGATAATAGATATGGCTGGTTCTTCTAATTCTGACCATCATTATTCACAGGTACATGTTCAGTAAACCTGTTTCTCCTTCAACTGAGGTTCGAGGGCTCAGGAATACCATGTTTTCACCTGTTTTTGTACTTAGTATGATTACTTGACAAATTCAGTTACATGAAGGATTCACAGCATGTGGATGACGGAGAAATTACATAAAAAGAAGACAGGGCTTAAATTCAAAAGATTAGGATGAATACAATGGCCAAGATGTAAAATGATGATGAATATAAACCGCAAAGTATGTTCTAAAGAAGCATGTTGTGCCTTTGTGAACACCAAACATGCAATGAAGTGCTCAAACAGTCCCATGGTATATCTTGCTGTAAGAGGTTATGGAGTTAGTTCGCTTCACTGGTGTGTGGCTCATAAAAAGTTGTGCATCCCATTTCTCAGACATAGAGGGAACAGAGAAACACACGCCTGGAGCTACCACCCTCCCACTGTTTTGTTCCACCATCTCCCTGTTTCCTATTACTGAAGAGGAGGATTTCCAATTGAAGTGTAAAAGCCATACAAAGCAAATTAAAGTCTTTCTGTTACTATTGGAACATAGTAAGTCACGCAGGTTTTGGGGCTGTTAGATCAAATGAACTCATTACTAGAACCAGCAGGTTATACAAGTGCCTGCAGATACAGATCAAAATCACGGAAATGGGTGTAATAGTATGTTCCCAATAAACACTTTTAATACAGTATTGCAAGCACAGTGCTGAGTTGTTTAGTTCTTTCACCTCGAAGCAAAATGATCTCTGATTTTACATAGAAGGCTTTTTTATTTAGTTAGTGCATATAAAAGGTTCTCATGTTTTGTAAAATAAGGCCTGTTCCCACTGTAGGAACTTTTTCAGTTCCTATACTTTTTTTTGTTCCAGTCCCTATTTAGACACATTCAGACAGAGCAGGAACTATAGACTGAAGCCACACTTTAGGACTTTTTTAGCTCCTGCTCGGGGCAGGTACTTTCCAGTCAGACCAGGAACTTTTGGTGTCACAAACACATTTACAATGCTAACTTTGTTAGAAACATGTTTTATATTTCTCACATTTAGATAACCTTTCCTTAACCCTAAGAAACAACTTTGAGCAATGATTAAATCAGTAACTTTCCAAATATGTAAATATTAACAGGAATTACAGTAAATACAGTAATTTAGTTCTGTTGTTAATGTAAGTAATGTTTTTAGGTTTTGTAAATCAGAATTTTAGGTACAATTGAAAAAGATAACTTTTGTTTTCCTAACATCACTTATTTAAATGTTCCAGACTAAACAGATGTGAATGCTAAAGCCAGTTAGACACACTTTCAAAAACTGCTGCTGTATAAACACAAACATGGGGACAGGGTAGTTCTTCTGACTAAACAGGGACTGGAAGAATGTTGGGACTAGTTCTTGGTACTTTCATGTGGGAAAACGCCTATAGATGTGACATACAGAGGGCCACTCCAGTCATTCAAATCATACAAGATTTCTGGAGATGTTCATTAATTGCTGGTAAAAGCAGTTTTTATTATGCAAACAATACTGAGAGGACTGGATTCTGACACTTACCAGCTACTGCTTCACCACCTGCAGCACTGATTCATTAATTTTTTACCACCATCTTATTGCGGAAGAGACAGGTAAACCTAAATGAAGGAATTAACTGGGTAGAATAATTGACTATTGTTTAAAACCAAAGAAGATTTTAAAATTAGAGCCTTTTCGAAACCAATTTGCACCATTCATTCGGTCCCAATTAGAAATTAACCACAGTGTCTCGGTGTAAATGGTCCAGAGGGGAGAGCAGGCAAAGTGGGATGTAAAATAGTCAAGGGAAGTAAAAGAGATGCAATTAAATAGGAGAATACGAGGGGCTGAAGCGGATAGACCCCATCCATCCTGCTGAAATTGAGAGTCGTAATCAAGTCTTCATGTGTGACTAATAGGTTTGTCTATGGTTCCTATGAGAAACAAAGCCTGCCCACATAACTATGACAACCAATATGAGTTATATTGGGCATTCTTGTGGCATGGTTGGGAAAGCACTATGTTTTTAATTCCGGGACACATTTAACCACTTGGAGCATGCAAAATAAACATGCATTTAATCAGAGCTATTGGCCAAGTGACATAACACAATATGATTAATTGACTACGGACAATGTTTATGGTACACGTTTTATGATATTATTCTTGCATCATTGCTTCCGCCTGCTTTCATTGCTGTCTCACCTCTTCAGATAACGTTGAACAGTCACAGTGCATTTTATCACTTTGTAAAAATTCAATTGGGTTTGGGAACTCACCGCTGGGAAAATATTTTGTATTTTAAATCCCTTCAAAGCTTTACAACAGATCACACACAAAAAAACATTATAAAACAAAACACATGATAGTAAGACTTTGTATTGATACTAATTAGGCGATTCGATGCATATCTCGTTACTTGGCTCACAATACGATTTGTAACCTGTTTCAGTGATTAGATGCATTTTACAAGAGTTTCTGAAAGCGTCTCTGACATCTTCCGTGCTAGTTTAACTTTTTTTGACTCGATAAGCTCAACAGAAGTTCCCTACAGGTTTGGGGGATATCAATATTGAGAGCCAATGTACTGATAGTAAAAAGTTTATTTACTATCAATTTATCTGAGAATTTATATTTGACAAGCTCTCATTTTGTAAGCGTGACTTTGTTTGGTGAGAAAGTTCATGTGGTAAATAATAAACCTCTTTCGTCAAGTACAGGTTTGTGAAGAAAAAAAAATTAGGGGTGAGTTGCAAAACAATCCTTTAATCTGTATAATCAAATAGTATCATTCAATCAAAACCTAGGAGACACCTTACAACTATAACAATGGAATTGAATTTGTATGCTGACAACCAATGCTTTCTGAAAGTCACCTATAAGATAATAATCCAAATAGTTTGAAGACTCAAAAAATAACTGCACAAATGCAATGTTGACGCTGGATTCTCCAATTTGTCCAGATTCCAAATTGTTTTTACCTTTCCTCTTTTTATCGCCTCCAACACCAGAAATAGAAACACATAAGGACGGCTGAAAATCAAAAGATGCCACCTGATTAGAAAGTATGCATGTTGCTCAAATGTAAAACTGTAAATGTTCAGTGCATTTACAGGTGCAGTTTGAGCTATACTCTCACTGTAACTCAAAGATGCCACAGACAATCAATAGCCAAAGACAAGCTTGGCAGAAACATGATGCTTCAACAAACCTCTCGTCGGCTTTTTATCCACTGATCTATAACATCCTCCGCCCACACTTCCTCTCTGCATCAACTTCAGTAAGCTTGCTTTTCCGCCACCGCTTTTCAATTAGAAATACTCTAATTGGCATCGGCAAAACACATTTGTTGAGTTGAAATTGTCTGAGACAGACAAGACATTAAACCTCGTTTGGTCTAGTTTTTTCTAGCACTGCCGGTTAAAATTTAATTATTGGCTGTTTTCTCATTAGATCCATTCACACTGGTACATTCTATGTCCTATTTTTAAAGGTGGTTTTATATTGATTTAAAGCATGTAGTGCAGTGATGTCCAGCTCAATGAACAGCACAGCTGGCTCTACTCAACTGTTTTACAGTATATACACCAATTTAAAATCAGTCTTACCCAATATTGCAAGCACATATGCAGGAGAAAAAACTGTCCAGCACCCATTTACTGTATATAATAATAGAACCTTTTATTCACTGAAAACCAGAAGCGCATTGTTAGCATGCTATGTTAGATTTATCATGATGGCAAAACTCCTCAGATTATGAGACTTGAGAAGTTTTTCTAAACTCATTGTAGTGAAGAATTAGAAATAATATGAGTATGTGTAAAAAGGGCAAGGTAATAGTAGCAAAAAGATTAAAATAGTAGGAATTGAGAACAATTATTTATTTAGTTTGCATTTTTTCAATAGCACTAAAAATAAAAAAGTTTTTGGGTACGTACCAAAAAAGAGACACTGGGCCACAGAGGAACACAAATTACCCATATTTGCAACTAAGTCACAGAAAAACACATTTTTCCAACTTGTATTCTCAATATATTTTATTGATGTGTCAATTTGATGCAAACGAAGCTTTTTCAATAGTCATGGTCCAATTTTCATAAATTAGGTTTCCAGGACAGACCTAAAATATGCCTAAAATTAAGAATACAATAGGGCAACTCTACCACTACCTGGGCTAAGACACTTTATTGAGCAAATTTATTCATGGAAACATATTGTGAAAGTTAAAATTAAATAAAATACCGTAAGAAAAAAATATAAAAATATATATATATACATATATAACATGGTATATAATTGCATAGTGCTGTGTATATAATATATATGCTATATAGAGCATATATTGGCACTATTTGTTTGTAAGCAAAGAAAATAGTATTATTTGAGATACAATGTTATGTGGAAAGAAGCTCATCTGTCAATACAATTATTTTGAAAAACTAATCAATGTTGTTGGTGACCTGTTGGCTCGTTGTCTTGTGCAATTACAACTACTGGTATACAGCATACACTGCACCACTGCTCTCTAAGCCTGGGTAAATCAAAAAACACACATGTGCAACATAGTGCCAACAAAATACTGCCATTTTGGATACAGTTTAGGATGGTTCAAGTTACTTTGTTGAAAATTCACAAAGATTCATCATCAAAAATATCTCTATAATAGTGATTGCACAGTCTGATTGTTTGAATAAGGAAGCATACCTCATCTTTCTCAGACAGATTTGGAGTTTTTGACTGTATTCAGAGTCACATCTTTGTTCTACTGTAATTAACGTCTTCCTCATGATAACGACAGGTGAAAAGCGCCTTCCTCCTAAACTGACAGGTGCAGAGCGCTGTCCTCACTGTGACCTCAGGTGCAGCGTGTCCTCCTCACTGTAACAACAAGTCCAGACCGTCCTCCTCATTGTAATGTCAGGTGCAGCGTGTCCTCCTCACTGTAACGTCAGGTGCAGACCGTCCTCCTCACTGTAACAACAGGTCCAGATCGTCCTCCTCATTGTAATGTCAGGTGCAGCATGTCCTACTCACTGTAACGTCAGGTGCAGCGTGTCCTCCTCATTGTACTGTCAGGTGCAGCATGTCCTCCTCATTGTACTGTCAGGTGCAGCGTGTCCTCCTCATTGTAATGTCAGGATCATCGCACTGTGGTAGCAGACACAGAGTGAGATAAAGTCATGCAGGTGGTACACCTGTCACCATAAATCTTACATAATGTATCTTTACCAGATGATTTATATCTAAACATTGAGATGGAGACATACCCACAACAGGACAATGTACGCGCTTATCAAGTAACGTTAAACAACGACACGGGTGGTTTTGCATGATTAAGTCATGAATAAAGCAACACATCACACATCTAAAACAAGGCTGAGTTCAGACTGAATCAGAACCGAGCCCGAAAAAATCCGTAATTTATCACAAAAGCTAAACAGTGTTGTCCCAGGGTAACACAAATTTACGCACCACATAACCGCAGCAGCAGCAGCCTGGCTCTTCATAGATCCATAAAGAGAGTACAACCAGGCAGCAGATACGTGCTACAACAGTTATTAAAGTTCGTGTTGCAAAGACAACGTGAGCCTGAATGGATCGGAAAGCAGGCGGAGGTGCACACCACGTCTGAAGCTAGCTAGCTAGCCACATCCACCACACATTCTCATGCTAACCAAACACAAACACAGCTAACAATGGCGGCAGGCCTGTGATAGAATCGAAGCACAGAGTAGTGACTTAAAAACACGTGTAACACAACAATTTGACGATAACTAAGCAAACAACTGCTAAGGAAAGTCCCTAGACATCTGTAGACGACCAAAAACAGCGTAAAATGCTCAAAACAAAGTCCCTTTTGGCCCAGTGTGCCGAACTCGGGACAATCCGAAAATCTCTTATTACAGCAAAAGTATTTGTCATATTGACTTCATATTGACACAGCACATAGACAGGCACAGCGTTAGCAGCTACATATTTTTTTGGTGTCGAAACTCACCTTTATTTCGCCGGAGCAACGCTGAGTAGAAGCCTCCAGGGACAAGTTGCTCCTAAAGTAGCGTCCTCTCACGTCAACAGGATGCAGCATTTAGCAGGAAGAGGTCACCAAAATAAAAGCAGTCACAATTTCTTCGCAAGAGCTGAAGGAACATGCCCAACACGAGAATTGATGTGTGCACCTCACACAGTGGCCGCAATTTGAGTTTAAACGGTACGTGACGAATTCGAGACACCTGACGTCAAGGGGTTAAGGTTTTGATCAAAATATATGGCTAAATGCATTTTTGGTTGCATGTGTAAATAATAAAAGTTCATCATGGTCATAGTTACCACAAAGTTGATTAGCCTTCAGCTTTTAAACTTGTTATATTATTTTTTAAAAGTCATTGGAAAGTGACTTCCACAACACAAGCGATAGGCGGGACTCTTGTGCTCCTTTGTTGTGTCTGAAAAGGCTATTATGACCTTGTTAATAATGTCTGATTTTTTTTTTTTTTTTGCTTATTCCCAGAGCAGAATGCTTTCAAAGGCCAGTTTTCAGCAGCTTTGGTTTGCCTAACAGCTGCCAAAGTAGATTTAGAATGTTTGGTCTGATCAACGCAACAACAGAAGACAAACTGTAGAGACAGACTTTTTGTTCCCCATAAAGTGAACACAAAATAGCTTGGTGGAAAGTGTAAATCCCAGAGCTTTCATTATCATAGACGTTTAGGGATTTATGAAGGAGAGCAAAAAGCGATTCAAAGGCAAAACAAAATAAAGAAACTTTTCAAGAAGTTACTCCACAGTTAATGGGCATGTTGTAAAATGCTCAATTACTTAACCTGCCTTGTCTAAAAGGTTAACAGTACTTACCTCCATCCAACCCATAAGGGAAATAGGCAAGCTGATTCAGTAAGGTTAAAACAAAGGAAAACAGTAGTTATTCAAAACAGTCTGTGTTAAACGGGATAGAAATCAGAACATAATACGAATCACACTGAAATACAGCATGACTTGCAATGTTTTATTCAAATTGCAATGTCTATTCAATGATCTCAAGTTGAAAATAGATCCTTTGTTCTCTGTTGTATTCCTTATTGCTGCTATATTGTTTATTTTGGTGCAGAACTATGTAGGCCAATTATTTCCACCCGGTAAATACACCAGGCAAAAACAGATGACAGTAATGTATTCTGAGTATTGTGAAATTCATGACTTTACTTAATAATGATGCGGATGATTAGGTGTCATACGGGGTGCCACGTTGTTAGAGATTTTGCACAAAAGCACTTGTCTGGCACGCTCGGGGTTGGTAGCAAATTATTCTCCGAAGATATTGTCAAGTTGCACGCCCAATCTGAATCAATAGTGCGGATTCTCACAGAGGATCAGATACGTCAAGTCGGGCCAGTGCTGCCAAAGGAGATAAGAAGCTGGGCTAAGGCTGTTTGTGCTTTATGAACAAGTCAAAACCAAGCCTTAGAAATTAATCAGAAATCACCAATCATAATAAAAGTCTAGCTAATCCAAATTTCACTCTACAAACTGCAAAACGTAAAACCTTGTCTGCCTTAGTTACTGTTGAAAGACCAAAGGACTGGATGGAAACTCACAATCCTGTTAACTGCTGTCAGATTAGTGCGAGATCTAAGACTTTGAAATTAGCAGGAGTCAAGTCAGCTTATTTTGAGGTTGTAAACAAATTACCTGGAGTCATGTCATTTTTAAGTGAGATGTATAAAAACATGATGCAAAGTGACAGATCAAAACAGCTTGTTCAAAGATCAGCAGCTTTTTGTCATGCGATCCAACACAATCATCCCTACTTTTTGGAAGATGTTCTGTATTTTCTAACAGACAATTTAATTGCATTACTGTATATTAGGCCAAATTACAGAGGCTATTCTAAATAGAATAGCTGTTTTGTTTCTAGACTCACATTTAAAGGTACATTTTGTAATTTTTCTAGAGAAGTTACATGCCACCTTCTGATAAAAGCCTGATGTCTGAAATTTTGGTTCATTCTTCCTAAACATTTAACATTTCAAATATTTATTGCACTAATTGTATGCCAACATGTTTTCCAAATTATGTAGCACTAGTGACAGCCTGTCAACAAAAATGTATTACATTATGTGCTTCTCCTCATTATCATAATAGTGTTCAGGGGTGTTTGAGCAGTCTTGTTTGGATGACCAGCCAAAGGCTTAAACTAACTGTCAGCTCAAACTTTAGCACATTTGTAAATCTAAAAAGCTTTATTACATCAAACAAAAGGCAGAAATTAAAATAACGCTTTTGTTGGTGCAGTCAGAGTCGAGTGGATTATTCATACACAAAGAAGTCACAAGGTCAGAAGCGACTCACTAATGATGCTAATGATTATCCCTGTTAATTAAGCCAGGTTATTCTACAGGGTTTCATTTAAGCCATTCAATTGGATCTCCTCATTCAGAGTACTTATGTGCACGCTCCCCCAATCACTTGTAATTGGCACTCAAATTAGCAAAGCACCTGACATTTATTACAAGATTTTTTTTTCTGAAACGTGCATTAAACAGTGCAGTATTGGTATGTCTAGTGATGACAATATAACTGATTTGCAATATATTACTTTTGCTTGTGTGAAATGAGTTAGTCAAAACAAAATGATACACTGATGCAGTTTATGTGACAAAATCAACAAGTATATGACCAATTCTATTTACTTTTCCAGTTTCAACCAAATCAACAATCGAACAAGGTGGAGCCACTGGCTTTTATCTATTTACAGGCTGCAAACTTGCTTAATATGTTTGTTTCTAAAAACCTATAGAAACGGAGCCTCAAACATCACCTTCAGGTATGAAACACTGCAGCTTCTGCTCCCAATAAATAAGATGAGGAAGGCCCCATTAAGATGACAAACAAGTGAAAAATGTCCAGCCACAATCAGACCATAATCAACAAAAAAAATCTATATATTTAAAAATATTTTACTCAGATCTTTTTAAGAAGACTATTAATAATCATTTCCAAACGTTTTTTATTGTTTGTATAAAATAGGGATGTGCGATATTGACAAAAAAACTCTAATTGCAATTTTTCTGTTTGATATTGCGATTTCGATTCGATAATTAACATGTGTTTTTTCTGTTGACCATACCATTTTGCAGCAATTGTAAAACGTTAGTCATCATGAAAAATATTACTAATTGACTGTCCAACAAATTTGAAAAGCTTATGTGATACCATTAGGCAATATGCTACTGAAACTAAACCAAGATGACTGACTGTGTGTGCCTTGACAATTCAGTTGGCCTGCATAAATGGTAAATGGTCTCTATTTATATAGCGCTTTTCCATCTTACAAGGCACTCAAAGCGCAAAAAAAAGTAACAGTGACTATTGTTTAGCCTAGCCCCCCCCCCCCCTCATAAGGACTAAACCAACTTCCATGGCACTGCAGTGTTTAAAGACTAATCAATCATGCTGCTTTTATTTGTTTGGATTTTAGTTTATGAAGAAAACAGATTAGACTTTGCCTGGGAAACTATTGATGTTTTGCCTGTACAAAGTAAGGTAAGCGGCTTTTTATTAAATACGCACTACAACAGTCAAAGCAGTGTTTATAGAGACTTTTGTTAAGTTGTGTTGTGCATCGTTCAAAGACCTCTGTACTTACTTTCGTAGTGTGCTGTGTCTAATAAAAAAAAGTACTGTTAAGAAAAGGCGGAAAATTGCAGCTTTTGCAATTAGCTAATTGCAGTTGTCAATATCGTGGTATCATTCGATATGATATAACGTGCAGCCCTATCATAAAACAAAGTGTGAATCATAATCCATCAGTGGTTGCAAGAAATTAATCTTAAATTAATGGGATCACAGAGCACAGATATCCGAGATTTCCAACAGTATATTCCAATCAATCACACTTTGTCTCTTGTTCTTCAACTTGAATCTCAAGTTCAAATGTATTTGCTCTTTTATCATCATACTCATCAGATGTGATAGCATGAAAAGCTCACATTCACTACACATCTTATATAGTGCAAAGTGGTGGTGCCAACTAAATCCTCCTGGGGCAGAAAGTGAGGAGATGAGCCCAAAAGTGTAGCTAAGACAGTGAGAAGGCATGGGTAGAATAGTTGATTCAGATATGACAGGATTTGCTGCATGGTTTTGCATTAGAAAGTGTTACCCAGCGCTAACCTCTTGAACGTCACATTGCATATGCTCTTGAAAGCTAAAAACAGCAGACGTAACACGCATTAACACCAAAGTCAGGGTGAGAACATCAACCTATTAACAGCTGCAAAAATATTATGTCTACACCCAAAAACAAGTCATTTAAATTTGATGTTTATGCCATAAAAGCTTGACAAATATGCCACGCACTTTCCACTAGACTGCGCATCATTTCATCGAGAGAAGGGGACATACTGGAAGCCATGTTGTCATCACAAATAAATCAGAGAAAGCAAAGCCGCTGTTTACGGTGCAGGAGGACAGTGAGGTGGGTGAGCTGGCACATTGAGTTGAGTGCAGAACATAAGGTCAAAGGGCAAGAGGTAAAGGGGTATTCCAGGATAAGCAACTGTCAGAGCAGATAAAGGCTTACCAAATGTTTGATACAAGAGAAGGTTGTGTGTGTTATGAAAATGTACATTTGTTAAAGCAAAATGTGAAGTTTAAAGAAAAAACAGTGGTAGATAAAAGACGAGAAGAGGAAATATGAACAGAAATGTATAACAACAAAATGACATCTGATTTTGTTTGACCATTTGAAACACTGAAAAGTGCTTATTATAATTAGTTTGACTTAATAGGTGGGTTTCACGTGACATCACAACATTCTTACAAGCCAATGTTATTTCAATGAGGTGGAGGGCAGGTAAAATAAAAATTGTTTAAATGCAATTTATTTTTTGCAGTGCAATTTAGTAATGGATCTAGTCATCCTAGAAATTGCCACTTTTTAAATTTGCGAAATATTTTTTGAAATATTCCATGGCAAAGTCCAATGTTATTAATAGGAAAAAGTGCCTCTTGCCCTCCATCTGGCTTGTAACTGCCAAGAATTCTAGAATGTGAAACCCACCTATTATATTGTGTATCTAGTTTCTGTGGTACTTTAGAGGAAGATGAGCAACATTGACTTTTATGGGTTTAAAAGTTTTATTGGTTTTAAAGCACTCCGTCTTAATCTGTATTTTATTTTTACTTTCGAATGCTACTGTCTTATCTTACCTCTGTCCCACCCATGCATTTAGATGTAATTTGGGTCTCATAACTTTTCAAAATTGATTATTTTTTCAAAACTAAAAACAAAAAATATTTGTAGAGGGCAGGCAGGGCCAGCACTGGAGCTAGGGGATTATATCAGTTAAAAGGTGTTAGTTATTTGTATATTATTTACATATTTAATAGTTTATTGTCAAATACCAGAAAGAGCAGACAATGTATTTTATTCTATTAAAATAAACCCAGGGCCTGCACATATGTTGATTTGCATAGTGACTTTAAATACAATGGAAGCATCACACTGAGACAAACAAGATATACAGTTATAAATCTAGTGATAAATGAAGCGTGCACACTGTCTATATTTGTAATTTGTCTTTCTCGCAATTTCCATTAGTGATCTCAACAGACAGCAATGTGCGCGCACACACACACACACACACACACCAACACGCAAATCATAAAGCCATTTGTCATTATAATGAAGTAGCGTGTCCCAGGGTTTATCTGCGTGCTCTGGTGTTCACATTACTAATCACGCACAGATAGCAAAAACACACAGTATCGCACACATGTGCATTCATCTCCTCAAGAATCACGTGACAACCAATTGTCATTGTTGCATTTATAATATTCAGACATTTGGCTTTGGTTATTTTACAAATTAAGCAACATTTCCATTTAACACATATTGCATTCAGCAGAAAAAGTACAATGGATGATTAAAATGACCTACCTTCACACAGCAATGAGCTTTCACAATGTTCGATATCAGATCTGTCTCTTTAGAACAAGTAATGTGCTCAATAAATCCACATACACTGATTGAGTACTTTGAAAAAGAACACTATAGTTCATTTAAATGAGAAATTCTCTAATTGTTTCTTTGTTCTTGTATATTTCCAGACCAATGTCTGACTGAGCCTGTTGTGGATTTCTGAAATACACCTTTAAGAACAAAACACAGAAAGTTTGTCTGAATTGAAGTATAAAAGTTTAGTATAAAAAAAGTATAAAGAAGTGTGCACACAAAAAGCCCTATGCTGTCTCTCCAGGTCCCATCTGTCCCTACTCTAAACATCAATATGTCCCAGACATATTTAAACATATTTTAGACATATTTTATTTATGACACTACAATCACTGTATAAACAGACACTCAAAGTCCTAGATAAGAAACCTCGTCACTTCCATCATTGCAACATTCTGACTATATACAATATCTTAAGTTGGTTAAATTTACCAATTACTGTCTGGTTTATAAGATCCTATATGGCCTAGCTCCCCCACCTCTTAGAGACTTCGCTAGCATAAGACCCAGCTCCAATCGTGTCACTAGAGGGGTATCAAGAGGAGACTGTTTGATCCCATTTAGAAGACAGCCTTTGGTCAGTCAGTATTTCCATTAGAGCTTCCAAAGAATGGAACAACATCCCAACAACAATCAGGGAAAACTTAACATATAGCTCATTTCGGTTTCCTCTTAAGCGTTGGGTCTTAACGAATCAGTCCTGTCAGCACTAAATCTTTGCTGCTGCCATCTTGTGTTAACTCTTTGCATGTGCTTTTGCTACTGTTCTTTTACTAATTACTATTCTGCTTTATATTGTACCTGTTCCTTTTTAATACAATCTTTTTATTGCTATTGTTTGTGCAGTTTCTTATAATCTTGCTTTTTTAATCACTTTGCTTGTGTAATTTGTCTTTGCTGCCTGCTTATGACTCTTGTTTTGTTGCTTTTTCCAAATTTTAATCTTGCTTACAACTGCCTTTCTGCTTGTTGTCTTACTATGACCAAAGTGTTATTGAATACACTGTATGTTATTTTATTGTTGTATACTTAATTTGTTGTACTTTCATTCCACCAGGCAACGAACAAGAGATGAAAACTAGACTTTTGGCCAATTCTGGCATGTTATACAGTTAATGTTGGTCAATGTGCACTGTCCGTTATAAAAAAAAAAATGCACTTCCACCATCGATCTCCTTGTCTTGTGCTGACAAAATCTATGACTTAGTTTAAAACTTCTTTAATAATTTGTAGTAGTTCTGTGTATTTGAGTGAGCAAGTTGTGTGGGAGTAAAGGGAGGATGAAAAGCGTAATTGAAAAGTGCTAAGATTGAATCTGTCATTCTTGTGCGCTATTCCATTAGAGGAGAGGTTCACAGTGGGGCTTTAAACCAAACTCACAAGTGCTGCCATGACTGCTCATTGGAGACGTCTTTAACTCTTGTCAAAAATCAATTATACTTCAGCCAATATTGTTTTATTAACAATATGTCTTGTGAATTTGTGTTACACTGACAGTTTCTGAAAATATTTTTAGAAGGATCATGTCAAACCTATTGCTTTCCTTCAGTTCTTGGTCTTTAGTCTCAAACAAATAGGTGCCATTTTGAAAACGTGACTAAGCAAGCAACTAAACCTAATCTGAATCAGCTCTACAAAAGGACTAGAACATGATCCACCACCATCTGGATTAAAAAAGATTAATATGTTCATGAAATCAGAATATGTGTAAAAACGCTACATAATTTGTATCAACACTATGAGTTAAATCATTGCACTATTTTTGAGGTTATATGCAGTAGATATACCATGATGAATTGTCCAACAAATTCACCAGAATATACCAAATTAGGGTCATAGTTATCAATTAGTAATCAAATATTCTATTGATATACTTCAAATAATTGGTTACAATATTAAGTTTTTTTATTTATTCGAAAAACATTTCTAATAAGGGTATTCTCTTTAAAATAACACATTTACTCATTCATTGTATATCAGCACATTTCCAAAACAAACTTTTCCCCATATTTACATTTCAATTATCCATCATGAGTGAGTCACATTGATATGAATTTTGCATAGATCTGCAAAGTGTGTTGAGACAGGGGCTAAAGGATTTTTTTTCCCGATCTTGACTCATTTACTTTAGCCTCTGTGACTTTGGTTTTGACTTCCCTGCCCGCTGTCTTCTTTGCTGTGCTGTAGATGCAGTGCTTCGGGTGAAACAAGTTAGTTCTGTCTGCTCTGTGTGCAGCCGATTCACAAGGTCCTAAATAAATAAACAAATTAAACAAATAATCAAGGTAATAGGGATGGGTATCGAGAGCCGGTTCTACTTGGGAACCGGTTCTATTTTTAGCAATCCACTAGAATTGTTAGTCTCCTCTCTTATCGATTCTTCTTATCGATGCCTTCTGGGCCGCTGTGCCTTTAAATACTGCGTAAACTTCAACCTCACGCTGGGCTGTTACATTCAGTTTCATTACAAGCACAAGTTTTAGCTTTGGCAAAGCCTAAGTCTCTCACTAATTCACGTGGATACAGCGCGTTTACGCACAGCGCGCACAGGAAAAGAGAGAAGAAATGGCGACAATACAACATGTACATGTGGCGCACATGCGGCTCACACACCAGCGCCGTGACAGCGGAGGTAAGCTTTCTCCGTTAATATGAATGTTCGCGTGCATCTACCGTCAGCTGGGGGGGTATAAACTCTTTCCGCGCTCCTAATGCGCACTTTGTGTGTGTTTTCTTTGATCCTGGGCGACCTCTCTCTCACTTTCTCTCTCTCCTCCGTCTCCGCGGGTCCCACAACTGTCAGCTGTGTCAGCCCAAAGTAAATTGTGTCCGCGCCTCGGAGCGCACGAATTATCCATCTCTAAGCGAGCTGTGCCCCCTTTGTAGCGTATACGGACTGTCCGTTGTGCTGTGCCTGCGTCCTGACCTGCCGTGCGTCCTGACTAGCGCACACACAGCCGGTCCGGGAGACACGTGCGTTCGCCTCGGACTGAAGCGCGCTGTTCCGCCTTCTCCAAGCGCAGACCGTCACCTGGAGCGGACTTTCTGAATAAAACAACTACTGAAGCACAGTTTGAGGACACAGAGAAAGAGAAAGGCCTGGTGAGCACAGGGAAAGTGTGATGTGTGTAGAACCAGGACTTCACGTGGCCAAAGTTACACCCTTACATAGCGTTATTAGTGTTATCAATATCAAAGTCGTTTATGCCTCTAGCTCTGAAATATTATTTCTGCTCTTCTTTTAGCCTATATTTAATTAGTAATTATCATATTATAGTCCACATCATTGTCTAAATGTATTAAAATTAGTTAAAATAATTTTTTTAAATCTAGATACATAAAACACATAATTTTAAGAATCGATAAGAGAATTGATAAGGAATCGGATCGATAAGAGGAATCGATAATGGCATCGATATCGATAAAATCTTATCGATACCCATCCCTACAAGGTAATATATATATTTTTTTTTTTTTCTTGTAATGAATTTCATTTTTGAAATTGTTTCAGCCCTATATCGAATGCATCTTCATGTAAAAAAGCAGATGAACCATTCAGACCAAGATAACATAGCCGTAATATGATTTGATAAGGAATGCTAAGGTGGAATTTTGGCAGGTCAGTGGTAATCACACATACCCTCCAGCAGAGATCCACTGAAACTTCTTCTTCCCACAGACTTTGTTACAATTCACATCTGTAGAGAAGTGTCCAATTTTCTGAATATTTTTGAAAGAATAATTGATAAATAAAAACACAAGACACAGAAATATTAATTGGTATGAAGCACTTCAAGAAGAATAAGCAGGTGTCATACCCTCTGCCAACAACATTACAATATGAATAAACCATCCTTTATTTGTCAAATATGTTTCAAAATGTTTGTAGATTATGCATTACGTAAACTTGACTTTTTATTTAGTTTTCTGGGTAAACCTTTCATAGGTTAGAGAAAATGCCCAATAAATTTTCACTGCACGTAACAGGTTATTGTGTGTCCCAGGTCGTTGTGCTCTTGCTCCCATTGTCCCAGACTCGGCACTGACCCTGATCTACGGGAACAGTAAAATCAGAAATGCTGAATATGCTCAGACTCTATTATTACTCCCAGGGTTCTCTACAATTTATGACAAGAGCTTTGCCTCTCCTCACACAATTCTGAATGCAGAAGAGAAGTTTGTGTTTGGATTAACAAGCACTATGCAAATGAAGAGGAGGCCTTATAAAGTAACAACAGGTATGCATGAATGAGCCCTATTTCACTACTGCTCAGGGAAATCTATGCAATAATTGAACAAAGTAGTTAAATACAGAAATATAACATGCATGCCTAATCTAAAAGTTAGAATTTAAGCCTTTAAAGTAAGATTGTGCTCCATGTGTCTTGTTTTTATATTTAACTTTCAAAAACACAAAGGTGCATTGTATTTTCTGTGGTAGTCTCACTTGATTTTACACTGCCACATCTTAGATTCTTTTCTTCTTATTGTTTATGTACTTGTAAACAGATGGGTCTAGTACTGCTACCTTTTCATATCTGCAACACTTTATACTGTTGTGGGAAGAAACTCTACCAATTCATAAAAATAACAAATTTGGTTGCTGCCCAGCCATATAGCCGCACTAGTATTTATTGCCACAGACCACATGGAAAAGCTAAAAACTTCAACTGAACAAATGGTTGTGGCACTGTAAAAACTGAGTGTGTATAGACCATACGGCTTTAACAGTGACAGCTACAATAAGTTACACATAAGCAATCTGAATGTCTTGCCATGATGCTTGAAAACCAAATTTAGTGGGTGGCTAATTTATTTTATGATGAACTGTGAAGATAAATATTCAAACAGCTTTGAGCCTAGATTGAAAATTGCACAATACTGGTAGAATGAAAAGGAATGATTGTTACTATTGCACATTACCCAAGTTAGTCAATGATATACGCGACAGCAAACTATTTTAGACAGCATATTTCCCTATCTTCATACTTTCGTCTGTGCCAATGAAGTCAACCAAATAATGTTTGTACATATTTGATTTTGGTCTAACTTGGAACACACTTGACATATAGTGTACTCAGTCTCAAACCATTGAATACTAACTTGAAGCTAGAAGAAAAAAAAAAGACAGTTGATAGAAATAGAGCTGCAACAACTCATCGACATAATCGATGATGTGACCTAGAAAATGTGTCGATGTACCTAGTCGCCAATGAGTCGCCTTTTGAACTGTGGCTTTATAATATGTGTCAGATTTAATTGATCCGCACACACTCTGAACATCCACACTGCATTTATCCAAAGCACAACAGAACATGTGTGAAAAGCGCACTAAAGAACATCAATAGAAAGTTTTCTGCCAAGGAGAGTGAACTACTGTGAACCACGACTAGAATCCACTCCTAGTGTTGTAAAAAACACACCATTTCGACAGTGCTGGCTGTGCTTTAAACATCAGATGTTGTCCTTCAAGCAGTTTGATTTTGGGACAACACCTCCAGGTGTTATTTACGTGCACACACAATTACAATGGACTGGATATGAGCAAGATGCCACGTTCAGTACTTGCACTCATATCACAGTGGATTGTAGGCTATAGACTACAGGGAAAAGCAGCTGTTTGTCAAAAACATCAGACAACAACTGTTGATGCGGCCTATATAGCCTGTAGCAAAAAGTTAAAGGTCTTTATGAAACCCTACCATAAATCCTACAACTATGTCTACATTTAATGAACTTAGTAACATTAGTAAAGCTTACAATGGTAAATAACAAGATTGCATTTAAGTTACTATAAAAAATCTAGTAACTTAAATATGTTTTGACTTACCACTTAGTAAGTCAAAATATGTTACAATTCAAGTCCTTATAGATAATGTGAAAATATTAGGCAGTAAAAAGATATAAAAAGTCATCTAAAAAAATGTGTCGATAGATTAGTCAATTAATTGAAAAAATAACAAATCAATTGATAAGAAAAAAAAGCATCAGCTGCAGCTCTAAATGATATTAAAAGTTGTTTTCTGACAATGTGCAAATAGTATCATGATGAAGTGAAACTGACTGAACTGAAGCTAAGACTTAGGGTTTTGAAGAAGAATATTAGGAAAGCAGAAGAGTGATAAGCATCAGCCTGAGAGCACGAGGGGATTACGCTGGAGATGGCAGGAAGGCGGTGGCCAAAGCTAAGGAACAGTGGGTGAAGAAGGAAAAGAAACTCAGATAGGAGGATTAAAAATAGATAAGTGCAGGTAAGGAGGCTGTGGAGAGGCCTTGAGTGCATGTGAGTGATTTGAAAGGGACCAAATCATGGGAATTGGATGGAGGAGAGTGGATGACAAGATGACAAAGTGGTAGAGACAGCGTGATGAAAAAACAGCACTGGATTAAAAGCATTAAAAAAAACAGGAGCCACTGATTTCCTTCTGATGGATCTGGTCTATTGCTCCAACAACTACAACCTCGTATTTCTTTTACTGCACTTCACACTGGGGGCGAGCAAGAGAAATTAAGTGAAGCTGTTCCTACCCCGAGGAGGCCATTTTATCTTGAACACAACATGGCTGCGCGTTCCACGGGCCACACAACAGATGTTAGTGTGCGCGGGTGCGTGTGTGGAGCTCTGGGGGAATAAAATGGCCTATCCATCGGTTTTATCGTCCGCTTTAAATTCTTAGCTAAGATCTGATTCTGCCGACAGGAAAATGGATTTGTTTTATGGCGTTTGGTTTATTTGCAGCGGTTTTGATTGCCATTTTAGTGCATCTAGTTTAGTCAGATGATTGAGTTTAGACGGCAGTATAATGAGTCCACTGATGCTGCTGAAAATGCATGTTGTATAGAGTCATCAATGAAGAATGAGTTTTGGTCTCATACAGTATGTAATAAAAGTATTTAGAATTCCAAAAATCTGTTTATGTTTTTGTGCAATTGTACCTTTTTTTCAAACTGTTTTATATGTCTTGAGATAAAAGTTCTTGAGATAATTGCTGACTTTCTAGACATTTTAAATCTTATGTTTAATAATTATATAAATCATGGCTCAAAAATATGGCTGATGTTGTTTGTTAACAGAATTATAAAATCAATCTATACATTTCAATCAGTCATGAGACACATAAGCTTCTTGATGAGCAAGGCTACACCTGAACCTTCCCACAGAGAAAACATCAAGCTCCTCATGACTGATGACACTGCAGCGGTTTATATGCAGCCTCTTTGACTGCAGGGCCAGAGGAAACTCTTTACGCATTTATTGTCTCACACAGATGCCAAAGGGCTACATATACGGATGCACCCGCTTGAACAAGGGATCCCACCTGCCAGAGGCCACCATTTATTTCAATTACATGTCCAGTTTCCATTCCACCCCCTCACCAGCTCAGACCACACTGATCTATGGAGCCACATTGATTGTACTGGTTTCACTCAAACGTGGAATGAGATATCAAACAATGACTGAAGAAGTGGTAACGAAATACTACATTTAGATTTAAATTCAGACAAATGGAAACAAAAATCAAAATGAACAGTATGTTACAAATTACAACTGGTCATATAATGTTATGTAACTATTATTTATAGTGCAAGTCACAACTTAACAACTTAATCTGAATAAAATGTCAAACATTATGAAACATTCTGGATCAACATCAGCCAGTAAATTAGGCTAATTATGTCCAATTAAAGTCAGAACTAGGATCTCAGGCTGAACCGATATCAAGGAGCCAATACCCAATCCAACAAAAATTCCTGGATTGGCACCGATATCCAATCCCAGTATCGGATTGGTGAATCTCTATTAAAAGCATCAGGTAAGTGAGGAAAACAAATGACCTCTGTAAAAAGTTGTAAATAAAATAGTTCTGACTGTTAATGTTTTTAAATTAGGAGCAACTCTTTTAAAACAAGTTTTTGTAATTGTTGGTCTTTACAACTATGCTCACATGACCTTTGCTAAATATAAAGATTTTTTTTTTTCTTTTTAATGGACATAAGTATTGGTAAAATAAGAAGTTTGTCCTGCTTTCTAAAAACACAATAGAAAGCATACAAAATTATTTCTGAAATGAGGCTATGTATTTTGTATTTGATAAGAAAAGGTGTGCAATAATTATGAAATTAATACGTTTTTATTGGTACGAGCAGATTGTTTGTATTCTACTATTAACTTCATTTTCCCAAAAAACAAAGCATAGATACACTATGAGTAGTGGCTATTATGAAAAAAAAAATGTTTTAGCAGTTTTCAGAAGTACACCCAACAATTTCAATAAACTGACATAAAAATGCAAACTCCGTCTGCCTCTTATTTTCACATTTTGTATTTACCTCTAATATGGAAGCACCTGTCAAAAATCACACTCAACACTGGGCCAGAACTTCAAAACGGCACAAATTCAACAAATTAAACCTGTCATAGAATGCAGTGTGTTTTAGCCCTTCATCCAACTGTCAGATCATACCTTGCCGCCAGACAAAACCAAATAATACAAAACGTCCAGAATCGCATTATTTTACCGCCAATAATACCATCTGTCAGAAAAGCGGGCAGAAGGGAGTTACACATGTTCAACCATGCACATAAAAACAAAAAAAAAATCACGGCTCATTTCAGCTTATCGGGCTTCTATCAGTGAGAGGGAGTCTGCCAACTTCAATGGTAAATATCACAGGAAATTAGTTGTCCAGCCGTGACAATCTGCCCATCTATCTCTCAGTGCAGCACAAGACAGGAATTACAGCACACAAAAAGGCAAATAGATGGACGGACACATGAATGGGGAGACAGTGGTGAAATTGGCCACAAAAACTCCACGGTGGAAAAGTGAGATAAGGAAAGTACATGTGTGAAAGAGAACTAAACTGTCTCCATTTCAATGATGCGTTGGGGAAAAAAAACTAAACAGAAAACTTTTTCTTGGACATGTGAATTTAAAATGTTTACTTTGATTTTGTAACATTTATGGAACCAGCTACAAAGTTAATAAAACAAAACATATTAATTAATAAAGGAAGACCTAAATCATTCACAAGCCAGTCCACAAAACCACCAAAACACAAAGCGTGCCATCTAACTCCTTACTTTCCATTACATCATGCTGCATAGTGTAACAAACCTAATCCATGGAGATTATCTGTTGATTCAGTGTTTCTACAATATGGTTCCAATCTCACTGCTTAGAATAAGGTCGGAAATATCTATATTTTTCTATTTGGATGTTTCTTTACAGCTTTATTTTGAAGAGTTTTACTAACACAAAGTACAGCATAAACAGAATAGAATAATTGCTCAAATGTAAGTGATGACATTTAACTTAATGGACAAAACTATGATGGATATGTGCAAAGTCAAGGAGGATTTTTGTTTTGAGTTTTGAGTTCATGAATAAATATGTTGTCAGGTATTTGCTCAACATACTGTTGATCCATTTTTTGAGTGTTCCAAGGTTGATGTTTTTAGGGCTCACATTTTCTCAATCTTGATCTATATTTACTATAATCTTCTTTGCGTTTTCAGTACAATGTCAGACTTGACTTCTGCTATGATCTGTGTGGACGGCCAGATCCTACAGAATTTTGACAAAAGATTTTTCAAGTCTTAGGCTTGTTCATGTACATTTTGGTTCATGTCTATAGCATGTCCTTTACGGTAAATTCAATATATTTTGGCTGCAACAGATGTCCATTTACTTCCTGTTCACAACTCTCCATCTAGAATACATAAATCCAAACCAATTTATCATTCTTATAGTCGAACAATGTACAGTGTATAACATGTTCTCCTCATTTAAGTAAATATAAACACATTAGGGCATATCTTACTCCTTCAGCTCCTACTTGGCTTCTTATCCGTTTATTTGCTTCCACTAACGACCATCCCTACATCCTCATGATAGATGTGGTGCCAGTGTCAGTAGTTCACTCCATACTCTCTGCCTGCTTCTTGATGATGAGTGATGGACTATAGACTTGCCTCCACCACTGCGCTGCTCTGTCACTCATTAGGAATCCCCTCCCTACTTGGTGTCTTCAGTTCTTTGGTGCTATGATAGATAGCTGAGGCCAGAGTGGTCGCTTACTAATCAATCTGCCTGTCAATGAAAAGAAGAAGCCTTCTTATGACAATGAGGTGGTGAGAGCTCTGCAGCGAGATGTGGTTGGTGAAAAAATGAGGACATATCTAGAAAGAGTGCAAAATGTGGTTGTGAAAATGTGATTGGAAGAGTGAAAGTCAAGACCGCAGGCAGCATAAAGAGCAAGTCACTATCTCGTAATGAGCATCAACAGTGGCTGTTTTTCAACCCTTGAAATTTCTTTGAAGTTTGAACTTTCATGGCAGTAGTAACTGGGAACTAAAAGGCACTATACCAGATTTATTTTTTAAGAAATTAGCTCCTCAGCACAGATATTTTGTTAATGTATCAATTAAGGTGAAAATTTGTTTTCAGTGTTTCGCTTCGCTACATCTAAAAATTCCTTTTTGTGAAATTGAAACTCGAAAGTACTGTGCAAGACATTCTGCATTTGAACAGAAAGTGTGGACTGGCTGGTCAGGCAACAAAATAAGGTTTGCCAAGTAATCGAAAGATCGAGAGATTGCTTTTAGAATTGAAAAATTAGCAGACAGTAAAAGCATGTGGTTCGAAAAAAAAATATTTTTTTGTGTTAAACAAAGCAGATTAAAGTTAGTGTCTGGTTAGTACTTGGATGGGAGATAGCTGGAATGTCACAGTGCGATAGAGTGAATTTACATTGTGTCCTTGGGCAAGAAACTTGATCCTCCTTGTCTAAATGTCAGTGTGCACAAGGTAAGTGGTCCAAAATTGAGAGAAATTTAAGTGCCTTGAAAAGTGGAAAAAGCGCTTCGTATATAAATAGATAATTTACCAATTTACATTTTAGAAAAGGCTAAACAGATTGTGATTATTTATTCCTGTATCACCCAGCCCTACACCAAAATATACACCAGTGTAGGGCTGGGCGATCTGGGAAAAATATAATCACAATTTTTTTTTTTCTCATATTGATCAATCTCAATTTTCAATTTGAATTTGTTTAACTTTTTGAAAAAAAATAAAAAATGCCATTCATGAACATAAACCAAACCAAACCTTTTAATATGTCCTAATTATATATATTTTTTTAACTACGTATATATCAATATTCTGCCTCAAAGTTTCACTTTTGCTCCAAATGACACATTTTTACTGGCAAAGATTGTTTTTTAAACTTTCGATTCAAAACCCACCACCAAATAATGACAATTCGTTTTGATTTGATCTCAATCTCTCAATTTCTCGATTAATGGCACAGCCCTACACCAGTGTCTTTTTTCTATTCATATTGAGGTCTCTAATATACTGTATATACATCTTATACACGCTGTATACATGTTAAGCTATTCGCATTCCAAGTGGGGGTTTTTATATGTGCCCATTATTATTTTTCAAACTACCAGCATTTATGGTTCATTTGTTGCATTCACAAGCAGAATATTCAGAAATCCATTTGTGAGCCTGCTTGAGTCCACGCCTGCAGAATATATTTCCTTCTATATTTCTTATTTTGTAGACTCCAGAAGAATGTCTTGATCAATATATATGAATGAGAACAAGCACCATAGTGAAATCAAATAAGCCTGGGTAAAGAACACTTGTGCAATGCGTTCTTTCTATATGTACTTAAATAAGCCCTCATGACCTCCTTGCTGTAGATTTATAAGGGAGCTGCCCCACACTCCTTCAATGTCACATTCACTGCTTCATGATGCAGCACTGTGCTTCCTGTATGCATTTTAAGATGGTGTTGTACATTTTAAATTTGTGAAGAAATAAGGAAGAATAAATAGCTAGTGACAGCAAATATTTTATTCGAAGCATGCTGCCATCTTTTGTGACCTTTCTGAACTGAACATTTTCTCAGTCCACGCATATATTCTAAAACAAAGCAAGGACATTTTAAACATGTTCTAAATCAAGTAACACATCTTGCATTACGTTTTTCAATTTGGTGCAGTGTTTTTGCGATGTAAGATTTTTTAGAGACCTGCATTGGGCTGGAATTCCCGCGGGACCCACGGGACCTGTGAGCAAACCCTCGGGATCAGGCGGTTTTAACGTTGCCTCGGGCGGGAACGGGCGGTCAGGCCAAACACTTCGGGTCCCGACCGGACCCGCGCTCTCTCCGCTGTCTTAAAAATATTGCGTAGCAAGAAAGAAATACCGCTTTGTGAGCGCTGCTGTTGAACAGAGAGACGCAACACTGGTGCTGCTGTATTTCCTAGCTTGCGTTACGTGTGTATCAGCTGTGAATCCGCGCGCCAGCAGAAGTTACCACACGGGCGAAAACTTTCCCAGAGGATGAATGAAGGACTGGCTTTACGCACGGGGAGATGGAAATAATACACACGAAGTTTGGGCAAGAAACTGGAGGTGTGAGGAGCTTTGTATTTCAGGTAAGAAACACACCGACATCATCGCTTTATGATTGAATGTGTCAAACAACATATTTGCCTAATTGTTGCAGATTATTTAGGCTCGTGCCTAATCGTTTTAAAACTAGATGCAGAGAGTTATGCGAGTTTAGTCATTTGTGTCCATGTTGTTATGCACTGGGGCCGCCACGCAATCTCCGTGTGACCAAAAAAAAAAAGTAGGGACCCGACAGGACCCGCGGGGGTTTCTCGGGCGGGCAGGCACACTGGGGCGTCGAGATCGGGCGGGAACGGTCACGGATGCCTCGAGATCGGGCGGGAGCGGTCATGAAAATCTAGTCCCGTGCAGGTCTCTAGTTCAGGTGCTTATTCGAATAGCATTTACACTGGGTAGGTTAAGGCACTGAGGCAGGCACATTCCAGTGAAAATAGAGAGACATGAGACATTATGGAATAACTTCATGTTCATGTTGGGAACTGTGCTTTGGTCTCTTTTTCAATTGTCTAATACAAACGCGTTTTATCTACAGTAAGAATTATGCCCTTTGGATACCTCCAAAAGGCAAAAATTGACCCTGTACATGTAAGCTGTTTTTTTTTCAAATTGTCAGACATTAGCGTTAGCATTGACAGACAAACACATTTGCTTTTTTTTTCATTGTTTGTTTTAGTGCATTGTAGTTTTGCATGCAAAGAGAAAAATGTGTAACCTCACTAAATTGTATATTTAAATGTTACAGATGTTAGGTTAAAGCCAGGTACACTCAAGTACACAGAGACTTTAAAACAGCAACTTAAAGAGACTATAACAGCTCTGCTTGTGTTCAAGTCTCTCCATGGAATAGCACCAAAGTACATCTCTGACATATTAGTGCCTTATGAACCATCTCGGACTCTGAGGACCTCAGGGACCGGCCTCCTGATGGGCTCAATCAGCGTTTCAGTTGTATGCAGCTATCTGGAACAGTCTTCCTAAAGATGTAAGACAGGTGTAACCAAGTGCTAAAATACGTGAAAGACTGAAAATACTTAGTAAAACTTACAATGGTAATAAATATTGATAATTCATATTTTAATAGATGTCCATTAATCAGTTGAATAAATATTATAAATATAGTTAATATATAAGTTTTGCTAAAATGGGAAGCAACCAATCAGAGCCTTTGATTTGGGAATGACCAATAAGATCAAAGCTGCGCTCTCGGGCACTACGCATCAACAGCGTTTGTCTCTTGCCCGGATCTGTCAGCCTTTTTTTTGATTTCACGTCTTGATTTGCTGAAGTCACTAGACCGCAGAAGCCTGGGAAATCACGTAACTAGTGAAGGCACACGCATTGGTCAGGTTTTTTGGATGGAGTGAGAAATCTGCAGACGTGCAGCCCCTGTGAACCTGTTCCAGTCTGGAAGTCTGGATGGCAACAAAGGACTACAACTGGTTGTAGTCCTTTGTTGTTATACACCTCTTGGGCTCCTACGAACCTATCACTTCTGATTGGCCCATATACCTTTCAATCGAGTATTCCAATTAAAGCTAACGATATCGCTTATTCAAAATACTAATTAAAGGGTACAGACTGCACCTTGTGTGCTACACAGGCCTGTTTAAAATCTAGGCCCAATATATTTATTTTTATATGACTGAAAAAGCTTTGCAATCTTTATTTCTTTACTTTTTTTAAAGTAAATTTTATACTGAGTATTTACATTTTTTAATAAATGTTTTGTTTTGTATTGTGATTTTGATAAAGCTTTTTCTGCCTTGTAAAGCACTTTGAATTGCTTTGTGTATGAGTTGTGCTATACAAAATAAATTTGCCTTGCTTACACTCACTTTCAGGTGCGGTCAATGGAGGCAAAGTAGTTCCTCTGACTGAATCTGGACTCAGAATTATAGGGACTTCGTTCTTGGTTGCTTCATGTGCGAAAACAGCTTTTGGCACTCTAAACCTGAAGCCATGCACCAATGTCAGCTGAGAAACATTATGAAACAGAAGTGGCAGAGTGGCAAAACAGCAATAGAAAAAAATAAAGAATAAATCATAATCTGAGGCCAAAGGTTAAGAGCAGACATGTAATTCATTCAGAGTCGTGCTCGTTTCTGAATGAATGTTCAGACCTGGGGGTCAGGGTGCAGACACTTAGTTTCAAGTAAACACACTGATTATTTACACTGCCAGTTTTCAATCATTTCAGTTGTATTCATTCATATTTTTACACAAAGACAATTTGAATGATGTTTTATGCAACCTTCAAGACAGACACTTGCATCAGAATGTACATGTCCTTGATTCAACTGACTTCCATTTGTTGTTTACATATTCTGGGTCCTGTGGTGCTAAAACTTTTGAGATAATTACATTTGCCCTCTTGACTTTCACTAATGCAGCTTTTTCAACTAAAACCTACACTTGTCTTTAGTTTCTCAGAGGAAAATGTAATTTAGACTGTATTTCATTCTTAAAGGTCAAATGCAGCGAGACGGTAGAAGACAATGAGTAAAAGGAAGCCTAAATTGCAGCATGGTGGAAAAATAAGCGAGAAAGTGGAAGAGTGAAAGCAGGAGGAGGCAGGCAGAGTCAAATTAAAGGGATTAGACAGCTCATTCCCTTTAATTCCCTTATCACCTCCTCCCACAGTGGATTGGGATGCTTCGGTAGTGTTTACATGACCCCATATCCTGCTGAAGCCAAAACAGGCATGCCCCATATTATGCTAAATCCCTGTTTACCTGTTAAATCCTCCAGTGAAGATACTCCTGACTATATAACCAGGTTGATGGAAAAGGAGCTACTCAAAACTAGAGCTGAATGCATCAAGTGGCTTTCAGCGGGTGCTTCTTCAAAAGTCAACACAGTCCAACTGGAAGATCTTTTTAAAAAGGAACCTCCAAGGCAGTGAGCCAAGAGCGCCTATTTCCTTTCGTAGCTGTCCAGGTAGGAGATGCAAAACATATTTTTGTTTATGAGGTCTGCTTTGATGCCACTCAAGATTCTAGCTCAAGTCAACTTTACCGGCAAATGTCACTGAGGCTAGATGACTGACAAGTGCAAATTTGTCTTATTAACAACAATGTTCTCTTCCATGAAAATATTCAGGCAACAATTATGGTATGCCCCCAGACTAGAACCTTTTGATAACACAAACTGGTTGTGTTGGGATATGATTCGTTACTGTTATTTTAAGATAAATTATTCCAGACTCAAAAAGAAAATAAATAAATTAGCAATAAAAAATGTTTAATAAATATAAATATTTTAATAAATAACATGTTTATCGTAATTTTGCACTATTGAGCGTATCTGAATATTTTGTCGCACTAAGATTTAAATTAAAAAATGTAAAAAGCATATAAATTGCAGTAGTAAGTCTATGAGAATCTATATTTTAGAGGTATCATTGCATAGGCAGCAGAATTCAAAGAGGATGAAAAAGGTAGTGGCTTATAGTCCAGAAATTACCGTGTGACCAAGGGGGATTAAAGGGGTTTTAGGCACTTAGTTCTTGGTACGTTCATCAACAAAAACTTATTCCATTAACCTGTACCTTGAAATATTTCAGTGATTTAATGATTGTACATATAAACTCTGAACAAAACTACAGCATATAATTGCACGGTGTTATTCACTCCAATTTCCCCAGAGATTAGGGGAAATTTACATAAAAAGATACATAAAGGGTGCAGGCATGAGGGAATATTTATAATTCGGTCAGAGGAAATGTGCTGCTTATTAAAACACATAAGGCAACAGTTTAGACCAGTCTTTCCCAACCGGGGGTACGCGGACCCCTGGGGGTCCGTGGCGGTATTGCAGGGGTACGTGGAAGAATGTCAAGTTTTGCCTCATTAATTTTACTCGAGATATTTTTTACTGAACCAATTAGGCTATTAAAGAAAAGCAAATTACACTACAATAAGAATTGATTTGGGGAATAAATAATAGCCTAATATAAAGCCAAAAACTCCATTTCCAATCATCTGGGCCGCCCAGATACGTAGGCTCTATGGGGAAAAAAATAGGCGCTGAGAATGAGCCGCTCCGAGCTACGGCCTCGCTGTTTAACAGGATGTTCACCTCGGAACCAACCGCAGCCCACGAGCACCACCTGAACTATACTGCACACCAGAATTGTTCCCGCTACTTCCAAGAATGGGGCCGCAGTCTAGACGCTTTTTCGGAGCAGAGCGTGCGGTGGATGTCTGGACAGAACCTGACTGCTTGTGCGGAGAAATCTCTGTCAGAACCATCAAGTGAGCACAAGTCCGCTTTGTCTCGCTTTCTCCGTGTGCATGTACAGGGAACAGCGTCGAAGAGCCAGGACAGAATCCCGGTCAGGACCAGAGAGACGCGCTGGTGAGACGGATTTGAAGCGCAGGGCAGGACCCGGCGCTCAGACCGGAGAGACGCGCTGGGCTGAGTTGGACGGATTTGGAGCGTAGGACTGGACCCGGCGCTCAGACCGGAGAGACGCGCTGGGTTGAGGCTTCAGGCTTGGATTTGGAGCATAGGATTGGATCCCGCTGAAGAGACGCGCTGGGCTGAGTTGGACTTGGATTTGGAGCGTGGGACTGTGCTGTGGTGAGTGGAACTTCGAGCGTGTCTGTATTACGTCTGTTGACGCTGCTGTTTCTCAAACTCACGTGTCTTTGGCTCAGGCTGGTACATACACATCAGCTTTGTCCAAGTTATGAGCAGATAGGCCTATCTGTTTTAGTTGTATGCTCTTATATTGCTAATATGATTTTTAAATTACAATAATTTAGAAGCATTTTTGTGTAAGCTCATCCTGTACTGTTGTTATACAATTAAAGGAGGGTTTCCTATGTTTTGCATCATAAAATGCACTTTTAATTTACATATTTAACTGAATATAAAAATATGAGTTTGTTGTAGTCAAAATGAATTTTTGTGTTTCACCTTGCACTGCTTAAGTGCCTACGCGTCATGCAAATGCTCACATATTGGCTAATGTCCTAAATTAGGAAAGTTTTTCTTACATTATATGAAATTCAGTCTATATTAACAATCTGTTGAGTATATATATATATATTATATATATATATATATATATATATATTATATATATATATATATATATTATATATATATTATATATATATATATATATATATATATATATATATATATATATATATTATATATATATTATATATGTATATATGTATATATTATATATTATATATATATATATATATATATATATATATTAATATATATATATTATTCATATATATATAATTTCTTATATATAACTCTAAATATGTAATGTTTGTATAGAAACAAGTACACCAGAAAAAATAATGACAAGAAACTAACATTTTATCCAAAGTCTGACATAAACTTGGCTTGCTTTTCAGAACTATCCTGTGATGCCAATGCGAAAAACGATAGGGGGTCCTTGGAAAATGGAGTCCCTGACTTTAAAAAGTTTGAGAACCCCTGATCTATACTATCTGCGCCACTACAACTAAGTGTACACTTTAGCAGAGTTGTTTGGGGACTTGCACAGATGTTACATATCAACTGTCTGCCAATTATTCCATCTTTGGCTATCTGCATGTGACTACTGCAGTTAAGGTACAGAATAAGTGGTTCTGCAGTATTTTATTTAATTGAGAACACACAATATGCAAAACAGTTCAGGCAATATGTACAAAAACACAACTGATGTAAAATTGAAACATGTGTTGAGCAGAACATATTCTTAGATGAAAAATTGATAGAATATGTTGCATGTTAATATATGAATTTCACCCCAAAATTCCAACAGGTGTTTTTTAGCTGGCTCTATTCACAGGGGCCACATAATGGAGTAAAAGTTTGTACTGTAATGATCAGCTTTCTGTTACATGTTCTATGCTTTCAAGTGGACTTTTTTTATAATTGTCAAAGAAAAAGTTGACAGATTGAGTAAATGCTTTATTCTTGAGCTTATGGCATTTGAACGGCCAATTATCTAGATGATTAACATCTACACTTTGCGACTTTCTCCATTCACTTAGTCATTACAATCACAGCAAGTGCATATTTAGGCCTTATACTTAGTTTCCCCAAGGTACACCAGGAGATCATTCATAAACTCTATACATCACAACCAGTAATTAATATGTCAGGAAGCAATAGAAGGCCTGATCAGAATAACAACCATGTTATCAAGTCTAAAGTACAATCCACAGGAGGTGCAGAGAATGTTAATTACCAAGCATAGCTGCTACATATTTGTTACTGCTCACAGAGCTCACAGTGAGCGCCCACTTCTTGGTTCCAGAAGTACAGGCTCCTATAACCCCCTATAGGGATTTCGGGAAAAAAATAAACTAAAGTTTGAAAATGTCCTCAGAGCAAATCAGCGACAGTATGTGGTCAGTAAAAAGCATTAGACATACGATTTTATTTAAAACATGTTTCTGAAACTTTATAATTTAAGTTAGCACACAGCTGGCTAGCTAGTGATATGTCTTTAAACTCTTAACATTTACATATTTTAAAATCCCTTTAGAAGTTTATACAACAGGGGTTTGAATTTCCGGAACCAGGGTGATCTTCTACTGTTGAAGAGGTGAGTGAGGATGATGGGGAGAGAATTAAACTGCAATTAAAAACAGCTTAATCAAAATGGAAGGATTGGAGAGACAGGCAGGGGCAGGTGTAGGGCTTCCAGAGCGCCTTCTCACACAAATGGTAACTAAACAAGCTGAGATGCATGCTCTCTGCCTGAACAAGGTAATGTATGAGGCTAACTGCTAATTGGTGCGAATGTGCCTGCTGTTAAATGCTAATATGTTAGCGGGGCAAGCTAATCTTGACTAATTAGAAGATTGCGAGGAATTGATTGCTCTGTAGACTCAATAGACCATTAACTATGAGTGTACTAAATAATAGCTATTGGCAAAAGACGTAACCTGAATTTCTATACAAGTAAAAAAAACAACAACCACTAAATGTGACAGTTGGTCTTGTTGGATTTTCTTTTTGGAACAATGCAAAATGACATCTTTCTAAAGCTAAATTTCATAAACAAGTCACATTTACTTACCAAAAATCTGGAAACCGTAAACAATAACTAGGACTGTTAACACAAGCTAATAAGTCCCTTAATCTAAGCACTGTTACAAAGTGATCAAATAAATAAAATAAGACTTTTAAGGGTAAATTGTTTTGCTATGGAAATAATTAAATGTCTTGAAAAATGCTGGGTGACAGTCCAATAAATGAGTCCTATATTTCTGCAGAAATATAGAAGGATATTAGAACAGCAGGATTTGTAGATTTTGACTGTGAAACCTGCTAGTACACAACGAACACAATTATAATGAATATTTTAATCCATAACATTGATATATTGAATCAGACAAAGCTCAATTATGTGCCATTTGTCTATCTTGCTTAAGAATTGTTTTTAAGATAAGTCATGATAAGGAGAAAGCAATTTGGTTGTAAGCAAAGCAGATTGTAATTTATTGTATTTTTAATCAGAAAGAGCATGTGTGGCACGGAAGATAAGAACACTTTGTCATTCACATGGTATTTACAAGAAATATACGGGTAATGTAAATTTGAAAGAAGTGAGAAGAGTGGACATGGCAAAAAAATTTATGCAAAAATGTTCCTAGTGCCAGGTCACAATTTTGATTTTATCACAGTTCATGTGCACTGTCTGTTTTTTTGTTGTTGTCTATTTGCGTTTTCAGACATAAATGCAAATAACTTTATTGCCCAGCCTTACTTAGTGAGACTTTTTCAAGTCATTTTGAATTGTCCTGCAAGTGATAGGACAATTTCTAATTTTTTTCCAAACCTCAATTCAACTCTGTACCTTTGCCAGTTGTTAAAAATGGTGTCATATAATTTGGACTTAAAATTGTTAACATATTCATAATAAGCGAAATTCTGGAATCAAGAGGTGAGCTCTCAAGGAATAGCTCAGTCACACAATGATCATTGACTAAAAAAAACAACAACTATGCACTATGAAAGTTACAGCGCAGAAAAAGGCAAGAGCTAGAGCTTCATAATGGCAAGCTAAAAATAAGCTTTTGTTTTGCAGATCGAGTCACGCACAGCACCAAAAACAGGGCTTAGATAACAATGGCTTATGAATATTTAACCCAAAGAGGAACGATGAAAATTATTTAAGCGCTGTCTTGGAAGTCAAATACAGTGGTGTGCGTTTTGCAAAATACAAGTTTCACAACTAAATTTGGAAAATGACTAAAATAAATACATGTTTTTCCCCTTGAGACTGTGCACAGAAAGTTGACAAAAACAATAGCTATTTTTCTTTCTACACGAAGAAAACATTTCTGTTCAACAGAAGGACAAACAAGTAATAAAACAATAATCAATAATCTTTCAATTATACTGTAATGGTGTGCTATACCTCATAAAAGGGCTATTTGCAATAAAACAAAACTGAATTTATTCCACAAACATACTACATGCATAGGCTGCTTTCTCTGCATTTCAGTAGTTTAGTCTTTTCTCCCATACACACTTAAACCAAGAAAAAAAAAATTAAAACATAAATTGCCACATATTTATTTCCCAAATCGTCTTCTATCTCAAAACAAAATCAGATCCTAAAAGGCAACTATTTTCAACTGTCTGCAGAGAAATATACGAACTTTTCCATTTTAAACACTGGTATAGAAAATTTAAAAGAGAAATGTTCTGAAATCTGCATGAATACACTAAAACTGGACACGTACTGTTTTTTGCATTCACTGAAATTATTTGAAAATGTATGACTCCTTGTTAAGTGACAGGGCTTGTTGGGATTCCCGTTAAAAAACCTACTTTGCTCCATACATAAACTAAACCAGTGATTCTCTTGATGCTTCATTTTTTAGACAGTTCACACTTTTTGTTCACGTCTTTTGTAGCAGCGGTTTTCTTTTGGCACCACAGAGACTGAACGTGGAAGATGCCTCTGACCTGAGGACAATCTTGTTCATCAGAGCTCTGTATCTCTGGGTGTAAGCAATTGCCTTTTACCTTCAGCACTCAGGGTTGGGTATTGAATAATTGAATGACTAGGAAGCACTTTGCTTGACTCTGATGGCGTAACAAGAAAGAAGAAGGTTTAGAGAGAAATTGGAGTTAAGCTCACGGTTTGCTCATTGAATGTGTAAAAGAAAAATAAATAAATTGAACACATTTTCTCACTTACACACTGCAAAAACTATATATCTAGACTTAAAATGACTTGGAATCAGAATATTAATCCAGATTTGAGCTGCTTTAACTGGATAAGATTTAACTGCTTATGCAATGTAGGATATTTCACTGGTTTCAAGACATGTTTAACTGGTTATAAGAGAATTTGGCTTAAAATAAGAACAAAAATTTGCCAATGGGGAAGAACGATTTTCTAAACCCATTGGCAAATAGTTGCTTAAAATAGAAAGCAATGTCTTGAAATCAGTTCCAAACACTTTGAAACAAAGAAAATAATCTGCCTTTACAATAAATGGAGGTTAAATTAGTCAAAATTCTTGAAATTAGGTTTAAATCCCAGAATCAAGCAACTTTAACTTGTCTTTTTTTGCAGTGCAGCCATTATTTACTGTATCAAATCAAATCAAATCGGCGGCACGGTGGCTGAGCGGTTAGCGCTCTTGCCTCACAGCAAGAAGGTCGCGGGTTCGATTCCCGCACGGGCCGGGCCTTTCTGTGTGGAGTTTGCATGTTCCTCCCCGTGTCTGGGTGGGTTTCCTCCGGTTTCCCCACCAACCAATAACATGCATGTTAGGGTAATATCCTCCAGCTACGGTAGTCCTGACCAAGCCTAGCAACAACATCTGGAGATGGGTCCCCGAGCGCTGCACTGCGGCGATCACTGCTCCTGAGGAGATCCCCCAGAGGCATTGAAGGATGGGTCAAATGCAGAGGACAAATTTCCCTACGGGGACAATAAAGTGTACCTTAACCTTAACCTTAAATCAATTTATTTTTGTATAGCCCAAAATCAAGCAGGAGTTTGCATGTGGAGTTTGGATGTTCTCTCCATGTCTGCGTAGGTTTCATCTGGGTGCTCCAGTTTCTACTACCACCATAAACATGTTCATTCATACCTCCCCTCTCCCAGAACTTCCTTTCTGAATCTCTGGTTAAATAAAGGTCATTTTAGTACAAAAATCAATAAATCTTGGTTCTATACTGGCATGAACAGATGTAATAATGAATATTATATTACTTTCAGTAGCAGTTGTTTGTGTAATTTTATCCAAAGTATAACTGAAATGTGTGACTGTTGTGTTTCTATAAAACAGGGACTACAGATGGATACGAGCGACCTAGCTATATTCTGATAAATAAAGATGATAATTATTCAAACTGCTTAAGCTTAAATAATCGGTCGGTACAAAAAGGAATCAATTATGTATAAATTGTCTCTACATTTTTTTATTGAATGTTACGATAACATAGCTAGCTAATGATTACTTGTTGTAATTAACTTTTATTTGTCAAATTTTCTTCCCATGCTGCCAGATGACTGAAAAAGTGATAATAACTGGTGAGTCTCTCAGCAGATACTAACGCAATAAGAAAAACGTCAACCTGTCTAGCAACTTTGTACTACTGACCACTATCCACTGGCTCCTGATAGGTTTCCCCAGTGACTTTGATGAATGGGTAAAATTTAGACTAGATTTTTCTTATTTCATAACTTATTAACCGTGCCAACTTAGAAAAGCGTTAAAACAATAAAAATGGAAAAAAACACAAAAAGTAAACTGTATGTTTAGCTGGATGCAGTTTGAATGCTGTGTCAGTTATGCCGTCTGCATTGCCTCTGCAGTAGTTTACATTGGATGATAGCCTATGCCTCTCAGTATGCTGATTGTGTAAAACAGCCCTCTCACTACAGTCTCATTGGCTTCTCTGTTGGGGTTTAATGAGAGTCAATCTACTAGTCCTCAATTTGGCCTCCAGCACAGCACATGTTATTGACTAAAGGCAAATCATTAGAGGCTGCCTGTAAACTGCTGCTGGGAACATCTAAAAGACACATCTGTGTTTTTATTACTAACTTTTGTTACATTGTACTTTATTTAAATAATGCTTGAGTATTCTGATTTTGATGTCGCAGACTATGCTACAAGTTTTATTGCAGCAAAACATCACAGTTAACCATAAGTTAACACCATAAGTTTTGAAAAAATTATTATAGATGACCAAATAAGCATAACACAACATTTCATTCAGTCAATTACTTATTTATAATCTTATTCACACTGGAAAACAGAAAGAGGTATTAAGCTACTTCTTTGCTCTCACAAATCCTTCATTCACCTGCTTTAAGTTTTGGCTGTGATTATGGCATAAGAGCATCTCTTTACAGACAAAAAAGTGAAACTAGAGTGGACCACCAAGCACAACTAATCTGAGCACTGCCTTTGAATATATATTCATGATTCAGACAATATACACTGACATGTTCTTGTTATAAAGTCCTACGTTCATAATATACTTTTTGGTAGAAAACAGACAAAGCTGATTATTTTCTTTATTCAGATTAAGATGAATAGAGGTTCTAAATAACTGAGTGGCAAAAATAGTCAATAGAGACAAAGAACATTTTCTCCTGTAAGAGAAACATGAAAAAAAAAAAAAAAACTTTACAGTCTGACAACAAATTCAACCCACAAAAAATCTGCAGAGTACTGGGTTTGTAACTGCCATGTAAAAAGAGAAAATCAGGTACACAATGGTAGAAAAGCAGAAAACAACTAGACTCCCTTCTCTGCCTCTCCTCCCCCAGGACTGCAGATGGAAATTAGCTGTAAGCTAGAATCTGGTAAAAGCCATTGTGCCTAATGTAATTGTACATTGTCCTTAATAAACATTACCCTACTACTCTCACATTTATCACAGACTTGTATCAAACAAGCTGTTTGCCACGACAAAAAAGTACATTTTTTTCTATTGTTATTTCACTCATTTTAAACTTTAAGGACCATTTTCATATAAAAGAATGTCCATACATAACCTATATTTTAACCCTAAAAAATTTGCTTTAAATCAACCTTAAGTTTTCTATGATACATTATAAGATAAGTGGTTATTGATAGAAAGACATTATTGTGGGTTAGTCTAGACTAGGTTTAGTGTGAGTGTATTTACTGGCATTAAGTCAGTGTAAATGTCAGCAGCATCCGTCAAACTGAAGGTCAGACTTACTCCGACCTTTAGACCCTCATCAGCCTCTGTGTTCACGTAACTCTTCAGCCATCTTTATGCCCATTCAAGATTTGCTTCTCTCCAGCTGAATGTTCATAACCGCAACTCAATTAACGTTGTGCAACCAACCTCGATGTGCTTATAACCTTGTGAAAGCAGTGCATGGAAGGAACAATTAATTTCTTTATTCTGTCAATTTCCAAAGCATTTATTGTATTGGATTACCTTTTATGAGACACCAAAAGGAAAGCAAACACCGCAGCTCCTTAAAGTGGCTCAAATTAGATTTTGGTGAGACGAAACAAAAACCTTAAACAATTATATCTGGGCTAAATTATTGGCTTCTATATGTATGGTAACTGTGCTGTTTATACAGGTTTTATAGATATACAGAATATATCATTATTTAAATTATTTTATTATAATGCATATGTTTTCAAGGTTACTTTTTGTACTAACAGGTGCATTTAGTTTGTCAGTGGGTCAACATTTACTTAAATCTGCAATAGCAAACACTGTTAAGATCAAAGGTTTCTGTTAGGCTCCCAAAAAGAAGTTTATTTATGAAGTCTGTCACACTTTGTTTTTGACAATAGATGTAACAGATGTTTTACCATGACTTTTAGTTCTTTGGTGCACACCTAGCAACACTAAATGAATGTTATTTTGTTACAGAGCTATGTCATATTATCTGATCAAACAATTAACTTCATCTAATGTTGTCAAGTCTGTAATCTTTGGTTCATTCTATATTTCACTCACATGTCCTGTAAATGTGTATAATTACCACAGAGACTGTGTAATTTCAAACTAAGATACAGAATCAGCTTTGACAACTGAGGCAGCGTGGGAGACAATAAACTACAAAAAACATATTTCCCCGCGGTGTATACAATCCTCCAAAAGCCCTGCAGTGATGGAATGAGACACACTGCCTGAATCAGAAAACCAAGATCTGTCAAGTCAAACTGACAGGAGTTGAAACAAAGTATGCTGGAATTCTTTGGTCTTTATTTGACTTGTATTACTACTTCTGACTTTTATGACATGACCAGGCTAGGTTCAGCAATATACAGTATTTGTGCTACAGAGGTGGTGATTGATGATTAGTTTCAGTCTTAATGAAAATGATTCAAAGCACAATCAAATGAGGATAATTTAAAAGTGCCTTTAAATCCCTCAAGGCATCATATCTGTACACATGTTGTTTGCAAAAAAACATGTGTTTTCAGTGGGTTTGTCCAATAGTAAATACACAAGTATAATTATAACCAATTTTAAAACTAATTGGTTAAGGTAAAGCTTTTAAAAGTGTGTTATTATGCCCTTAATAAGAATAATAAAGTGTCACATACAGTATATTCATTTTATTGACATTACGCCAGGGTGACCTTTTAGTACAGGGAAGTAGCTGTATATTTACTGTTTCCTATGAGAGTACATGGATACTGACATTTTCATAGCTTGGCGTATCTGGCCTATGTTGCTTAGTTTTGCTCAATAGGGCAAGTATTTAACATGATGTCTTTTAGCCTCAAATACAGCAGGTAATTTGAAATTCCAATGAACATCCCTAGTTGCAACTAACCAACTCATTATAATTTGAGTGAACAATGCACCAGGTAAAATTCTTTAAGAGTAAAATCAACTATGCAAAACATAGTGTCACAATTATTAGATTTATGGCTTTGCCTTTTATCAAGAATGTCCATTTATACTGCATTTTCTTCTTTGAACTAGCAAGATTTTTAGTGGAGAGTCTGCAGTCACATTTTCTCTGTGAAGATGATATTGCTTTGCTAATAAATAGTTACACAGTATATCACCATGGAGATAGGCATGTAGCGCTCCCAGGCCAAGTTAAAAGTCAGATTTGTGAAAAATCACTGAAATAAAACATGTTTTTTAATGTTTAAGATAGTGCCCCTTTAAAGTGCTTGCTGAACTAAAACAATGCAATGAAATGAAGCCAATGGTCCGTGCGTGGCCAGTGTCCAGATCTGTTTGAGCACAGTGCTGTTATGCCCTTTGTGAGCTCTGCTGGAAATGCGTCCTTGTTTTCTTTGATCATATGGGTTATGTTTATTCAAGGGTGTTTTCAAAGGGAAAGTTGATGCATGAACATGATGCAACACAAAGCAACCAGTGAGGTCACCTATCACATGTTCATATTGTCATATTTCCATTACCATATAACTTTTCCTCGCCAACTTAAAATCTTTAAATTGACGACAGTTGGTACTTTTGAAGTTAATTAATTCTCAGATCTAAAAGTGTATTTCTTCGTTGATATACTTTCTATATTACAATTCTTTAAAATGAAGACAACTCATCTGTTATGTCATCCATCACTGTGAAAACAAAAGTTAGGCTGCTAAATCAACACTTGTGAATGAAATTTGTCTTCATGACTCATTGTTAAATTGCATATGACAAATTGTTTATTTTTAAAATGTTTAAAATAATCCACTTAGAATATATTCATAGATATGATAAATTGATAAGGCTCCTCTGGGGCCATGAAGATAAAGGAGGCAGAGGGGAACTTCTATGATACGTACAAAAATCAGCATCATTGTTATGATATATTTGTACTGTCTCTTGGATTTGTAAGGGTTGGTAATTGTTATTTATAGTAAAATTAGATCGTAGTGTTCTTTTTTGTGTGTTTCTTATTAATATTAATAGTTTATTGTTAAAATGGTTAATTATTGTGTGTAGGGACATTATAAGACGAATTTGCCTACGTGTATCGCTTCCCAGATCAGAAAAAGGCTGGTCTGGGAAGAAATAAAGAAACCAGCCTTCTACATGTGAATACAAAGGGCAAACACAGAGCAAACACAGCTTCATCTGTAAATCAGATATGTTGTCAGAGCTAAAAGTGCAGTAAGACCGATGTTTAGATATGGTGCACTGAGACGAGGCACAGCCCAAAGCATTTGAGCACAGAAGAGCCAAATTACTACACAACTTCCCATCTAGTTTCACCTAGAACACTGTAAAATGTATTTAAGCCTTCAGGGGAAACTCTCAATGCACAGCGGCAGCAGCAGCTCCTCAGGAGAGGAGGGTAGTTCCACTTCACTTGACCAATGTTAGCAAAATTTTAGGGTTTAGGGTAAAGTTTGTAACTTCTGCTGTAGCTTGTGTTAAATTTGTATTTCTCTAGAAAATTTCCAAACCAGCCAGAGCCAGAATTAAACAAGGACTAGACTTGGCGCACGGTGGCTGAGCGGTTAGCGCTCTGGCTCACAGCAAGAAGGTCGTGGTTCGATTCCCGCACGGCCGGACTTTCTGTGTGGAGTTTGCATGTTTCTCCCCGTGTCTGGTGGGTTTCCTCCGGGCACTCCGGTTTCCCCACCAACCAATAACATGCATGTTAGGTAATAACCTCCAGCTACGGTAGTCCTGACCAAGCCTAGCAACAACATCTGGAGATGGTCCCGAGCGCTGCACTGTGGCGATCACTGCTCCTGAGGAGATGCCCAGAGGCATTGAAGGATGGGTCAAATGCAGAGGACAAATTTCCCTACGGGACAATAAAGTGTAACTTAACTTAACTTAGACCAATACTGGCCAAAACACTGGGTTAAGACCTTTTTTGATCTAAGTTGTATGCATTGTGGACTTAGAACTTTGCACTTGTGTTCCTAAAACGACATTGCACAAAGACATTATGAACTTTTCTTAACTTTTTGATTTGGTCATGTGTTCTTTTTAAAATATATATTTTAATACAGGAATGAAGTAAAGCTCTTTAATACAAACAATAAATAATAAAATGTGATATGCCCTAGTTTCTTAATCTAGAGTCTGTACCACTTATTATTGAAATACCCTGTCCAATTGAACCTGTGGTTATGAGACAACGTGAGTGTTACTTGTGAACAGATATGGACTTGAGAATGCACTGCACATAACATGATTAACACGGATGCTTCTTGTATCTCACAGAGCTTGTGGAACAACTATTTGTCCTCGACAGCATTATAATTCCACCGCTGTTACACCCTCTGGCGAGCTATGGCCTGCTGAAGCAAGGACACACTCGTAATGCCCTCTATATAAATGTGAACACTAGTTTTAGAATATATACTATATAACCATGGGTGACAGATTTCTCTCAATAATAACTGTTATGGCGAGGAGTTTAGTAATTTGGTTTTAATTTAGTGATGTGCATGTGAGCTTTTTCCCTGATCTGCGCCACTCAACTTGAGATAACATTCAAACCTATCCACCTGGACTGAAAAAATGTACTTGAATTTTGGAACCCAACCCACACCCGAACCCCGCACACATTAAAACGCTATTTAAACTTTTTTGCGAGCTGCTGCAGCTAGCAGGGCATGTCTGCAGAGGTGCATCATGTGAGGGCACAGTCCTAGTCAAGGCCTACAGTGTAATACTCATATGCTTGCTTTGTACTCAAACGCACTGTTTGGGGACCATCTCAAATCACTAGCATTCACAGGCAACAGCAGCTCTTAGAAACTTTTAGACAGCTTGGATTAAGCAAGAAGAGGAGCTGACCTGTCGCAGTGTCAACATGCTCTCTGGGCGTCTCTCCAGGTGAGGATTTGACTCTTTGCGCTCGTAGTTTACAATAATGAATTTGTTCAGGCTGGAGCATTATATGTGTAGCTAGCTAAGATGAGTTTACGACTGTGGTCTGTTGATAATTTGGCTGTTCCGTGCGCAAAGAACGCCATGTTTTATCCGCCTTGTCTCTCGTTACTTTCTCCTTTTTTTTTCCTTGTTCAAAAAGCATATTGGTGAGCCTTTTTTACTCAAAACGCACAAGTAAGCATAATTTCTGTGCCTTAGTTTGTTAAACAGGGCCACAGAACATGGATTGGATTGATGTTCACATCACTTGAAACGTCATGGTTTAGACCCACGTTTGAACATGGGCTTAGACCCAATGCAGCCAAATCTACCGAACTTCTCTTGCACAATCCAGCTCGCTCGAACCCGCGGGACCTACATCTGTATTACTAGCCTACTGATCATTCAGTGACATCTAAAGTGGAGGACAACTTAATTTGGCGACTCAGTATTGAGATTATAGGAAATTTGGAGAACATTTTACATTTATCATAACATATGAAAACCTAGTTTAGCTGCATCTTTCCTGTTGTCCGGAAAATCCAGAATATTATCCCTCTGTATTTGAATACAGATATTTTGTCTGGTCACCATGTGTTTCAGCGTATGTGACTGACAGAACCAGCCAAAGAGGGAAGCACAAACTATGTATCAAAACAAAAATAGTATATCAGAAAAAGCATGCGCTTAAAATAAACAAAGCCGATGTTGCGGATTTGGGGCTTCCTTTGAAGGCAGACTCCTGGGCCTCGAACCCCCTCTGGAGATAGAAAAAATAAGACTAATTAAAAGAGGGAAGGTTGAAGATGCACTGAGACAACTAAAGTAGAGTGAGTGACCAAGACGTTTAAATAGTGTAGCCACCTTAAGGAACGCACATGAAGTGTGATCATGCTCCTGAACTTAAGATAATTTATCCTCACAGATCATGGAATACGGAAAAACATCACAGATTTCTACAGAATCAATGAAGTGATTTTAATTTAATTGGACGGTATGCTATGGATTTGACATGAGACCCCACGCTTCAATAATCGTGCAGCAATTGTGTAGCACAGAATCTTATCAATACACTGATTTGTAAATAAAATTGCTCAATTTTAAATTCATTTAATAAGCTTTTGCTATGCCCTCTTTTCAATCAACTATTCTGTCATTAGTAATCAAGAGTTTCAATCAAGAGTTTCTTGAGTGGGCTACTGTAGTTGTACAATCGTTTTTGTTGGTTTTATTATTCACATCAACACAATCCTCATCATATGGCAAATACCGAAGGTGTTAACTTCTTAGTAATGTTTGTTTTGACATTGGTGAATACAACAGTTATAAAAACACTTATTCTCTTAATATGGAGATTACAGACAATTTTGCAAAAAGCTGTTGCTGCGTTACTGTTATCTTTTGTTGTCTGACAAATTGACATAACTTAAGCAAAGACTAAAATTTTAAATCCAGCAATGTATAACACCTAACATGATACCTTTTTAGTCAACACTGAAAATATATAATATAGTTGCCTTTAATCTTTTATGCAGTATTTTGGATTACACGTTTCACTGTGCCTCTGTGAAATTGCAGCTTTGATTTTCCCACAGATCCCACACCTTAAGCACTAAACAGAAAAATAGTGCTTTAGGAAAAAAAGCCAAAAATTATTCTTTCTCCTGCTCATACTTTTTCTCATTTTCTGTTAGCAACAAAAGGAAAATAACAAATAACAGAGAAAACTTGTCTCTTGATCACTTTGTAAAACATTGTCAAGTGCAATACTGAACAAAAACACATTAGTATGATTCACATTAGTAAAATTCTCTGTACATTTACATCTGCTTTTGTGTTTGGCCCATCTGTGTGATTTATGATCATCAAGACACACTTGCACAAACAAAGCAATCCAGTTCTTTTTGTACATCAGCAGTACCACAAACTACATATGACAATCAATTCCTTCTGAAATACTGTGTGAAGTAAGTCTAAAGTGTAAGGTACAAAATGTTTGTGCGTTTTGCAACGCATCTTAGAGTGCATTTCAGTTTCATTACCATCTGGCATGACATAAGTCACATAATGCTTTTTTTTTTCAAAAACGAAAAGTAGAATGTCACCTCTAAATCTGTGCTTCTTTGTGTTACAATCTAGTGTTTCTGTCAAGATGCTCATTTTTGTTCTTGTCTTTCTGTTATAGTTTTTCATGTCCCTAGTGTTCTCTGTATTTTTCCTGTTTTACCTGAGTTTTGTTCCAGTGCTTTACTTCCTGTTGTAATTACCTGCCCCACCCTCATGTCCTCACCTGTGTCTCGTTAACCCTGAGTATTTATCCTCATGTTATCCTAGGTCCTTTGTTGTGTCATTGTTTGTTTCTGCCCTGTCTGTGTTCCTGTCTGTTACATGTAAGTTATTTGTCCTCAAGATTTTTGGCCTTTGCGACTCTTTTTGTTTATTAAAACTAATTTGAGCAGCCTTTGCATTTTTTGGGTTGTTTTTCGTCCAGACAAACCGTGACAGTTTCTTTCCATTGCTACAATGACAAGGAAATGAACCAATAAATGTTTTTAAACACTGCCAAAATAAATTATGAAAAGTAGATGAGTCTAACTTGTACTGAGGCCTCATCTAAAGACATAAAGTGACCCTCACAACAACATGCCTGACATATGCACGTGTGTCAGTGTGATCATGTGCTTTTCACAGTGTTATTGACACGGAGCACTGTTGTTGACATGGGACACTTTAGTTTATTGTATTTGTTTATTGAATGCAGTGCATTCTACTGAAAGAGGGCTTTCTAAAAGTTTAAACATGCATTACACATGAGCATTTACTTACACCAAGTTCTCTTTTAATTCAGCACCATGGACAGCTACTATGGCTGTGCATTTAATTGAACTTCAATAACAATTAAAATTATTATGTAATTAATTACAACAGCAACTGCATAATCTAAATTATCAGCATAATCTTTGCATTCAATGCAAATGCATGTGCTTCTTTGAGATAAAGTTGCTTACAAATAGGGCTGTCACGATTAGTCGACGTAGTCGATGACGTCGACTATAAAAAATCGTCGACGCAGATTTGCTATAGTCGACGCGTCGCTTCATTCCATTTTACAATAATAAACCAGGAAAAGAGAACAGCTGCAGCAGCGAGCGGAGCTGCAACATGGGCAGGATCCTGTCAAAAGAAAGGCTACTGATGCAGATAAAACAGGAGACGAACTCCCCACGTACTTGTGATTATTTTGTCGGCAGTAACGCAACTCGATGCACGCGATGCATGAATGGAAGTGTCCCGCTCTGCCGCTGTGCCCTTTTCTCTCTCTCTCTCATAAACAGTCCACACACAGAGGATCTTTTCCGCTGTAGTTATTGCAGTGGACACGAGGAAGAAAGGTCTGCTGTATGGACAGCGCGAAAGAGACAAGTCTGAGCTCCGTGTGAGTGTTTAAATCGTCCAAAAAGACCAAAGAATCACGGAGATACGTCCCGTTTAAGACTTCAAACCGCTAACAGCTCATTAAATATGCGCACGGAGAATCAGCCTCGATCAGCGGCGATGCGCGAACTTTTACACACGTGTTTGTGATGTTTACTTTGAAAACGTTAAAAACGGCCTTGTTTCACTTCCCACAGTGTATTTAGTGAGCACTGAGCTGGTTTTAACCAGGACTATCCCAGAACTGGACCAGGTTTTCTTCAGGACTGAAAATGTTAGTTGCCAATGTAACTATAGTTCTATGAGTGGCTTAAACTTGGTTTTATAAATTTCTGTTTAGCCTAAAACAAAATGAAATAACATTCTGATCATACAAATTATTTAAACTGATGAACACTGGTAATATTTATGTAAAATTGAGTTTATTAATTGAACTACAAATTGGACATTTTAAAATATAATTTGGTGTTAAAATTATGCAGCTAAACCTAAATATCACAGACAGACAGTTTTGTACTTTTGCAGACGGGGTAGGAGCGTGGATCATTTTTTCTATTCCAAGGGGGTCATGGCAAAAAAAAGTTTGAGAAGCACTGGTTTAAAGCATGATGTAAGCAAAAATAAGTGCAGATCACGTAAAAAAAATAATCGTTGACTAGTCGACTAATCGAAAAAATAATCGCTGACTAATCGACTATTAAAATAATCGTTAGTGACAGCCCTACTTACAAATAGTACCTTTATCCATGTGAGATATGTCACAACAAATGTATTTGTTAATTCTCTTTTATTTATAATTTAAATAATCATGATTTTTTTATATAATCAAATACTTTTAGATATGGTGCATATGTAAGTGTGACTATGCTACTGGCATGGTAGTTAGTTGCGTGTTATATTTCTTTTGTGCAAAATGTATTTTTAAGTCTTAGTAGCAGTAGTAGTAGTCTGCCTATGTGCATTAGGCTTAATTCCACTACAAATGAATCGACGTTCCGGAGTTTGTATTTTTGCATTTATACAATAAGTTATGTGAAAAATATGCTTGTTGTCAGGTGCATCAACTGGTCTACAGTTATATGAGAAAAAATATATAGCACATAATACTCCTATAAGCATAAATGTCCACACATTTGTACAGAAAAATATTAAAAGTGAAGTCATCAGGCCCTTTGACAGCCGTGCACAACTTGTCACTGAAGCAATAAAAAGGAAAAGGGGAGGTAACCGAGAGTGAAGAAAAGTGTGTGTGAGGTCTGACAGACTGCTGATGGTGAAAGAATCACAGCTTGTAGAATATACTTGACTGCGCTACACTGACTTTATGATTCTTCACATTTTCACACCCAGTCAAAGCTTCCCGCAATCTCTATATTTATAACAGCAGGTGAAGCACCGATATGCAGGATATTAATAAAAAGCAGATAAATTAGCAACCAAAAGAAACTGTTTGCTGCAAAAAAGTTTTGGAATCAATGCATGCTTTCTTTTTTTTTTTTTCATTGGCTAAAACAACAACACATAATAATGCATTCTTATTTGCCACACAGATGAATTGTTTCTTTTATATTGTATTTTCATTATCTGTTTTGAGCCTTATTTCAGGTAGTGTAACTCAATATGCAAAGAGGAAGGCCTTCCTAACCTCCGCAGGTAAATTGAACTGTCATCTTCCATTCATCGTGGACCAGACTGGCGATGTGTGTGGGTGAGGGAGATTTCAATGTGTGTTACTGTATCCTCTTTTCAGAGCAAATGAATGTCGACAGTGTAAACTCCAGTATTAGGCCTTCGGAGGCTTTTCTTGTTTCACCAGATACATTTGCATAACACACAGACCTTATGTCTACAAGAAATTCAATTTTCAGCCAATGACTATGATTGTGAAAAACATATTCTCAAAAGCCTCAGTCAATGAAATTACATGAATTCAAGAGGTCGATCTGCATGTTTTGGTTTATGTTCATTATTATGCACTTTCATTTGTCTGCTTAACACAATGCTGCTGCATATTTGATAAGATTGTGACTGTGGTTCTATTCCCTATTTTTAAACAAGCTAAACTAAGCACGTTTTTTGTTTTTTTTTTTTGTTTTTTTTGTAAACCTATTCAAAAAAAAACATATCACCCTTTAAACATACAGCAGATTTTACAGTCTTGCACTGAACAAGGTTTTGGGGATTTTACAGATTTGTTAATATCTAATTCCAAGACTAATTTATTGAAGTTTTAAATAAAAAACATAGGTCAAAATTTGAATATTTATGCACATTTTCATTCAAATCTAGTTCACTCAAAATCTGAGCAAGTAACAGAGAAAACTTTGTATTTAATACAACACAAAATAATTAACAAATATAAACTTGGCTTTATTTTTTGCCTATTCACCTACAGTGTTCACCTTCAGTTTTTTCTTCTCCCAGGAGCATAAATTTACAAAATTGTGTCTCAAATGGTATTATTAGTCTAGCCAGGCTGGCACCACCTTATGCCCCTCCACTCAGTTTAATTTCACTTCAGCTATAGGTCAGGTATCGCAGGACTGAAGCTGGTTCCCAAAAAGCAGGAAGTACAGTCGTTGAATCCGTGAGCAGGAGTAAAGCAGTGTGTTGGCCAAAACCAACCTGATCTGAAATAGAAGACTCTACTACAGGGTCTTTTGACCCTGAATCAAAAGAGGATATTAACTTAGAATATAATATTGTAGTTTTTAATTAACAAGCTTACCACAAACAATCACTGCCACACACATGTATGCTCTGCTTTCTAGACGACAAAATGACCCAATGATGTGATGTCAAGCGCTTTCTAGTAATTGAATTGTAAAAGTCTGATGAATCAGGCCAATAATGGTCCACATTCATTCCAGATTAAAATTCTGACCCCTCTGAGTGATGCTCACATCTCATGCTTATCAACAGTCTAGCCAGGACCTCACAGTCTAAAAGTTATGGGAGACCAGGACAATGTGCTCACTGAAAGGATCATGAAAACACAAAGGCAAAGTATCGCCTATGAACCTCTACTTAAAGAGCATAAGAGACTTTTAAAAAAAACTTGTTTGTAGAAGCATTTTGAAATATTTATCCATATGAGCCAGGCAACAGGAGCTAGTTTAGTTTGGCATTTCTTTCTGACTTATTATGGACAGAAAGCGAAAAGTAACTCATAAATCCCTACATAAAAAATGTGCTTTCATTCTGTGGTTAATTATTTGATCTAAATATTTGCAAATTAAAACCCATCTCATAGCTTTACTTCCTTCATCTGCGTTCATCTCCGGAGGAATTATCCAGTATCCTTGTTACAGACTCATCATTAGAAAAAATAATTGTGCAGCTCTAATCCCAGTTCTCCACTGGGATCTCTAGTTTTAATTTGCCTTGGCCTTTCCACTTTTATCTTTTATAATTTGGTTTGTGTGTGAATAATTAGGAATGATATAAGCTGTTAATTGTTTAACTCCTCTAAGGATTAACAGCCGATAATGTAAATACTGGTGATGTTTGGATGCTTAATGGGAGCTAATCAAGGCCTAAATGAAGAACAAAACTATTTCAACAACATGCCATCCTATGGGATTTTCATTGCATTATCATGTGTAATGAGTTCACTTTACACACCCATTTTCTTCATTCAAAACATGCCATAAAATCACAAAAAACATGTATGAATTTTACTTACATAATGGCCTGGCCTCTGACATTTTTTCAAAGTGTTCAGAATATAAAACGAAAAAAAGAAAAACAAGCAGCAATCATAAATATTAGTCACACAATACGAAGTATATTAGGACCACCCACATTCATGTAAAGTAATGCATTCTATTAGCCCAGTACAATTACCATAAACACCATAAATGCATTTTCAAGGGTAAAGGTTGGCATGAGCCTTCAAACATAAAAACAATGATAATCTTGTTGTTTTAGCGACCTACAATCACTCGTAACACCACAGCCTTGTTAGAATAATAAAATAATAATAAATTATGTGGTTAAAAAAAACTGACAATTTGACAAGAGTTTTATTTCACCAAGCACCACAAAACATACTAAATAAAGTGCGTTTAAGAAAGTAATGGTTGAAAATATTGTTATTATTTGATGGTAATTATAGTGAACGCATACATAAAGATATTTTCTGTCTGAAAAAAAAAACACATATAAATGAATACACATCAAAAACAAATCATGTCAGGAAGGCTCTATAGCAGGTCTTGTTAGCGGTTACATTCCACAGAGCAAGCTCAATTCCCTGTAGCACTTTACTCAGACTAATTTAAACTCACTAGTGATGGGCACAAAATTGGGGCCCAAGAGAACAGGCCAAGATGCATAAAAGAACGTACAGTAGAACTATGAGCAAAAATTATAGGGCAAAGTTAACAGTGTGGGCGGGTTCTAAAGCGCTGTTCTTTTGACATTTGGAAACTTACTCTAAATTATCTCCGTTCAGCAGAATTAGTGAATAGCCTCTATAAAACTTATTCTGACTTAAACTTTGTTTGAAAGAATTTGCCATGTTCAATAAAATGGCAAAAAAAACAGCAATTAAAAAAATGCATAACTGAGATTGTTTGAACTAAGCATGCCAGACGGTCACTGAAAATGACAACTTATAATCACTATCCTTGTAAAATAATGGTTACACAATACAAGTGCTTAAGGATGTACCTACAAAACAAACAGGATATATCACCAACTTCTGACAAAATTGAAGTTATGCAAGTTGTGAGAGTTGTTCCACTGAATCATGTTCAAAATCATTTTTCCTCACACAGCACCCGAGCCAACAATGGCAGTTTAATTAGTCCCAGAGCTGGCCCAGTGTCCCTATCGTCATCAGTCTACCAGCGTCTCCTCGCGTTCTTATTGGCTGCCTATCTCTGCCGTCTCATCTATCCTGCTACAATACAATAAGCCCTGAACCTGGCAGTCACATCCACTTTTATGCTGATTTCATCAAGCAGTCTCATGCCACTGCCACATATCTGCTCTGAGAGGCAGAGCGCTGCTACACTGAGACCAATGGTGAGTGCAATCTATCCACGCGCCCAGACAAATTAACTGCCATTGTTGCCTTTGATACTGAGGTGAAGGGAAATGGTGTTGAATGGGCTTTGGTGTGAAAGGGGAGCAAACTCTAAAAAGCTGCAAGCACAAAGACATGTAAATGACAGTCTATGTATGTATAGATTTAAAAAGTAGCACCTTAAAAAACAACTAATCCTGCAGCACACACATATGGTCAGATGATAATTTCCTTAAGTGTCTCATCAGCAACTAATTTTACAGTCAGAGAAGGGAAACAGCAGGCTAATTAGTATATTCTTATTGAGAGGCATTCCGACGTCCAAGAAAATGCCCCAGGAATGTCGAAAGTATTTAATTTTTTATAGACATTATCCTAATAAACTATTAGTTTGCTCTTGTGAGGCTTAACATAATCAAAAACATATCAGAACTGTAACAAAACAGAATATCCCACTGCTTGGAATTTTACCTTAAAATCAAAGCAGCAGAGCGCAAAATTACGAAATGATTTATGAGTTCTTATGAAGATATTTGTTCTGTCTTCTTACTTTAAGTTTCCAAAAACAAATGTTTTTCCACAACTTTCTTTTATGCTTGTGAAAACATTACATATTTCAGCTACTTCTTCAGGAAGTAGCTGAAATATGTAAAGCAGGTAAAGAAACCCGTCTGACAAAAAGAAAAACATTTTTAAGATTTATGAGTTGGTGGATAAAAGATTTTTCAACATACTATTCTATTTCTATAACAGTAGCTACTTTAGACTAATAACAAAGTAGTTGTATGATCCTCATGTTAGTTTACAACTCTTCCTTAGCAGTGCATTCAAATGTTTGTGGAGTCAAAAAAATGTTAAGACACCACTCCTAAAAGTTCTAGACGCAAGTTCAATGCCATTTTTTGGAATATTTTGAGAAAAGCAACAACATCTCCATGGAGACAAGGAAGATGGCATCGCCCCTCAATAGGAAAGTAACCTATTCACATCAATAATTTTCTTACTGTAGTGTACTGTAGTGATTAATTAAAAGATTTGCATTTTTAGGTCATCTATTCATTTTAGCATTGTGACATTTTTATAACTCAATTTAGCCAGAAGATTAAAGTGAATTATGATCATTCCAGATAAAAGCGGAATTTTTAATATACTTTTTTTCAAAGTGATCTGCAGTTTCTCTTTTCACAGACACCTTCAAATACAAGATTTCCCGTCACAGCCTTTTGAAGGAGCACGAAATGAATAATTTCAAGTGATTTGAGCAATGACGTTTGATATCACTTTGCACAAAACGTTTTGAATGGTCGACTCCATCAACCTATTGAATATTGTATTAGTTCTTTTTGCAAACTCTGGATAGATAATATATGGAGATGGTATGGACTATGGAAATGAAGAATTACTCTTTTTGTTCATACCTGGGAATGCTACCGTAGTACTTTTGACAGTATGGAAATGAGTCCAGTGTTTTTGAACAACAGTGAGTAGAAACGCCCTTATAATGACCTTAATTTCGGAGCATTTGCCATTGCCCTTGATTGGTGAGGTATACTGTTGATTCTGCCAGAGGCCACCCAGTGTTAGATGTGATTACGGTGAGAAGTTGAACCCATAAATGAGTCCAAATGAAGCTGTCACTTTAATGGAATTCAACATTAGGATGACTGATTGGGTCAAATTTAGGTTGAATAAATTTACTGTGAACGCCAACGACTTCCACGGCAACAAGAATTAAGTGTTAAAACGCCATACTGTAAATCACCTGTGATTGGTGTGGAGTGTCAAGTTACTGAGATAATAACTTATTTATATGTTGTATGTGTGTAAGATAGGATAAGATATCCTTTTTTGTACCACAGTGAAGAAATTTCAATATTGCAATGCACAACTCAAGAACAGCAGGGAAATAAGGATATCAAACAAGATAATTATTTTAAATTAGACAGTTCATGCAGGCCATGCGTTTTCATAGCATGCATGAACAGTGACAAACATCTGCAACCATGAAGAGTTTAGATATATTACTTATAAAGACCTAATCTTACTGTTTGTAGTCAAGTCACATATTTTACTTACTGAAACTGTGTGTTACTTGGGGAGAAAAAAAAATGTTTGGCTTCAATATGAGTCAGGATTGATTCTATGGTTAAGTAAATCAAACAATGACAGAGATTTAACGAGACTGAAAACAGCTGAGAAAAATAGTATATCACCAGTTTCTTTATTTCGTGAGCATATGCAAACTGTGAGAAAATAACCCCTTATGTAGTTAATTAGTCAGATTTAGCTAAAACATGTATTCACTACAGTGTGAGACAAAGACGCACCTGTAGATTTGTATGAAGAGGTGAGCTGATTTCAAATAAGGCAGTAAATTATCAATCTATGTATGCATCTGTGATTCAGTCCTATTGGAAAACAAGACATCACCAGCAGGCTCCATTGCCATTCATTCTAGACATTACTCCCACTTGAATAATTTACTATTCTCCTGAATCCCTCTCTCACCGTGCACATATTCATTTGTATTACTCTGAAAGCACTTCGACGTGTATTTTTTTTACCATCAAGAGTTTACAAGATGAAGAAGAGACCAACAGGACAGAGATGCATTCAACAATTTTTTTGTTTTTTTACATGTTACATGCCCTGAAGAAAACATTTGTTGAAGTGCATTGGCGTTAAACAAATAAATTGACCAGCAAATAAAACAGTGTGTCAGATCTCTCTTTTCTATGAATTTTTGTTTTGAAAAAGAGAGGGGCAAAAAGCTAAGAAAAATTGTTGCATTAAATGCCAAAATGTTTTTTTTGGCTTTGAATGCGTCACCAGAAAATGCACCCAAATCGTTACGGTTAAAAAAATATAGTAAATGGAAATGTCAGAATGGAATTGTACTGGTATGTAGGGCTGTCTAATGCCAACCTTGCTCAGTCTCATTGTCATTTCAAATTTAATTGTCAAGTTTATCAGCAGTAAAACGAGTATGAGCATGTTTTTTTTTTTTTTTCTACAGACAACAGCAATGTGCATGCGTACAGTAGTAAGACTTAATATTGTACAAAAAAGCTTTAGAATTCTATGTGATTATTGGTTATATATAAAACAAAAGTTGTAGTAATCATTCCCTTACATGTAAGGTAAAGCAGCTGTCCATGTCTGTGTCTTCCCACGTCCACCAGTAATTAAGTATGTATGTGTGCTGTATGCTTGAATAAACACTCAATATTGGCATCTCGAATATTTATTCAAACATATTTAAGGATTTATAGGATTCTTATAGGTTCTGCTTCTACAGTCGATTTCAGTTGATTTAGCCTCTGTAAAGTCTCTACAGTAATTTTTCAATGTAATTTTTGGCACAAGCATACTCAATTAGCTTTGTATAATTTCCAGTAAAATGCTGTGTAATTATATTTCCCAAATCTTGAAAGTCATAGACAATATATCATGAACATTACAGCCCAGCTCAGCAAAATTTGAGCTGAGGTACTCTGACTAAACAAAGAAAAGTACACTCAATCACTTTGTTACAAGCTGCTCATATTTAATCACTTTTTTGGGGCATTGAGAGGCAATGACAACACAAATCCTCTTTTTATGCAGTCAATCACAAACGTGAAACTGCCAGGAAAGTGCGACACTGCAAGTACTGTTTTGGTCTGATTAAAGAGACCTATTGTGTAAAATCTATTTTATTTTTATTACAAAAAACTTCTAACCTTGTTATATAACTGCCTTCTCTCATCATTAGCTTACTCAAAGTTTTATCAAGAATTATCATGTCTTGCAGGCTGCAGCCGACGACTGAGTACTCAGAAAAGCCCTGATCTCACCTGCCACCTATCCCCACCCACTTGTCAGTATTTCATTGTGATTATTCAAAAAATCCGATTCCCAGTAAAGCCTGTCTGGTTCAAAATAGTCAAATAGCCATTTTACAACAATGAAAATTACAATTTCCTAATCTGCTGCTTGTTATATTGAAATCTTAGAACAAAGAGACGATGCTTATCAGTTCTGCATTTTGCACAGGAAGTAAATGGACCTATTTAGATTTTGAAGCTGTTTTATGTCAAGCTTATGTTTTACAAAAAAAACAAAACAAAATGTAGATTACTGATCTACATAGTTTATTCCTAAATATGTAGAAAAAAACAGAATAGGTTTCCATTTAAAATCCACACCAAAATGCTTTAATATGTTGGAGCATTTCAACAGCAAAAAGGATTTTTCCTCATAATAAATGGATGTGGAGTAAATTTGCTTTTAAAATGAACAAATTCTACCAGTGCACATTAAACCGCTCTTACTCTGAAAATAGACTTGCACAAGCAATTACCACAATTCAGCGGTAAATGAAAAATTCAAAAGAAAAGCTAAACTTTATAATTCCATATAGCTGAATATTTTATGGCTGTTTGTGACTGTCTTTGTTCTCAGTGCAATCATTCCGTGTGTTAGCTAAATAATCTGGGTTAGATAGAAGATGATTGTGTTTTGGAAATGGAAATCAGTTCATGAGGCGGGCACAGTTTATGCTGAATAAATACTAAAGCACTGAAAGATTCACAGGAGATGGGTGTTTGCTGTAATTGAAATGGATATTGCAGAGGTCTGTTTAACACAATCTCTTAAAATGCACCTTTATAAAGAAAACAATACAAGTTTTTTTTCATGTTCTTATAAGTATTGTCAAATCCAATACCATTTTTTGGAACCGATTTGATACTGATACTTTGTCTACTGATACCGATACTAGTCCTGATACCAAATACTGCATTATAATGGCTATAATGGCTTCTGCGTTTTGTTATTCCACATAATCAAAGCTACATTTTGATTTTACTACTGATTTTTGAGAAGCTTATACTCAAAAACATGTTGAAAACATTTTTACAGCTAAGATACAATCCTTTTAGTTTTTTCTACATTGTGGATAAAAAAAAAATCAATGTACAGTATTTTTTTAAATTGTATCGGGATGCGAATCATATCTGAAGGCTCTTGGCAATACCCCAGTATAAGAACAACCTTACTAAGAAGAGGGCTGCAAAATCAACCATTATCATTATTTATTATTTTAAAAACAAATATAGATATGCTGATTGATAAATCCCTCCGCTTTTCTACATAAGTCTTTTTACCCCAGTCAGCCACAATTTCTTGTTTTCATCTTACTGAATTTCATTGACACGTCTAGTTGTTTTACCATAATACAGTATATTAAAACAGCCTTACTTTTACTCTAACTTGAGCAATACATTTTACAGTTAACAGTACTCTTTAGACTGACTGCCCTACTAGTGAACAACATACTTTTTAAGATGTGCTATAAGGGAATATTAGACAGTAAACTGCAAGCAAATTAGTTTGTAAATGTAGAGTGAAAAGATAAAATTAAATATGCCACAAGTCTCACAGAAATAAACTGCTGTAAATGTCTTCACAATTGTAAAGAAACCGCCTATTTTTCCAAATTGGAATAATAAAGGAGCGCTTATGAACAAACTTATAAGTTACGGTCAACGATCACGATTACTCGATAACATTTTTACAGCAATATTTGTAATTAATCATTGCACAGCCCTAACCCAAATAGACACACTGACAATTAATTTGTACTGGTGCTTGTACTTTTTATAACAGAACATCCATACAGATTATTTTTATTCTGATGCTTTTGAGGGGCTTTAGTGGAGAAATTAACCTTTGCCCTCCCTGAGGATTTCCAATCACACAATGTTTAACCTCATCTTTTTACAGGTGGCTGCAGTCACAAGTCTACAGGGAATGCACAACACTGAGAGTCTCATTAAGAAAACAATTAGGAGAATGTTTAAGTGACTTTATACATGAACTCCTACAGGATTAATGCAAGTTTTCTGCCACAAAATAAACTGCCAACACCATCATTAAAAAAAATCAATAGGCCAAGTTTAGTATAATAAGCCATACATCTACAACATCATTGGGAAAATAATCAACACAATTAACTAAAGGTCAAAAGATTAAACCAGCTTCTCTATCATCTCTAGAGAGAAGATTTGTGTTGGACTTTGTTTTGGCAAAATTAAAGTCACAAAGGTTACGAGTATGTATGTCTTCTGCAGGTCAATGGCCAAACAAATTTATATTAAAATGTGTAGTATAACTGTCTTGATTTACTATCATTGATTAATTTTCTAAATATATATAGTAACAATATAGACAGACAGAGACAGTTTTGGATCATAATAAAAGACTTCAAGTTACAATAAAGTGTAAGGGCAAACCTCTGTGTTTCTCAAATTGTGGTATTTGGGCTGGTTTGCTAAAAAATTACCTATTATTATAATTCTGTCATGCAGTTACTGATGCTTTCATTGCAATTTATGGTCCAAAATCAAAAATCAATATAAAAGGTATTAATTAAAATTGATTAGGTCTGTATTGGAACCTGGACCTGTGGTTTTGACAAATACTGTATATGTTAAATTCATTGGCTACTGTCAAATACTAGATTATTTAAGATACATTTTCTAGTCTTCTAGGTACGGCTGCAAACATGAACCTCATTAATTGTGACTAATCTTACATATTTTTGTTAGGGTTAGTCATAAGATGTAGAATGTTCACCAAAAGCTGGGCTCAAATGCAATATTGTTGATCCATGTTCCTTTGGCGTCACACTGAAATGGCCAGAGCAGAAATTGGGCTGAGTCGATACAGTGGCACGGCAATAAAAAGTGAAGCTGGCCTAAATAACAACAGAGCATGACTGGCCTGCTCCCCCAGCTCCAGTTCAAACACATTATCCCCAAACCAGAGTGAAAGCCAAGCTGCTACAAGAGCACAGGGAAAACTTTTAAATGGGGCTGCACTTGAACCGATTTTAGTTCTGTGTAGAAGTAGAAATAGCCAAGGAAAAGTACTGCAACTGATAGGTTTAGCCCAACCATTTTTCAATAACTTTATTTTGTATGTGCTGTAGTGAAAAATTTAGCCTTATTATACTGTCAAAACACTTAAAATAATGGAATGCTGAACTATCTGTAATAACTAGATTTTTCACATCAAATTTAATTTCATTGAAAGGTGTCAATGTATTTCTAGGGGATTAATATAGCTTTTCATGCAAAACCTTGGCACTACCTGTGTCTTTGGTAAAAGTTCCTATAAATCACTTGATACAAATTGATTTGCCTGGATTTATAGCTTAGCAGATGTAAATTTAGCTCATTATTGCTTCAGAAAAAGTTGTATATAGTTGCCCAACAGTAACTGCAATAATTTATCTCTGAGCGGCTGCACCTGGAGAATTGTGTGTTAATTGAGTTCAGGTAGCCCAGCTTTATGTTAATTACATTGAAAAGCGAAGGGGACTGAGCACATGGTTAAGACATCAACGATCGCAACAACAGCACAAATCCATCAACCCATTAGAAATACTAAAATTAAAGAAATAATAAAACACAAAAACTTTCTAGTGTGTAAAAAAATTGCCACATCATTTTGAAGGGTTATGGGTATTTCTTGCTATGAGAAAATTAGACCCATTATTTTGAGTTACAATACGTATCTCGTCAAGCCAACATCATCCTCAAATAATTAACTTAAATTTGTCCTGAGGTTTGACACAATGTTGTTTTGAAGTATTTTAGTAAACAAAAAATTGTAATTTGTTTAAATTTATCCATCTATATTTATAATGTGTATGACAGGTTTTCATAATTTTCAAATTTTTACTTTTTATAGTCGAATACCATTTGTAAATTTAAATGATGATCTTACACCGATCAAGTGTCAAGTTGGGGAGACTTATTATTGAGAATTAAAAGACATAAAAAACAAACTGATAACATGTTAGACTCAATGAATCCAAAACTTAAACACAAAATAAAAGTTAGATATTTTATTTTCTTCTCTCTGACATTAGAAGAGCTTTAGTTCAGTACAAATTGTGGTTTATAGGTAATATCCTAGTGTGATGTCGTCCACAACCAAAAAGTTAAATCGTGAATGTTATATCACACTGCCAGTGATTATCTAGATGAACTTTGCTCTCCACTTTCTAATTTTAAATTACTAATCAATTTTAACACGCGTCTGCAAAATCCTATAAAGAATAAATGAAACTGCAGGGACTGTCCGCAAGTTTGAGGAAACTGGAACTAGCCTAGCAGCAGCAGCAGCAGCAGCAGCATGAAAAGGGCCTGTTGCCACTTCATTTAAGGCCCTGTATCAGCAAGGACAACTTCATTGCATTCATAAGTTGGTACTACAGATGTGTAATGCAGAAAATAAAATCTGATCTCTGGCTATCCCACAATTCCACAATTTAAGTAATGACCATGCCCCCAAAACATCTCGAATAATATCAAGGGGGAAAATACATTTGAATGGCGGGCAAGTCATGTTTGTTGAGGGAAAACAGAGTGACTTGTGAGTGTTCAAAGCTCAAAATGTCAACAATGTGGCAGAAGGGCACTGACTTTAAAAGCCGTTTCCCTGATGCTAGCTAAATGATGTCAGGCCATGGGCCATTGGTGTGTCTGTGTGTGTGTGCTAAAATGGCAGAGCTAGCAGCTGTTGTAAAGGTCAGAATTTCTGCACAGCAACAAAGAGGTGAAAAAATGACTGGATGAGTATGAAGATTTAGAGGAAATCCAAAGCAGGTGAAGAGGAATTACGTCAGCCTTGCGCTATAGGGAGACAACTCAATTTTATCAATGATCTATGGTGAATTTATCTATTATAGGCTGGAAGGAGAATGCAAGGATTTAGTGGACAATGGAAGAACACTTCAGTGTCCAAAAGTAGCTATATAACCTTGGGCTGTAAAACTAAAACCACTTAGATTTTCTTTGCACATTTTAGTCTGCCAACCTTGCACCTCCCTGACATCTCCACTGCCCTTGGTAATCCCTGTGAGGATGTACTTCCACATGGGCTCAGCTGTACTGTAGGAAGCAAAAGTTATAAAAGCTTTACCTTCACGAGTGCGAGGAGATTTGACTCTGCATAAAGCCACTGTTTAATATGCACAAGAGGAACTGGTAAAGTGTTGAAGGCAAAGAATTATGGGATTAAAAGCCTATTTGAATTTGCATGAAACAAACTGCTGTAAAAAGATGAACCTGCAAAACTATAGGCTAAGGAATGAGATTGAACTTTTAATGAAATTTGAGTTGGGTCAAATATAAAATAAATAAAACTCACAATATCTATGAGTTGCAGTTACACACACCAATTTCAGCTGCATACAACTATGCAAATTGTGCTTTCACTGTGCTTTTTGTTTTAACACACTTTACATTTTTGTTTCACCAATAAGAGCCTATTTTGAGAACTGCTTCTGGGAGTTGAGAACATGAAACACTGATAACCGCTGCTTCTCTGGCAGAGAAATAAAATAAATAAATAAATAAATAAATAAATAAAAGTGGGTACTCACAAAAGCTTGATTTCAGTCAGTGGGCAGGTGAGTGACCATGCTGGGTGTGCGATGTGTCCGCGTCGAGGTCCAGGTCCATGAGCGGGTTACGTCTGCCTACGTCTGCCTATAGTGGCAGACCTCAAGTTGAAAAAGACGATCACTTCCCTAGCCAGGGTCCAAAGAGTGTGGCTTTGTCCGCTGTGTAGTAGAAAGTCTAGTTTTTAGCTTATTTACTATCAAAAATCACAACACTTGTCATGCAGAAATTTCAGATGAAGCTAGCTCGGGCCGTTTCAGAGTTCACGTTAGCGTTAGCGTGCTAAATTGCTAACTTGCGATTAGCATAACATGCCGTTTTGACAATCAAAGTACTTACATAGAGTTCTGTAACAAACCACATAATCAAATGTGTAAACTCTGCGTGAACGGCCACATTTGCGAATATTTCACTTGACGGATTACATTTACAGGAGCAAAGTGTAAGTTACCTGACGAGTTGTTTCTGTAGAGCTCCTGCCTGATTTTTCTCCCCTATGCCACCATCCTGCATTGTGGCTATGCTCAGTTTATTTTTTTACTTCAGGATTTGGTGGGTTAGGATTTTAGGTTAGTTATTGTTAATTAGGATTGGAGGTACGCTAACCAGAAGGATAATGCGTTGGAAAAAAAAGAGAGCTCTGCCTGCAGTTTCGTCTCGTATGTGCACCACGTAGTTCTCCGTTTTGGCTGTAACGATGGTTGTTTTTATGATGATTATCAAAGTTTATTGGAGATTTGTATCTTTTTTTTCCTCATTTGGATTAGCAAATTATCAAAGAAGGAAGATCATGGCCAGAAAATTACCAGCTCTCTGAATTTCTTCAATACATGGATATCCCCATGCATTTATTTTAGGTGCAACCATGGTTTAATTAATGGTGCGTTCCAGCCAAGTGGGAACTAGGATACTATCGTTTCCCACCAATCAAAATACGCTGTAGGCCTACGTCATTCGTACTGGTAAAAACTAAATGCAAACTGGGACGTTTCTGAGGGAGTCCTACTTGACAAACAAGATCAACCACATAAACTAAATCTGACTGACTTAAATACTTCAAAAACTTTTAAAATCTGGGTTACAGGTTATTTAGCATTGTTTAGCCTACAGATTATGCTGTGTTCCAGACAATTGGGGAACAGGGATATTTCTCTGTTGAAAAACACCAGTTCCCAGCTCAAAGTGTTCCAACTAATACCTTGTCCACACGAAGACAAAGCGAGGATAGTTTTAAAAACGATCTGCGTAAACATGGAGCTGCCCCAATATTTGTGAGTGTCCACGTGAATCAGTAAAACCCACTGGGTAAAACCAGCATGAAGCCAGTGTAATGCCTGTATCTGACCAGAGTGTGGCGCTGTGACACTGACACAGAAAGAAAGTAGAAATGTACAATAATTTTTTTTTTTTTTTTAAACTTAGCGGAGAACTCTTTTAAACTTCACAAACATTCTGAATGAACAACATAGATCTAAAACCTACAGAAGAGACACAGAAACTGGATTTATGCTTCAGGATCATTGGAATATTTTGACAACGTTTCAATATGGATTTAATGGAAATTGTAGAGAATTTATTTAATTTTTTTTCTTTATGTTTTTTACGGTGAAATGAGATGCAGATTTTCACAGTGAACATCATATAAAATGTATTTGTTTTTTGTTTTGTTTTGTTTTATTATTCAAACGGCACCCACAACTTTGGCAATGAAGTGGGTTTTTCTTTGGAGATTTAACAATTTTCTGAAATATATTGTAGTCTAGTTTAATGGCAACCATGTATGCAATCTGCAATTCTTTTAAATAAGCAACAGAGAAGCATAGTGTGAGGCAAAAACAAAGCAATAAAAAAATGTCTTCGTAATTAAAACCCTCTTAATAAACACACAAAATAAAACTAATGTTTTTCGGGTTTATAATGTATTAATTTGACAAGACCTGTGAGTAAAACCATTAAAAATAAACATTTTCAAATCAACATGAAAATGCACTGGCAGCTAGTGCAAAAAACTCCAGAATCATGTTTCCTGTGCCAGTTTAGAGCCGAGCTGTTGCATTTTGTACAAGCTGCAGATGCCAAAGGAAGCCATGAATGACTCGGGCAAACTTAACATTAAAAATCATAACAATTAATAACAGTATGGATCGGAACTTCAAAATGGTGTTTAGAAACAATGGGTTTAATCTTGGTCAACTGTCTGAGTTGACAAAAAGCTAAATTTCACCAAATGCAGCACTTGCCCATGGTAAATATGCAATAGGGCAGCATTAGTCAAACATTTCTTTTTCAAAATAGTCATTTTTGTAACATATGAGGGGCAGACATTATATTGCCAATTTTAAAATGCTATTGACTTTGTTGTTGTGATGGTCAATGCAAAGTGAGATGTGTTAAACCCGCTTAAAGACACACTGAGACTTTGTGACAGATGGGATTCCCTGGAGATCTGTGCACCGCCACACCAGGGATTTCCAAAGCCTCCAGTGACACCGGAGTGACAAGTGTTAGCAGCCTGTTTGACGTTGGGCTCGATGTTTCATGTCACTTTTGAGACGGAGAGTTTAAAAGGTCTGCGTCAAAAAGTGACTGTCACCTTAGGTAGTAAAAGTCTGTACTTTGTGGGTAGAAATGCCAAGGAAATGCCATCAACAACAGTGCATCACCTTCACACTATGTCAAGTCTCAATGAGTATCATGGTCAGGTCCCTGGGCTTCATCTTAGGCCATCTGCAACTGGGACCAAAAAATGTTTTAAAATGAACACATAATTTGTTTTTATTTTATAGACTAAGCTACATGGTTGGGTCCAATTTAGCAAACAACAAATTCAAGCAATAAATTTTTAAAAATATAAACATAAAAACATAAATATAAAACTTAAATGTGTTACTGGCCCTATACAGCCAGGGAAGTTATGACTGTACTGGCTTACAGAAGAAAAAAAGTTGTGGATCGCTGCCTAAGGTGAAAGAAAAGGGTTTTGCTCAAGTTGCACATTGTTACTATAAAATAAAGAAGAGGTAACTTCAAAGTTCTGTGTTCAGAAACCTGATGTTCTGTGAAGGAAAGAATTGTGTCTGTGATCATTTGCAGTACACATGATTGTCCAGCAAATTGTGCTGTACAGACAGATGTAATCGCACTTGTGTTTTCAACAAGGTCATTTTTTTCTGAAGCGATGCTGTGGCACTCTAAAGTAAAAGTAAGTTAGGATTTCCTGACACTTTTTTGTAGTGATTTAATGTGTGATTTGTGTTGTATTTTGCGATCATTTGCATGCTACTGCAGACAGCCAGTCACAGGGTTAGGGTTAGGGAGAAATAAGTGATACACTGTAAAGGATTTATTGTAGATATTACAGTAAAGTACTGGCAGCTGGATGCCAGTACTTTACTGTAATATCTAATACAGTAGTCCTACTAGAGCTATTTCACAGTAGTATAATGCAATCCAAGTTCACAGTAACTGCTTTACAGTAGCACTACTGTCATTTTACGTCACAGTAGTGTTTATTGTAAACGATACAGTAATATTGCTGTATTTTTATATTTTACATTAGTTTTACTGTAATTTTATTTTTCTCTTTTTTTTCTAGTTTTAGCTTTATTTTGGTGTCTAAAAACAAGTTTGTCCGTTTTTTTAACCACATTAACATTGTCTAATGGGAAAAAAAATAAAGTAGCATTCTCACAGTTTACATTTATTTCAGGCCAATTGAAAACAACTGAAAAACAAACAAAGCAAATAGTAATACATAAGTCCAACAAAAATTACACGGTTCATTTTTAAATATAGGTGGGTCCACAGATACACGCCTGTAGGCTATACAAAAAAATTAAGTGGGCGTTCTAAGATGCAAGTTATGTGAAATCAATTTCCATCTTTGTTCAATGTCTCTCCTCACTCTTTAACTAATATTTATACTGTCCTGTCTTACATTACCATAGGAGAAAAGGCATACAATTAAAGTGCGACAACAATTGTTTGTTTCTATTTGATAACATCAAGATATGTCATTATAAAGTTGTTGTTTTTTTAAATTTAATACAGTCCTCAAAAAGCATTGCATGTTTTGCTGATATATTTGACTGTGCTAGCATCATCATGCCCTTGTTTCTATATCATCTCATGTTATCTTCATATCCCCTGATAGTTACAAATTCTATACAATTTCTTTATTGAGCATTACTGTATCACTATTCCCCTTGATAACTATCTTGGTCTTAATTCCTCTCACTGTTTCCTCGTATTTCTACCAGCTCCTATCGTCCTCTGCTCTCCCCATAGCAGATCTGTTTAACTGTGCTTTCCCATTCCAAATACTGTCACCTTGCATTACTTCAGCCTTTCAACTGGGCGGCCCAGTGGGTTATTTATATGCACTTCTGGTGTGAGTGTGCGATTCTTCAGCCCCATGTGCTCATAAAGCAGCAAAGGGCATTAATATTCAGACCCCCAAGATATTTGGTTGGGTATTGTTCTTTAAAATATATATTCTACTTGTATTCATTTTAGAGGAAATTGGATGAACAGAAATTCATTCAGGGGTTTGCCCCTAGGTCTGTTTTGAGAGTAGTTTTGAAATGGTTGCCATATGGTTATACTTTTGTTTCTGTTTTTATTATAGCCTATATAGTAGCTATTTTAATGCTTGTTGATGCTTGTTTAACCAACTAGTAATAGATGCTTGCCTTGCTTATAGCTTCCGCCAGTTGACTGTTATCTTGTGTGTAAATTGTGTAAATGTCAGTACTGTGATCCCTTTTTGTACTCACTTATGCTCTATCTTGTTATCAGCAACTACAGCTTTTCCTCTTTAACTATGGTCTTGATGGTAAGTGATTGTTGGGTTGCAACCTTGATCAATTAGTAAATATAAAGTGATATTTTATTATTACAGATAAAGTTTGGGTTTAGCCATTTTCTGCCTGTGAACAAAAAACATGATATATCTGTAGTGAAGATAGCAAAAAAGTGAAGGAACGGTTTTTCCTTCAAACAATTTTGAGTTTTTATTATTGGATGCATTTTTAAAACACACTTTTTGTTTAGTTTTACCAAAAGAACATACATGATTACTTGTAGTTCCCTAAAGTGATAGTTGTCAATGCATAAAGGTCTTGCAACAACTTGTGAATGCATAAAAGCTCACTAAATTATTTTTATTTTACTTTATTATTATTATGGTTGATAATTTATTCTAATACCCTGGCTAAAACTTATTTTATTTGCATGGACTCAGTAAAATGATAACTTCTCTCTCAACCTCCTCTTAGCAGCATTTTAAATGGACATATGACATTTGAGAGATAAAATATGGGATACTATTTCAAAAATGCACTTTTCGAAATACACAGTTCACAGTGTTTCCAATGTCACACTGCATAAGTGGTTAAATATTCAGTCAAAGTTTGACTGCTGGTCCATGAATCTGCATATGCCAGTCAAGAGTAAAGTCAGTGCAGCCGCTCCCAAGGGCCTTCACAAAGACACACATGAAGAGGAGCGAGTGTCTCCTGAGAGAAGGCTGTTCCACTGTTCCGACTCATCCATTGTCCCATTGGGAAGTACGTCTGACCCTCTCAAGCACAACAGAAAGTGGTTTGAAATATGTCCATTATAAAAACAGTTTTATCGCATTTCTTTGTTTAATTTCTTTTTTATTTGTTTATTTGACTTGATGCATGGTATAGCTATGGTAAAAAGAACATAGCTAATCAATTGTTGCTTTTTCCTGTCCACATACAGAATAATGGCTGCAGAAGAGATTAAAATAAGAAATTGCTATCATAAAGGGAACAGCTGCTGCCACTAAATAAAGATATAAAATCCACCATTATCCCAGTCTAAAATCAATCCATCTTTTTTATTTCTGTAGCTTTACTCTCTGCCATGTACTTATTGAATTATTAGGAGTAGATGTGCATGATAATTTGTTCATCTGGTCTAAATGATAGGCTTCTGTAGAAGAACTAGTCCAATATCTTTGTGGTCTTTCTCTGACAGGAAATTCATATTTGACAAGTGTTAAGATTTGTGATAAAGGTTTTCTTTGACTTACTATAGATTTACATACAGCTTTATATGCACTATGCAGATTGTAAACACATTACTCCCAGCCTTGGAAATATTGAATTTCATTCGTAGCAATATTGCCGTAGATTTCAAATGGAGATTTTGTTTAAAGTCGCTTATTTATATATGGTAACAAGCCAAATTTCTTGCCAGTTATAAACTCATGGGCATTTGTTAAAAGAGATCTATTATGCAAATTTTAGGTTGTAGCCATGTTGATGTTTCCTTTTTATCAAAGGTGCAACGTGTAAGATTGTTGATTTGACAGCTGTCAGTCTGCGTTTCACCAATCCTCTGAATCTAAATTGTATCTTTCAGCTTGACATTTCCAAATTCATTGTATAAAAATCAGGAAATCTAAAAACAATCAAATTTGAATATTGTTTGGAAATCACATAATTTTTCTCAAGAAATATCTGTGTTTTCTTGTACAGCTGGATTACCTGATTTTCACTCTGCAAACAGAAATAAGTCTTTAAATCGGACTAATTACTTTTTCAATCACATAAATTCTTTGACACATGCTTAGCATCCACATGCATTAATTGTTGCTGCAATTGAAGCTTAAGAACATGTTTTTACACACAGCGACTTGTGGACCACAATCAGAGCTTTGTTTTCAGCCTAATGTGATAAATAGCGTACTTTTTCGATTTAAACAGCCTACAGCCGTCTATTTCTCTCACAAAAAGGTGCATTTTTTTTTTTTTTTTTTTGGAGCGGACCAAGTTTGCTAAATGAAAACAGAAAAGTCAAACATCCCAGCTTTAAATTAGTTAGAAAGACACCAAGTTCTCATTTATTCTGCAGTGAAAATTTGCTTGGTTTACAGTCTGCTTCAATGAAGATGCACCCGAAACTGTGCAAAAAGCAGCAAACCACATAAAACTTTGAACACTGATTCAGTTTTTGCATTTCCTCAGGACATATTTGAGTGTGACACATACACATGCATAACTTACTCAGTGATTATCTCATGTCTCCTGCAGTCATGCTCCAGTCAGAAGCTTGCTCTGTAATGATGGAGCTGGCCTACTTATGGCCTGACTGAAATGTAATGAAATGTTTTAATGAGCAGTCTGTAGGATAGCCTCTGGAGGGCCCAACTCATCTCACATGCAACTTTCTGTAAGGATGTGGATGTGCGCTTGGGCATGTGTTTGTGTCGTTTCGGGCCAAATGTTGTCTTTCTCTTGTCTGAGGCAAATTTTGCAACTCCAAATAACTTTATGTTATTTTGTGCTGTGTGGGATGAGCTTTGTGTCAATGACGCTTTTTTCAACTTTCTAGTAGTCAAAGTTTGAGTAACTAACTTTTTTACTTTCCAATAAAAAAGTATACGATAAATACAGTACTTTTTTCACAAGTGTATACTGTCTGAATTGAACAATCAAGGAACCAATGCAGCGTTTTGATTGGCTCTGCTTGGGTGGTCCTTTCCAGTTTCACTTTATTGTTTGTAAAAAAGTTTATAAGCTGTAATTGAAACCTAAATCAATACATGTCAATCTGAATTATGTGTCAAAGGATTTATGAGAGGAAGTCAGATAATAAATATTAACAATAATAAAAATTCACTAACACTATCAAAGTTAGTTTATCTTCAAACGCAGGACGCTGCCATGTTAAATTTTCGAACTTTTAACACTGTAGTCCGGACAGAGAAAAGCACTAAATGTGAGTACAATGTATATGGGTTTTAGAAAGAAATCCCATGCCATGCCAAGTGTGACACTCCTTGTGCCGCTCTGGCATGTTATTTTAGTTTTTAAATGTTTTCACCAGCGTGTCTCCCCCCGTGGAGAACAGGGCCATAAGTAAAGGCTCTCTTATCCCCGCTCTGACGAGGAGATAAGAATAGGAATTACAGAGGCATTCACTGGAGAGAAGAAATAAAAAGGAAGGAGAGATGGGTAGATTGAAGTGAGCTTGAGTGAAGGTAAGATAAGGAAGCACAAAAACACAGAAGTGCAGAAATAGGGACACTGAAGATGCTGCCACAGTGCTCTGGGCTTTCCCATCGACGGACGGAATATCTTGTCTTTTTACACTAAGTTTACACAAGGATGACTAATAATAGGAAACGGCTTTTGATAGTTCAGCTGAGGATAAGACGATGCTTTTGCAATGACACACACCATGAGTTGCAACTAGATTTTGAATGTGATCCGTTATGGGAAGAAAAATTAATTTGACTTACTAATATTTTGACCAAAATTTGAAAATCCAAAGTTCTATTCAGTTGGAGGCTGTGGGAACCTGAAACAAAGATGTATAATTGTAATGTAAATGCTGATCTCATCAGTGTGCACATCTCTCTGCGGGCAACCTGTGTGGTATATTTTGCACACTTTTGGGTTAATCAATGTAAGTAAGTAAGTAATCTTATTTGTATAGCGCATTTCACAGACACAGAGTCACAAAGCGCTTCACAGTGAGATGAACCCCTCCCCTCCCCACTCAGTGATAGTAAGCTGCCCTGGGGCAACTCAGCGGAGGCGAGTCACCTAACACCTGGCACCTCAGCCTCCGACTGTCACCAAGTGTTCCCTAACATGCATGTTATTGGTTGGTGGGGAAACCGGAGTACCCGAAGGAAACACCCAGACACGGGGAGGAACATGCAAACTCCACACAGAAAGGTCCAGGCCTGAGCGGCAATCGAACCCGCGACCTTCTTGCTGTGAGGCCAGACCGCTATCTGCTCTGCCACCGTGCCTTGCTTCAACTTAGCACAAACACAAGCTTGGATCTGATGGCATGCAGAAATCAAATCAAATTTTTATCTCAAATGCATCCAAATTTTTCTCCCTCTCTCTCCTTTAGTCTCCAGTACTTTGAAAATGTGATTGGGGCAAAACTTTGGACTTTAGTTTGCGTTTAATTGGTTCAGTCCTGTGTCTTGACATTAGAATAAACTTTTCACCAGTTTAAATCGGGTTGTACGTAATCTTAACATCATCTTCAGGACCACTGTATAACACTGATGAAGTATTTTAGAAATAATAACTACCACCCATCCTCAATCACAAATCTTACTTTCATATCACTTTAGAATCCAGAACACACTGACCCTCACGATCACCAACCTCTTTATAAATGTTGATGTTCTTCCCTGGAGGAACATTGTGCCAAAGAACATCATGTTCAGAGACGCTGGTTTTGTTTGTGGACTGGTTTAAAGGAAAGTGCAATGTTTCCCTTTAGGACAATGCAGGGAACACTACATGTACTTTTTATTTTCAACGAAGCACAGTACGGCTGATGCAAGGAAAAGGATTCTCTTTCAGCACATGGTGAAATATAGTGACAATCTATTTCATTGTTTTGATCAATAGTTATTCCACGTGTAAGAGGCGCAGACTGAATGTTTTTATCATGTAGTGGAGAACAGAATGGTTTATTGAATTATGACACTGTGAAGCTTTAGCTGAGGTTTGCCCTACCGACTGAATTTTCATTAGATTTCCACTTTTCACTGACCAAATGGCACACCCATGAATCAGATCGGAATAATAATACACTTAAAAGGAATTAGTACTATGGTAAAAAAAAAGCTTTAACACTTTTAAGACTTGCATCAAAGCATAGTGAGATACATTTGAGGCACCACTAAAGTCTTACATGACAGTTCACTTCATGTTTGAAGTTAAAGCATAATTTTCTATATTTTTTTCCCAATGGCCCATTAAACAGAGGGCCACAGACTATATGAATTTTGAAGAACCACCACACATTTTAAGCAAATAATAACTAGTCATGATAACAACAAAAACAACCAAAAAATTCTATTCTCAAACATAGGCATTACATAACCCTAACCCTATTTAAATAATGCTTTGACAATATAGTTGTACAAAATCATAACAAAACCCTTCCTCTGTCATTTTTCATCATTCATTATTTGTTTGCATGACAAGCGATTTATTACACCAGTTAACTTGTTTTCTTCCTTTTGTGCACTTAAGATCATGTTTACATTACCTCCAGACTCTGCTGATCTGCATTGTTTTAGCTCAATTCCAGGTCAAAGCCAGAGGGCAGCCATAATAAGTGATGTGCCCCACTGCTGATTAGATCTATCCTGACCACCAGAGGCTTTCCTAAGTCGAATAGAGAATAACGTAAGGTCATGTCAGTGTCTGCAGATAGAAACAGCTTGCTTTGCTTTTTCAATAGTTCAGTAGTTTTCAGACTAATTTGTTTGGAGTAATAGAGACAAGAGTGTGCTAATGTTCCCTCTGAGTATGCCTCTGTCCTTGTATCTGAGAGCTGAGAGCAAACCTACACCACAAGTATGTGTGGCTACAGAATAAAAATAAAGTACTGTTCTTTGCTTCAATCTAATATCGCCGGTGTTATCATCTTTCTCCATTTGGACGGTCATTCTTCCCACCGTCCCACTGGTGAACGGAGGCTGCTGATGCTGAGCACAATATTACAGGGAATATAAACACTGCCCTAAAGAAGACAAATTCCTCTGTACCGTCTCCAAGCTCTAAGGATGCCAGACAAGTGCGCTTGGAAATCAATATCACACATAAACGCGCACATGCTTTTTGAATGAAGTGACTTTATCGTGTCCTTGTATATTCTAAACTGAAAACTAAAACATAGCTAGTTTTTATTCAGTCACTGCATGCATAACAAGTCAGCGTTTCTACCGAAAGTTAGCATGATCATAAGCATTGGGTGAGAAGCTGCTACCCGACATACCAAATCAACAAAATCATTTGAGCTCACTGACTAGCGTTACTATAATGGGCTTCTATAGGCCTGTTATAACTAGGTGCAACACACTACTTTTTTCTACAGTGACCATCACACCAGTCTGAGTCATAAAACCCCACACTTTAAATCTCACAAACGTACACTGTTATGCACTTTGCCTAATTTCTATAAGTAAAAGCATAAGGCCTTTGACCGTTGTTGGATAAAACAAAAAAGTCCTACACATTGACCTTTAGATTGCAGGTTAATTATGTTTGCATCAGCCTGGTTGTGAATACATTATGGAACATAATAGGCTCATTGTATAAACACAAACATGTACACAGCATGATTTCCATTCTCACACCTAATCAGGCATTGTTTTTCAGCAGTTTACAAGCACACACAAAGCGGTGATCGTATCTATTGTGCACTGTGGGGAAAAACAATCAACAAGTTAGTTGCTGAACATTAGACACAAAACTATATTTAGTATCATTGTTTTGTGTACAGTCACAAAGGTCTAAAAGCGGTTGTACTCAAACTTAGACAGATTGAAAGATTGACATAGAAAGGAAAATAATTTGGCTAGAATAATTTGTATGCACAAAAACGTTCAAATCAGTGTGGCACAAAAGATTAGAAGCTATGCAAAGGCCATGTTGGCATGTTTTTGATTAGTGTTTGCTCTGACAATTTGTTGTCTTTTTCCGATTTTGTCTCTCATTTCGCACTGAGCTGCCCTGTAAAAAAAAAAAACAAAAAAAACTGAAAAAGGTTTATGTACAGACATTTTTTCTGCTATGAAAGAAAATATTTGACCCTTCAAGTCAGATCAAAATCTCTATATAGTTTCTGTAACAGGCCAAAATATGTAAAATGCATAAAATAAGCAAACTATAATTTATGTATGTATGTATTATTTTATTTATTTATAAATACATACATACATACAGACATAAATAATAATAGTACTTTGAATTAAAGTGCTTCAAACAATTGTGGTGAATAACTCTGTCATAGCACCTTTAAACACATGAACAAATTGATTTGATCTGTCATTGGGCATTTTTGTAGTAAGTGAAAATTTGTTTTCTAATTTCTCCTAAACTTTGAAAAAAGACTATTATTCTATGCGGTTAGCAAAAAGTTTCAACTGAAACACTGCAATTTGGTGTCTCCTGTCTTGTCATTTTCACCCAAATTACAAGCACCTACAAGTCACCTTCCCTGTCCCAGAAATAATGCCATGTGTTTTTTTACTGTCATTTAAAGCTCGTGACTCCGCAGTGCAGAAACGGAATCAGACAAGTACAAAAGCCCCGGGCAGTATTTGACTTTACGTCCCCTGAGTTTACTTCATGTCTCGATGCTGCCCACTTCCTGCCTGTCCATCACACCTCGGCTCCGATTGGATACGACATTCTGCTGACCCTGGACACAATAAAGGTTAGTCTTCCCTAGACTTTTACACACCCAACATATTGTCCACCTGAAGGCATCTGTATACGTGCATGTTCAAAAATCAATACAGACTTGTCGTCTTGTGCCATTTAAGATGAGATCCACAAACAAATATGAAAAGCATGTATTATTGATCATGTTATGTTCTTCAGGGAGACCGCTGCTATATGAGGTCAGTATGTTCATGTTTTATTATTTAAGAAAAAGGTTGCATTGGTGTTTTAACGTATATTAGGACAGTAATGGTCTGGCTATGGAGCGAAAGTGCTTGACAAAGTGCTCCATCTGCACCACTGTATCTAACACAGGTATAGCTGCGTGGCCCAAAAATAGAACAATAGAACAGCGCTGCACATGGCAAAGCTCGCAATCCTTCATCTCCCACCACACACTGTAAGCAGAGTGAGAGATAGAAACACAGTTGTTCCTTACCTGAGCTGGCTGTTGCGTTTTGTAGTTTTCTGACAAGAAATATACTTGATTTACCAAATGGTTGAGCAGCTGTAGATGTCTGACTCCTATTATAATTGGCAAGTTGAATTTATTTACAAGCTCAAACACATAAAGGCAACTAAATGCGTATACAACACAAGAAGTCATGCTTTATTTGTTCAATTGAGTGAGCATCTGACATGGTTGCAAGAAATGAATATTATTTGTTCAATAACATTTTTCTTTAGGATAAAAAAATATGAAACATACATAATGCTGCATTCCAGATATCTTTAGAAGTCACAAATCAAGAACTTAGAGTCATGCTTTCTCTGAGTTTGGGTGTTCCCGTGATCAAGCAATGAGTCAGAAATACATCTCAAGAGAATGTAGAGCCATGTTTCTTTACTTCACGGCCCTATGTTGTAAACTGGCCAGCCAGATGGTTTTTCTCGCGGTATTTGTGAATTCACAAACACGAGAGAAACCATCTGGCCTTCGTCCGACCCGATTGGTTTGAGAGTCCGAAACGGCGTGGTTCGGCCCACTCACATCACAGCAGCGTGGTTTTTAGGCCCAATCACATTGTAGCAGGGCGGGCTAACACGGGCCGTTAGCTCCCCGGTGCCGCAGCAGAGTCTGATTCAAGCTAAACAAAGATGGCAGCTTCAGTGGATGTACGTGTTTCTGCTGCTTTTGATGCGGTTTCAGCAGAAATACGGAGTAATTTCTTTTTGAATCCAATGTCCCATGCGGACATTGGATACACCATTACGAGTTGTTGCTGTGATTGGCTAGCTCAAATAAGGTAGGCCCCATACCCAATCAGCTTGAAGTATTTCACTAAACGCCCCGCCTTTTCTCGAACGCTTTCAGCGTGTCAAGTCCCAGATGGATATAGTGAGAACTCAGATAGGAGTTCAACACATATCCATCTAGCGTGAGCCAGGTTACCTATGTTGTTCCCTCAGTGCAAAGCAGTGGAAACGCAGGCCATCATTGACACACAAGCCCAGTCTTAAGTGAACTGGTCTGAGAGATCTGGGCTAATGGAAACTTGGATAATTATTGCTTTTATTCTTTTTAGCTTCATACAGTTATAAGTAACATTACACAAAATGTTTATAATAGCAAAAACTCATAAGATGTGCAGGAGGAATTATGCCAATGATAAACTAAAAAGATAAAAATAGGTAGTGTCACTGATGAAGCTGTCGAGAATTTTCTCAGGGTTTCGGAGGGATTCTAAGTTGATGGGTTGTTCAAGTAGAAAGTCACGTTACTACCAATTGAATACATTAATCACAAACTTTTTTTCTAATGCATCTATACTTTACAGATTTTTTTGTGAGCATGTTAGAATTGTGTTCAGATTATGGTTGAATAAAGAAATACAGCTGGTATATTATATTTGTTTCTCAAATATACTGATACACTGGCAATGCAATCAGTTATCGAATATACTACAAAATTGCTATATTTTGTTTTGTATCAATTTGTGGGTAACCCTTTGATTCCCAGCCTTATTGTAAAGGATAGCAAAATAATTTCAGAGATATAGGCTATAAACGGAGACATTGAAATAGAGGCAAAACACAACAGTCATTTGACTATTAACAGATAAGCTGTCCAAACATAGGCCTATATCTTAAAAAATCTTTCACACAACAAACAAACACTGAATATCATAGTAAAACCATCATTCAATTAGTAGAACACAACAGTAATGAACAGACACTATACTAATGTGATTCAGTAAGGGTGCTTCAAATAATTAGGCTTTTTTTGTGTGTGTGGAAACATTCAGATGGCCAGGTTTCTGCAGCTGTTTGCACCTGAGGAGAGATGTGTGGAGACAGCCAATGTGTGTGAAGACCAACAGTGCCCCCTCTGTCTAAATTGTAACACTGCCTTTAACAGTCGAGTCACATGTTAACAGAAAAAAAGGAAAAAGTTGAAGTACCTTTCTGTCTGCCTTGCATTTCTCTGATACACTGAATGCCTGTTAATGAAGCTGTCAGTAACTGCGGTTTAATAGCAGACAGCAGTCCCAAAAGACATGCAAATTCAGTGAAGGCAAAGAATAAGAAGCACAAATGCACGCAGAGACAAGTTTCATCACCACAATGATAAAGACATCTGACTTTTCTCTGGTGGCAGCTTCCAACTTAAGCCCCTCAACACAGCACCAGCCTGAAGACAAGGAATGATGACCTCTGATGGGAATACACTGGTGAAATTAGATTAAGTCAGTGGTTCTGTCCTCCTTTTAGGAATCTCCTGGTGTTACATTTGTACACTGCGAAATAAAGGCCCTGTACAGTTTCAGTTTTTTGTATTCCCATAACCCTCACACTAACCTGAAAGTTGGTTAAGCTTACATGTGTTATTGGAGGTTCAAAATGTGGTTCGTGACTGCTGTTTATTTGCATAATTTATGATTAGGTAAAAGTAATTACAAATGAATCAAGTACATCTCTTTTAAATATTAACAACTTTCAAAATTTACTTCAGCTGTGCATAAAAACAATCTCCAAGTTGTCTTCTGTTAAATGTTTTGATGTCATTTAACAGAAGCTAAAGGAGACAGTGAGATATGTTGTTGTAGCCTGTCCTAAAGACTGAATGTATTTACTTACGTTATCTAAAAAATGCATTCAACAATAGTAGATCGTTCTGGCTCAGTTGTGTTGCCTTTAATATAAAGAACTAACAACAAACCTCTAAATGTAGTAAGTAGATTCAATGATTCAATCGATTCTTGTTAATCAACTGTTACGTACAAAAGAGAAAGATGAATTATAATTGTACGTTGGCACAAAAGGGACATCACTGTGAACATGGCAGTACCTATCCCATAGAAAAGTTACATACAGTAGTTTATCTTTGAGATGTTGAATGCCTTTTGAAAGAAATTGTAGACTTTTTTTATGGGCAGTCTTGAGAGATGAAGGCTAATAAGCAATACCATGTTTATATGCATATTGTACCAACAGCTTCTTAATTTTCAGAATACAGAATGCTAAAATGATCAGTTTTATTTAACTGCTATTGACAATGACAAAGATATGCCTTTGTAAGCTAACAACGTCTGCATATTGCCAAACATTTACATTACACAATGTATCTAAGCACATATTTGATACATACCAGGTTGAATCTGAAAGACCATCTGGCTATAAATTGTCAAATTATTGCACAAATCACTGATGCAATATGGCTCATTACCATGCTCATGTTGACCTAGAAACATGTAGAAGGATAAATATTTTGCATAAAAAAACTAAAAGTGGGAATTACTCAAATAATGCATTCGATATTCTGTCATAATGTCTGTAAATGACATAAGAGGTGCAGAGTGTGTGCTTGCCTTGCTCAGTGTGATCCTATGGGAGACAGGAGCAGAGTGCAGTGGCAGCTCTTTCTAATAGGTTTCCACATTTGGGCCTCAGGAGGGCTCCGAGCCGTACCCTGACACACACACAGTCATTATTGCTCTGCCGCCACTCTCGAGGTATTTGGTAACCTCTGCTCCACCTGCACCTTTTCACAACAGAGCAGAAAGAGGCAGAGCAAAACACAGAAGAAAGACTTATGGGTAATGTGGCAGTCTGGTGGGCACAGAGGGAAAGATCTCAGGAGAGACAGGAACGACTCCTTTGGTTCCCAAATGAAATACTCCAGCGGGGGCTGCAAAGAAATCCACTTCTTAGCGTTCTGTAGGAGAGCAGTAATGGCGATGGACAGCATGATACACTCCTGCAAAGTATGATGCTTACATCAAAGTATGACAAAGGGATTCACTCAGTCAGCAAGGAGCCAATGATGACCTAATGAATGTTATGGATTTGTATTATGCTATTATTATTATTTTGATGTTTTTCTTGTACATTATAAAACTGTATCTTTATACTCTGAGTGACTGCATTGCTAAAAAAAATTACTCTTTATAGCCTTTTCCTGCTTGTTTCCACAGAAATGCTTTTCATTTAGCTATATTCCAAAAGGGACGGCAAGAGGACTGGGAATCCTATCCCCTGTAACCAGGGGCGTAGCACCAAATTCTGGGCCCCAGGTAAAAACTTTTTCATGATGGGCCCCTATACAATAATCTTAGTTGGCATGGGCCCTATACAATAATCTTAGTTGTTGTTGTTTTTTTTTTTTTCCATTTGGTTTTTCTTTGTTCTAGAATTTTCTTTTATAGATTATTTATTTAATTTCTACATTCTACATTCTATACATAACTAGTGTTGATATTAGGCATATTTCCATGCTTCAGCAGATCAAATTGAATGCCTGATAACGCTAACTTCACAATTTGTTTTCACTCGCATTTAGACAAAAATAAAATGGAATTAACTTGTTTAAGCTATAAAATAGGCTTAAATATGGCAAAAATTTACTCAAAGAATCCTTGTGACATTTTCGACACATATGTTGCTGGATTGAGAAGTTGTGATATATTGACAATATTCCATAACAAAACCATGTGAATATGAGACTGTTTGTTCACTGAAATCTGTAAAATCGTGTCAATAATATTATATTTTCTACCTATTACATTGTTGATAATTTGACCAATCAATATTCTAAAGTCTATTTGCTACGTTTTAAGGAATGATGGAACACTCTGATATCACAAATAATTGCATTAGAGGAACCATCTATCTCACAAGCAAAAATGACCTGCTTTTGAGGGCCCATTTTCTGTCCTGGGCCCTGGGGAAACTAGTACTATTTACCCCCCCAGCCCGACACCCCTGCCTGTAACTGTTTAAACGGACAGGGCTGAGTTGGGAAGGGGAGGTTGTCTTCCCAAACCATAAAGATTGGGTCGTTGAATGTGCGTTGGTGTAGTACGAATGAGAGGCCATACCAGCTTGCCAAAGCCTGATCCTGTCAGATCTCAGAAGCTAAGCAGGGTTGGGCCTGGGCAGTACTCAGATGGGAGACCGCTGAGGAAGCTCAGGTGTCACAGTGGGGCAACAGAGGAGAAACTCGTTGTGTCAATGAATTTCTCCTCTGTTGACACAACAACACTTACCTACATTGCCTAGTATGAATCTGTATGATTGTGTGCCCTGACTAAGCCCTGTCCAGGCTACCCCACAAATAAAAATATTCCACAGTATGGCAAAAAGAACAAAACAAAACATCTATCTCCTTGAAGAACACATCTATTATATAGCTAGGTTGTTCACGTCATTATAGAAAAAGACGTAGACTATTATGCAGCATTAAAATGTTGGCCTAAATGTCTAACCTCTATTTATTGTGAAGAGCCACAATACAGTCAGTTCTTTACTTTTATTTCTGTTATTAAACTGTTTTAGAACAATATCGCTGCTTACAATGAAAAAAATTATGAAAAATTATCATCTGTGTTGTATTTCATGATCACTAAGCATCTAAACAAAAACATGACTGTGCATATTTTAAAGGGCTGTACCCAATTTATACCAATCTTAAAAATGTAACTATTTTAAAACATGTTCTTTAGTACGATGAGAAGTGCTTTTCACAACTTTCAAAACAAATGCAAGTTGAGCCATGTGGTGGCTACAGATAAATAAAATTCCTTTCACAAGTAACAGTAACAGTTGAAGCAAAAGTTATTGTGTGCACTATTTATTAAATATGCTATTGTTATAAAATGTGCAAGGCATTTAAAATTCAACACAAAACTCAACATTAGCAGTTGTATAATCATGCAAGAGGCACTGGTAAAATTACATCCTCTTGATGAATGATGTTATAGAGAAGATCTCTGAGGGACCTCAAAAAAATTGCAGGAGGTGCCCTAAAGGTTGTCTAATAAATAATAATATGAAACCGTCTTGTATTTGTTTTAGGCCATTAAACGTACTTACATCTAAAGAGAAACCTTCACTACAGATTTGAATACATTGCACATTTTGTTAAGAACATTTTGGGGCCGATAATGGGGTGTGGAGCTGTAACTGTTCTAGATGCAGACAGTGTTGTACAGTTACACTGTCTTTGCTGATTACTGCAACACCCCTTACTGACCCTGAAACACCCTGTAAATTAGTGCTGTTCACCTCAGTGGTGTGGTCCTGCAAAAGTGAAGCAAAGTAAGTGGATTCAGGAGTTAATGTGTCGAGCAAGAGCCATTATTTACGGGCAATTAGGCAACAGCACAGTACAAGAATGACCAAAGGGATGGAGAAACCTGTGCACTTTTGCCTGCTTTCACATTTTAACATTTGGGCGAGCACACTGCAATATATTTCTTGCATTACAGTTACAAGCAAAAGTTTTGGACATTTTTCATAATTTTTTATTTTTTATTTTTTTGCTCATAATGGCAGAAGCTGCCTGGCAACATGCAGAAACACATCAGTTACATTTAGAATTGAGACTCACTAATGAATTATACATGACAAAGCCGTATTGTTTTGTTTGTTTGTTTGCGTGCATGCATGAATGATGCATTTGGATATTAGTGTAATTCCAAAACACAAAAACAACTGAAACTTGTGAAATGCTTGATTAGAAATGACTGGAGTTGACAACAGTTTCTATCAAAGCTTTTGTTGTCATGTTTTTCTTGGAACACAACTTACCAAAAAAGATGTCATCCTTTAACAATTGATCTTGCTCCAGCCTTTAGATAAAAAGAATAAAAACTTTAATTATCTAGTTTGATATAACAAACTTGAAAAGACTGTTTTCAAAGTAACATGAAAGGATAATTTCCAACTTCTAATGCAGGAACCCACAGAGACATTGTTAGGCACAAATTCAAGATGGCGCTTGACCGTCTGATGCTGAAGAGGCAGTGAAGCCCTTCTTCATGGGGACAGTCCAACATGGGTCTTGGAACAGCTGGCATGTGTCTGACGCAAGTCCGCAGCATTGCTCACACTTCTGCACTCACCACGACACAATCTTACTCAAAGGCAACATATACACTATGAAATATGTAAACTCAGGGGGGCAGATGGGCCTCACCTCATTCATCTGGCTCAAGGTCTTATAGGTTTACTTAAACTTATTAGGCCAGAGTAATCTGAGTTCTTAACTAAGAAAGATTGCTAAACTTAAAGTAGGTATTTTTCAGATTGCAGCTTTGTATTCAGTATTGCCCTTCAAATAATAATAATCAAAAACATTTTCTGTAGATTAGTAAGGTTAATTTATTAAACCCCCTTGAAATCAATCAGGCTTGTCAATGGTTACATCCCCTATGAATACTTGTAGAAGCATTAAATATAAAAAAAAAAAAAAAAAAAAAAAATAAATCATAAAAGGTTACAAAACCTTTCAAGCATTGATTTCCATAAACTCACATCATATTCAAGTTGTGGTTGTTCTTGATTCAAGAAAGTCTCATGACTTTATTTACAACAGAAAAGTTGTTATGTCAAAACATTTTTACCTCAAACTAACCCAAGTGATATAGTATATAAAAAAAAACTATAACAGGTTATCCAAACTTCTGGTCTGATAGTTGCTAGTTATACATGGTACTTTGTGTGGGACTAGGTTACATCTCTTTCAGTTAATATCTATTTCTTTGCAAAGAAAAAAAAAACTATCTTTATACTTTTTTTAACACCCAGCCAGAACATCTTTGAGTCACCCAATCTGTCCATCTGTCCTCTTCAGTTTAGCAAATTCAGCCTTTAAGAAGACCTTCAGACATTAGTTCACACTTATGCTTTTTGTATGTCCATGTCTTTATTTATATTCTCTTTTTTCCATCTTTTAAAATAGTCAAACGTGTGCCTAAAATAAAACATGTTGAAAAAAATACTATCCTAGCATTTTTCCGCTCTATTCTGACACTTACAATTACGGTAACCACTGTGTATTCTGCCAATGACTTTTGGTACTTTTGCATTGACATTTTAGATATTTCCTTTTAGAGACAAAGATAGCAGTTACTGTAGAGCTCTACTGCCATCTGGTGATTGGTTAGAAAACTTGATGAAAATTTTCAAATGCAGTGATAGAAGTACTGAAGATTGTTTTTGGCCATTCTACTAGATTAATTTATCCATATGGCTTCAAACTAAAGACTACTTTATCACTTTGCGAGTAGCCTACATTGTCTTTGGGGTGGCTAATGCAAATGGTTGTATTTTTGTAGTAAACGTTAGTTTCAGGTTAAAGCTATTACAAACATTTTTTGAAAATGTATGCTTTTATGAAAAATGATCAGGTGATGCGATATTGCAGGTAATAACGTGAAAAAATTAAGGGTGAAAAAAAGTCATGTAATGACATGTTATTAGATAATAATGAAATATTATCAAGTGATAGTTTTAGTTCAGTTTCTGTCGTGAGAATCTTAGTTCTAGAACTATGGCTGTTTTTTTGTAAATAAATCATACTACAATTTAAAACTAACGACAGAAATTAACAAACACAAACACTAATCACACAGCATAAGTGTTACAAACACAAAAGCAAAGAAAACAAACAAACAAACAAACAAACAAACAAAAACTGTGCAGGATTTTTGCGCTCCATAAGCTAACAGGTTATGAGTAAGCCTTTACTCTACTTGCACTTTACTTTTAGGAAGTTGCATTGCTTCTTCTCTTTTTTAAGATGAAGACTGTAGCAGTGATTACCAAAGGTCCGGGGCACCTGGGGGGACTCCAAAACTGATTTTGAAACTAAATCTTTAGTTTGATTAAATTACCATTTAAATCCAAGCCCACATGCATTATAATGTTGCTGTTTTGCATCTTAATCTGAGATGAAATGCTATCTACATGATGAGTAGATTGATTGAATAGAAGGTGAAATAGTGTAGTAGGCTACTCGGACAATCTGCACTGTACAGTATCGCATGACCTGTACTGTGCTGTCTGACTGAAGATGGAATTCAGGGGTGTGTCTGGTCTGCTGCTAAAAACCAAACTCCAAAACAAAGATCACGTGTATGGGGGTTTGCTAGTTCCATGCAGTTTACTGCCCTCCAGTGGACATTTATTGAATGGCAAAAATAACAGCATAGGGACGGTACCATTAACTTGAAAAGACTACCATATCTTTGTGTTTCAGTATATAGTTTACTTATATTACAGTGTTGTGCTAATGCGTAAATTATTTTAAGTCAGTTACTGTTTGTTTTAAATATAGAGGAGGCTGAACAAATATTTTAGGAGTTTGGACTACCTTGGCTCGGTAACAATAATGGTACAGTCCAATAGTATTGAAGGCAAAAGAAGAAAAAACTGTTTGTTTTCAACCCGGAGAGGACGAGTAGATGGTACACGCCGCTGGTGCAGACAGTTCAGCCACGGTTTAAAGCAGTTTCAGAGCTGCTCTGGTGTTGAATCTCGACTTTCCAAGCTCGCCATGGCTCTGTGCGGGGGAGTCGGAGCCATGGCTTTGCCCAGCGAGCTCATCGTCCATATATTCTCCTTTCTGTCGGACCGAGACAAGCTCAGGGCCTCGTCCGTGTGTTCACGCTGGAGGGAGTGTCTCTTCTACCCCGCGTTGTGGACCGAGCTCAAACTGCGGATAGGTGGAGGTGGATCTATCTCAGATGAGACCCCCAGACTCGAGTTTCTGATGCGGAGATTTGGTTCATTCGTGCGGGAACTGCAGCTGGAGCTAGCTCCGGTTGAAGGATATCTAAGTCCCCTGAACAGCGACGCATCGACCGTGAGAACAGAGCCTCCTCCCCGCGGTGCAGACAACGACCCGCAGCTCTCTGGCCGCTGGAGAGACGCCATGATCACCTATTTGAACCAGGTCTTATGTGTATTCACCAGCATCAAAAATAACAGGTAACGATACAAAAAATTCACATCATTGATTTCCAAATGCTTTACATTGATATTTATAGTGTTGTTTGTTGCGCAGTTGAAGCTAACTGCTAGCTTTGATGGCTATAAACAAACCCTGACATTTAGTGTTACGTAATGGGGGTTTATGCCTGCAATGGCGCAAATAACCATCTTTTTACCTCCTCAAAACCCATGTTAGACACAGTGAAACGCGTAATCCGCAGACTTTAATCTACCAACAGCAAAGGTGTTAGTATGTTGTTATAACTATTCTTTTTGAAAACTATGACAGTACCATCAGATGGGTGCATATTTTTCAACCTTTATTGAAAGTGCGCATTTACAGAGAATTAATAAATGCGCACACTATCCATTTAATGTGGTAAATTATCCGAAGCATTCTGAAAAAGCTTGTAGCTGTGAATGTCTAGTGAAATGTGTGTATTCATTATTCAAACTATTGTTCATTCATTCATTCACACATTGTTTTCTGATGCTCTCTAGAAACCTCCAGATGCTCCGTTTATATGGAGACACCTGTGTTCTTCAACAAGAGGGACTATTGGATAGTTCCAACCTCCACCAAATTGAGCAGGGGGACAAAAAGATTAATGAGTAAGCAAATGCAAGATCTGTTCAAATGCCCTTGATGATCATTGACTTGTTAATCTTGAATATGACAAATTGTTTTATTAATGTTATTATTGTTATTTTATTCACACAAAATATTCTTTATTTTGTACAATTCATGCCCCTGTTTAATTTTTCACAATGCTAACTACAGGCTGTCATTAAGGCTACAATTCTAAGATAATTTTCATCTTTACTTTGCTCATTACGTTACTGTCTTGTGCTCCTCAGAATCCAGCAATTGTTCATGGAATTTTTGTCAAATAACCGGCAGCTCCGGTGGCTTTCATGTAGCTTTATGCTTGGTCTGGTGACGCCCAGCTCTTTAACTTGTCTGTCCAACCCTTCAGCAGAAACCCTGCAGCACCTCAGTTTATTGGACCACCAGCTTGGTTTGTATAAGCAACAACATTTCTGTTAGTGGAATCATCTGAAAACCTTTTTAATGGTAGACTGATCTAACTTTTTGTGTCATTTTGTGCTCGTAGGACCACTTATCTCACCATCAGAGCTGGGCCGGCTCTCGAATCTTAAGTCTCTTGCGCTGGATTTTTCTGACTTCACATCAGAGCTTTGTGGATTACTGGCATCTCCACGTCGCACTCCTTTGCATCGCCTCTCGTTGCTGCTCAATGGTGCTGCCTTAGAATTTAAACCATTAGACGGGATAGCTACTGAAGATGACTGGAAAGCAATGGTAAGGATTAGTTTATTTCCATCCCTCTAGTTGAAAAAGTCCTTTTTGTAAATGTTTGTTGTGAAATAGGTCCGTGTTAGCACCAATCTCAGAGTCTACATCATGGCACTTGAAGTTGTCAGCTCAGAGCTCCTTCGAATCCTTAAACCCAGTCTCCCCTTGGAGCGTCTCCATCTCGACAGCTACAGCACCGTTGTGACTGATGCCACTTTGGAGCTCATCTCTCAGCAGTACAACAAAACACTGACTCATTTCCTTCTTTTGAGAGATGATCCTGACTTTCCTGACCTCAGCATAAATCGCAATGAGGACCCGTTGGTTCTCTTAGCTTGGAGGTGTACTAGATTGGCTGTATTGGTTTTGCATGGTGAGTTTTTAGTAATGTATGATTTTATATCAATTGACTACTTCAACTTGACCAATTTCTTCTCTGCCCCTTTGAAGGCTACACTGTATGGTCTCATAACCTGGTAGCCATCTCCCGCCTGCGAGGATCCAGCCTCAAGATCCTGACTGTGTCGGAGGAGAGTATCGATTTTGACCCTGACCAGTCAATGTGCATGGAAGGTGATCCAGTTCATAATCTGGTAAAAGAGGTGTCATTGGGCCTTGGACGCGTTTGGCACCCATGTCTGGATGCTAACCTTGTTTTATCCGAACCTACCCAGCATTTTCACCAGGAAGTGCATGCCTTTAGCATGGGCATGTAGACAGGGGGCAAACTTGCTGAAGAAAGCCAACAAGTGTCAAAACCAGGCCAAACTAAGTCAGATCAGACCTCAAATCATTGCTCAGAGCAGATGTTAAAACACCCAAGATTTTATTTTCGTTATTTATTTCCAATATGTCAACTAACTGACTACCTTTCAGTGTTTTGCTCAGAGTTTACTGGCATAGTCAGCATGGCCTGGTTTTGTTCACAAGTACTATATGGAGCTTCACTTTAATAACCTCTGCATCATATTTTATAATTAACTTAGCTCTGCTTCTAATCCTTATTATTGTGTGGTGGTTTCTTTGCCTCTGTAGATGTGTGTATTGGAATATATTGCTATCCTGCCCACAATTTAGTCAGGACATGGCAGACTTGCTGAATGATAATGAATGAAATAATAGGGGCTAAAGTGCAGGGTATGAGTTCTTTAGTTCAACAGTCTTTTGGCATGTGTCAGTCTTCTCTTGCAGTGGAGGTAGTCTCTTACTTATTTTAGTCTGAGCCTTTTTGGATGACCTGATTGGAGCATGTACTTCATTTGTCTTCTAATTTGAGATAATTTCCAGCAGGGTGGGAATTTTATACAAAAAATTGACTGACCTTGGCAGGTGTAAACATAGTTTTTTTTTTTTTTTTGCTACAGTCATGTGTTTTCCATGACTCAGGGTTTTGAGCATTGTTCAGTAGCATTCAAAGGCCAAGTGCACCTTGCTGAAGGAGTTCAGATGTCCCTGCTGCTACTCTTCCCACCCTGCTAACCTTCTCAACTGTTTTCACGATGACAAAGGATTGAACCTTGTCTTCCGACTGACAGATGAAGCCAAATTCTAAACTGCTCAACAACCCCTCCACTGTACAACTGTCTTTTGTTTTATTTTATTGAAAGATGATATTGCATATATTTTGTATACTTTGTGATACATCAGTGGTATCCTCCAGAGGCTAAGATATTTTGACAGGTCATTATTTCAGAGTGTTTATATAATATTAAGATGCCATTGTGGGCATCTCAAAACATTGTCTATAGTTAAGCTCTAGAACGCAACACATGAATAGATTAGTAAAATAGTAAATAGAAATGGCTCTTTGTTTTCAATGCCATACATAATGTCTAGTTTCAGACATTTTAGAAGATTGTGGTAAAAGAAGGTAAACATTTGTTTTGGCAGAGCTTTTGAATCAATACGTTGCATATATACCAGCAACAGCACAGCCAAACCTGTTTTTCCCAACAAGACAATAAGGACAATGAAGTGGATGCACTGAATGTAACGTATTTATCATTCTGTTGGCCAGTCCTGTTTTCTCAAATATTTCTTATTAGAATATCTACCGCCAGCAGTCAGGGTTAAACGTTGCATGTTTCACAATGGCCAAGACTTGTGTTTGACACTCGCAGCACAACATGGCATTCAGTCATAGAGCTCTTTTCTGTGACTTGTAGGTTATTGTCATCAGTCTCAGGTAGGATTTTAAAATCACTGACCATAACAATGAAGTGATGTTGTCTTGTAGTAGGTTTTGTGAATCAGTCACTCAGTGTAATACAAATGTTATTTTTCGTCACTGTTGCCTTTCAAAAACCCTTGTTTTTTGAATGCTTGGTGTGATGATGTTTAGCTTTGCCATTTGAGAGAACCTCATTCCACTATTGTGGTTTACTAACTTAATCATACATTTGTTTTCAAAGATTAAGGTCAAGAATGGCAGAATGCTCATTGCACATGTTTTATATCTCCATGTGGCTATGTGCAATGGGGTTTGGGAGGGGTTTAAATCTTATGTATTAGATGGTTGAAATTCTGGGCCCAATTGGTGGCAGAAACAACAGAATGTAATGCTTGAGTGTGCTACTTTTATTTTAAGCACATCTTTTTTAGATGTCTAAAGTCTTTGTTAAAGCCACAGACACACTTACTGAGTTACCAAATGTTGACATGCAACAGGGCAAGATAGGGCCATGTATTCTGCTATCCAGTGCTATTGTTTTGTGACTGTATATTTTGAGGACACAATATACTAATACATTTTTGAGCAAGGATCTCCCTAGTTGGTCCTCAGTTCTCAAAAACCACAATCATTGGTAATGCTTGATGCTTTGTGATTTTGAGGGTCTGGACTGAAATATGATGGTCCATATCAAGGCTGCTATCGATTGAGAGTAATTACAATGCGCCAGCACTTTTCTTGGTTCACTATGAAAGTTTTTTTGGGGGCCTATGGCATTTGCCTAATACTTCATGGACCGCTGATGTTTAGCCATGATAATCTCTTATCCTTGGTCTATATCTCAGGAATGAAGCACTTTGGTTGTTACAGTGAATCGACCTGTGGCTATACATGGAGCTGTACACTCTGATACACCAACATAGGGTTTTAACAATTTCCTCTTCTATTTTTGATCTGAGATTAATCTTCAAAACATATTTTTTAAAGTACAACTTTTTATGATTAACCAAACCAGTCAACCCTTGCACAGAGTTACAAGGCCATTGTTGGCCTGCTAAACTTTTAAGGAGCAACAAAGGCAAAATGTAGATAAAAGCAAAACATTTGCTTAAATTTGCTTTTATCTTTAGCAGAGAAAATGTTTCCTTTCAGATGATAATGGATATATTTACAGAACAGTGGGTTGAAAGCTAGAGCCCTTGTCGCGTTTAACCATATAGCGGTTGATCAAAACAACCCAAATTGTGCCTAAAAGCATCTGTATTCTCGTGTACACCTTTTTTCTCCCCAAAGTTTGCCTCTTGTTTGTAGTCCTTGTTCCCACTGTAGGCTTTTGACATTAGAGAAACACTAGCTAATTGTTCACACATATATCTATCTATAGTTGAACTGTCTTTAGTGTGCCTGTGTAGTTGCTCAACTTGTAGTAGTTAGAATATGATCAGTTAAACAAATTAAATAGTATGACTGTGGTTGAGACAGGACTATACTTCTGTGTACTATTATCTGCAGCAGAAAGCATGAACAACAATGAGTTATTCTCAGGATTAAGTTGGTTTTGGAGAAGAGGATGGTAATTAAAAACTCAGGCCTAAGGAGTCACTGGACTTGTTTTCCTGTTTGAGCTGCCAAAGACCATAGTGAAGAGTTGCTGGTCTGTCTGAAGTGCCCGCTCACAAACTAGCAGAAGCCTTTGCTGAACTATCCTCCCTTATCCTCCCTTCTGTTTTCACGAGGTCATATTTGTATACCGATTCACTGACCTTGGCTTTGCTTGCTTCCACTCTACAGTTTTAAACTGGACTGACAGCTATTCCTTTAGTGCAGAATACATTACTGTATAATGTTTGACCAAGTCTGTGCTCTTGTTTGTTATTTTACTACAGGATGAGTTCATCTAAGCTATAAAGCCAAGGCTATGTTTTAATAATTTTGCATGTGCTGTTCAGTTCAAGAATCAGTTTTAGCATGCAAAGATCCTTATTTATTTTATTTCCTAAGAGTGGTTGAACGTAAAGCTGAACACAATAAGGGAAAGAGAGCGATTCGAAACACCAGGACTGAACACCATTTGAAAGCTGTGGAATTTTTATGCTGAGTTGAATTGTTGAGATCACATATTTACTGCATGGCAGCCATGAAACTGAAGGTTTTGTACTATAAAGCCAGTGCATGAAATGCCACTTTGGCAGGTGTTTAGTTCCGGTTTGAATGCTGTATAAATGTTGCTGCTAGGAATGGTTTAGGAACAGGACATTTCACATGGATGTCACTCAGGCAGTACGCTTTGCATTTAGAACTTGTGCATACACTATAAATGGTTTTATGGTTCATGAAAAGTGCGGTGGAAAGCAGGAAATATTGATAATGACTCGACACAGTTGGTCAGATTGAGGAGAGCTGTGATACCTGTTCAAAAGTGTCTCTTATAAAGCTGGTCTCTTTGTATTTTTGTTTGCGTGTGTACTAGTAACACAACTTACAGAGGTATGTTTTGTGACTTTTGTGTCTACTCTAGCGAAGCTTAAATAACTTGATCTTAGAAAAAACACAACTCTGCAAATGTGCGTATACTGTTGTATACTCTGGTCTTACAATTAGTAAAAAATAAAAAAAAAAAAGATAGAAAATTGAAACATTTGCCCACTTTTGTACAAGTGCTTCTGGAGACCAGCAGGTGTATGTATAACATTGTAATTTCTTTTTCGTTTATTAGAAATAAAAGCTTGTTATCTTATGGTATTAAACCAGCAGATATTTATATTTGGTCTTTATTAAATATATAAAGTTAAGGATCAAGTCAAAGCATATTCCCAGTTTGATGAGCTGGTCTCTAATAAGTGTCCATCTGAAACTGTTGACAGCAAATTAAAACTGTAAAACAGCTGTAGAAAAAAGTTTTTGCAGTACTTGAGACTGCAACTTCTTTGCTGAATCACTGAGATGTGTGTTAATTTTTCACCAAAGCAGCATTGTTGTCAATGTTTCTAAATTAGACTTGCTTTCTATTTTAACAGTCTTAAAGTCAGTCTGCAAGGAAGAAATCCTCAAAAGTAGAGGTACTACAAATTTGTTTCTGGAATGCTAATTGATCTTATTCACAAAGATGACGACTCAAACTGTTACAGAACCTAAGCTAGAGTTACATTTGCTTACTGTTTTGTTTTCTCAATATTCTGTTTACAGTGTTACATCGTCATTCAGGTTTTGTTGGTGGGTATGCTTAGAGTTGACTAATACCTTGTCCAGCATACTGAGCTTTGCGTAAGTTCAGCCTCAACTATGCAAAAGGAATGCATGTAATCCACCTGTTTCTTATATTTTAACACAAGACACACAGTATTAAGACCACAATACAATACTTGGCCTTACGATAACTATATTTTGTCCCAACTGGTTTTTAATTAAACAATTTATTTTGATTAGTCAATCCAGCGACAGTGATGACGATGGGCTCTTAGTCTCTGTGAGACTGGTTAGATGGCCCCAGTTTTATTGTGGTACGAATGTTGTGCGTTTGTTTTACTCAACATCGTTTGCAATAAGAGATTTATTAATGGCCACAAAGGGGAACAAGCCGTGCTGACAGTGCCCAGCCGCTTCTTTAAGAAGCACAGAACGAGAAGTCTACATTCTATAGATATGTTAAGCTTGCACAGCTCATGTTTGTGTAGGTATTAGCAATGCGTTATCAAAATACACTGTTATGCAACACATCAGTTAAAATGTTTAATGCATCTCTTTTTACAAAGGTTTAATGTTATATGTTCATATTCACATTTAGAGCTATCTTCTGTTTAAGTTGTCTAGATTGATTCTTCACATTGGGCTGTACTTAAGGGGCGCTATAACTTTCCTTTTTGAGGGCCTTCTGTTTGCTTTTTGTTTTGGTTTTGCTGTGCCTGGAATGTTCCACAATATGACACTAACCTTACCTGTCTGCAAGCAGACACAACAATGCCAAGTTACAGGTCAGTTCTGTGGAGAGGTGACCTGGCTCACCATGAGAATGCAATAAAAACGACTACCGGTATAATTATCTGAACAAAAGCATGTTAAATAAGTTTGATGCCATTCTGTGAAACATTCCAATCAAAGTAATTACTTCACAGTGCCGGTACCTGGTAAGGTTTAGTGCACTTTTAAGGTTTATATTTATATATATATAATATATATATATATATATATATATATATATATATATATATATATTTTTTTTTTTTTTAAGAAAAGCTTTTTCATGTTTTAGACTCATGTTTCTGACAAAACCAACTGTTAATCATTTCACCACATCTGTTAAAATCTTTATTTGATGGTTGGTATAATGTGTGCATAATTTGTTTCCTATTAAACATAAAAAAATGGTGAATCTTTTCAGCTGTTTTATCTGTTCTTGTTTTTCTTTAAGATGAATGTGCCTATAGGAGTAAACATTTTCAGTAGGCTCGTGGAGTGGATCTGTGTTAGCACCTCACATAGCCTACTCCCTTCATCCCTTCATGTAAAGTTTGATGAATCAAAGACATGCAAGGGTTCAGCCTGCCAGATGTTGATCTGAATCTATGTGGAATGAATGCTCCTAGTCTGTGAATAAAGGTGTATAACTATGAAGACTCAGTTTATTTTTGTCAATCTGCATATAGTAGGCAATAACTGATAGCTCAACTTTTTTTAAAGTCTTGTCAAATCCACACCATAAATAAATAAATAAATAAAGGTATGAGAACAACATACTACACTACACATGTAGGCTATTGGCAAAATAACTAGGCTACAAACCAAGCACTGTTAAAATATACCCTGGTATTGTTTATTCTTTTCGCCTCATTTACTCAAGTTGTGCTTGATCAATTCATTTTGGAATAAAAATGTATTATCCTGCAACTGAAGCTCAGATCTTGTTTTAAACTTCAGTCTATATCTGTCCCTACACTGAAAAAATACTTTTGTTTATACAGTATATTTCTCCTTTTTATAGATTTATATTATTTTTTAATCTGTTTTTTATTATTTTTCTAAGACTACATTATGACAAGTAAAAATCCTCAAGAACATATTTAAAAGACAATCATTGAGTTATTTTTACAGAACACACTAAAGAGGCTGCAGAGTAGGACTAGTAAGACTCCGCCTGCCTGTTGGAAGAATACTGTAGAAAACGTGACGTTGCTGGCGCTTACGAGAAACAAGATGGCGGTGGCGGTGAGGAGCTTGCAGGACCAGCTCGAAAAAGCGAAAGAAAGCCTGAAAAGCGTTGATGATAATATTCGCAAATTAACTGGACGAGACCCAAATGAATCTAGGTAAAGTAGTGATCGTGTGTGTGTGTGTGTGTAGTGTGTAGTTTAGAGCGGTTATCTGCGCGTACCTAACACCGACATGGTAAGCGTGACATGACGGAGTTAGCTCGCGTTAGTTAGCAAACACTGGCTTTGCTGTTGAGTTGTCTCTTTGTGTGATGTGCTAAAGTGCGAGTTTCTTTGCAACGATATAAGCTATAATCAAGTTGCATCAGAAATAGTAGCTAGACATGTCGTAGTTCTGTCCAACCAGTGAAATGTATGAGGTAAGTTATATGTAGACGAAGTGAGCAGACGAGCGCACTGGGCCTGAGGCGGCGTGGTAACGTGGTTTCGTAATTTTGTGTCAAAGCCCTCCGTTTCATCTGTGTTGAATATTCGTTTTAAGATTTCTTTTGCTTTTGTAGACCGGGTCAGCTCCGTCGGGTGGGTGGCCCCATGGCAGGCCCCGGAGGAGGTAGAGGCAGAGGACTCAACTTACTCAGGTAAAGTGTGTAATACATTAATAATGCAGATATGGGTAGAGTAGCCAAAATTTGTATTGTCTTCAAACAATGTTTCGTCAAGTTAGAGCACAAGAATCGTCACAGAAGTAAAATCTTATAAAAAGTTGTTTAAGTAAAACTTAAAAATGAGTTTACAAGTGGATAATTATTGCTGGTATGTTTTTAGACGCAGTCTCTCCGAAATAGGTACTGGTGGCCCCCCTGCCAAGCAGAGGGACATCACTGGAGCTCTTATGAGGTAAAAAAAAAAAATAAAAGTAATTAAATTTTAAATTTTTTAAAATTATTTACTCAAGAGGTTATTTTGTGTCTTTCAGGCTGGCAGGAGGAGGAGACACGAGGCCCCGGAGAGAAATGCGCCACGACAGCGACGCTGAGGATGATGACGATGTCAAAAAGGTATTCCTTGTGCATAGTACTGTTCAATTGAGTTTTGACTTGTATTTTTTTCACACTTTAACTTTTTTTTTGTACAGCCAGCGTTGCAGTCGTCAGTTGTAGCTACCTCCAAGGAGCGAACACGCCGAGACCTCATTCAAGATCAAACTATGGATGAGAAGGGCAAACAGAGGTATGTTGTTGATCACAAACTCACAGCTGTAGTTTAATGCCAGTTGCCAAATATCCACCATGCTACGTTTGTGTCTAGGAATCGGCGTATGTTTGGCCTGTTGATGGGGACTCTGCAGAAATTTAAACAGGAGTCAAATGTGTGTACAGATAAGGTAAGAGTATTTTCTTACTTTTCTTTTAAATCATTAAGCTGTGTGTGTGTGTGTTCTTAACTTATGCTTACATTATAAAACAGCAAAAGAGGCGTTCAGAAATTGAACAGAAACTAGAAGTTCAGGCAGAGGCTGAAAGAAAAAAAGTGGAGACCGAAAAGAGAGAACTGTTTGAAGAAAGACGAGCCAAACAAACAGAGCTGAGATTGCTGGAACAAAAAGTTGAATTGGCTCAGCTGGTAGGTTTTTACATGTTCATGGTTTGGCGCTGATCTACATTAATATTTGTCTAAAATCTTTCTTTTTATAGCAAGAGGAGTGGACCAATCATAATAAGCGCCTGGTAAAATTTATACGCACCAAAGCTAAGCCTCATATTTTTTTCTTGCCTGGAAAAATGTGCACTGCCACCCAGAAACTCCTCGAAGACTCCACCAAGAAACTAAATGGTGTGTAGTATATTGACCTACTGAATAACTTCTACCTTATCCGAAAGAGGGTTAATTATTTATCATTGTTCTAAACAGATGTTTTTGAAGAGAGATGTCAGGCATTTGCCGAACACATCAGCAAGATGGAGTCTCGTCCACGCCGCCAACTAAACCGTGACCAGGAAGGCACCAAAGTGACCGCAGGAATGGACCACACAGCTGAGGGTAAGCCAGCAGGTCAGGTAGTAAGGTGAGGGGTAACAAAAGCATAGCTGAAATGGAGGAAGATGAAGAAGAGGAAGATGAGGAAGAAGAAATGCAGAAGGGAACAGATAAGACAGAAACAGATGAGAAAACAGATGAGAGGAAAAATAATGGGGAAGATAGAAGGGAACAGGAGAAGGAAGTAGTGAAACAGGATGAAGAAGCTATGGAAGTCAGCGAGGCAATTACTGGGGTGAAAGAAGAAGAGAAGACAGCAGAGGGACTTAAGGAGCAACAGGATGTAGGTAACAAAGATGTTAGTCCAGAATTAGAAATTCAAGCAGTGTCTGAATGTCAGGAAAGGGAAGAGTCAGAAGAAAATACAGAGCTTAGAGAGCTACAACATGAAGAGAGATCACATGAAGAGAGATCAGTATCTCCATCATCTGAAGTGCCTGCTGTCTATCAAGAAGCCCAAAATACATGTGAGCTGCCTAGTTTTCTTGAGGAAGCACCAGTTCAGACACAGGAGCCCTCCACAGTCACAATTCCACAGACTGAATCCCAGGTGGAGTTTTTTACCATACCTGGCTTAGAAGGACCTAGTGATGCCACTGACAACCAGGTTTTAGAAGTACAACCACAGGAGGTAGAACCAGAGAGCACTGCAGCAGAAACGATCAATGAAACTCCTCCTTCTGAAGAGAACACTAAAGAAAAAAGTGGAAGAGGAAGGAAGAAGAAGGAGGAGTCAAGAAAGAGCCGTAGTCACAGCAGGAGTTCCTCTTCCTCCTCTGGATCCTCCTCCAGCGGCAGCTCCTCTTCATCTGGATCCAGCCGTTCTTCCTCGTCGTCTTCTTCATCCTCCTCATCCTCCAACAGCAGCAGCCGAAGCCGTAGTCATGACAGTGATAAACGGAAGAGGAAGACTTCAGAGAAGGGCAGAGACAGAAAGAAGAGAGGAGGTAGTGGAAGTGGAGGTAGGGACTCGAAGGGGTCCAAGGAGAGAAGGAAGAGGAGGACTGAGGAGGGGAGGGGTAGGTCTTCTCGGGGCGATAGGGAGCACAAAGACAAAGATAGGAAAGACAAAAGGCGCTGAAGTGTCACCACTGGCAACTTAAGCCTTCAGTTGACCTACACAATTTTTAAACACATTTTCACCAAATATAAAAATAAAAGTTTTTTTTTTAAGAATCTGTTGAGTTTAAGCTGCCAACATCATTTGTTTAGTTTTCTTGTTTGCTTTTAAAACGTTGATTCAATAATCAAATGTCATTAAAACTCATTATTGCGGTTGTATCTTCTACGTAATTCAGTGGAACTAGGATTGGATGATGTTCAATTTGACTATTCAGTCAAAGTTAAAACATGACATGACATCAAATAAATTTACCCATTGATACTGTACATGGCATTGTTATTTTCTCCATTCACATGTGATTGTCAAAATCTTTGTACATTTGCCCTGTTTTTGTTCTTTTTTGTACCAACTGACTTGTCAGCTTCAAATTAAAAATAAAATACTTAAAAAATATTTTTTGTTCTGTGAAAATTCTAGTAGGCTGGAACCTTTCTTTTAAACTTCCCACAATCAGATTTCACATACAGTAGATCTTTTAACTGAGTAGTGCCTGTAGTACTAATGGGGAGCATGTGATTGGGATGGCAACAGGCATAATCAGACTTAGAAGTAAACATGACAACAGTGTGCGGTCAAAATACACTTGAAATTGCTTTGGCTATAGCACAAGGCACATTTTCTGATTAGTTTGATTTCAAAGCTGAAATTTTACTGCAAAGAACACCACGTACAGATTGCTAGCAAAGAATGATTTAGTGTTTAGTTTTTAAATTCTGTATTCTTTTTAGCCCATTTATAGCAAGATTTCAAAAATTTGTTATTGATCTGGTTTTCAATCAGTTAGGCAAGTATTTTCCAAAGATTAATTAAAAATCCTGGACTCTTAACTCATGAGTTAAAACTTAACTGGACAGGATCAAAACTATTAAGATCATTTTGGACAGTAGTTTTCATCAGTCAAAAAGAGATATGGTGAATGTAACAAAGATTAACTTGTATTTGTTTTTTATTAAAAAATATTAAATGTAATACTAAGTCTCTAGTCTGTGTGTCAAGTATACAAGGTCCTTGTATGTAAGTGTTTTAGCAATGTAAGACCTGGCATATCGGTAATGTTACCAGTGAGGTTTTTTGTCCTCAACCAAGTGAAACCCCTGACCAATAAGCCATTTACACAATGATAGTGAAAACTATCACAAATATTTTGGTGGAATGACCTCAACTGCAATTTAAGATATTGCTTTGCCTAATGAATGTTCCACAGTAAGGCTTTTAACCTACCAGGTCAAGTTAAAAGTCAGATCAGTATTTTTGAGCAATAATAAACCCCCATAGTTAGATAAATCTTAGATATGTTTAATGCCGTACCCTAGATTTTTTTAAGCAAAGAAATAACATCACCATGGAGTTAGGCACGGAGAAGATCCTACCAGAATACTAGTTGCATAGTAGTGAACCTTTAAACCATCAGATAAACTTTTTTAAATGATAACGTAATAAGAGGATTCTGAGTAAAACGAAAAGAAGTACAATCTTGTTGGATTATGTATATTAAAACACAAAACAGTCCTTGAAACATGCCTGTTAATGGAAATGGTTTAATAGAAAAAAACAAAACATTAATTAGAACAAAACTGAATTGCTCTGGTGTAACACAGCATTTTCGTAAGAAATCTAATGCTGATGAGGAGGAACTGCAAGGAAGCTTTGGCATAGTAAGAACAATCCAAATACTACTTTTTACCTAGATTTAAGTTTCTGGATGATCTGCAAGGTCAATTTGTTCAAAGTATCTGTAAAAATATAAAACAAATATTATGACAACTCGATCAAGTTTGATTGACATTAAAATATACCTGGCAACAAGGCAAATAAGCAGGTTAAGAGCAGGCAATTTTTCATCATCTTGACTCCCCTGTAAAAAAAAAAAAAAAAAAAAGTAAATAAAAAAAGAGAGAGATAATTCTTCTACTTTAATAACAAATTGTCTGTGAATTACATCGTACCAATGTGCTTCGAAGGTGTGCACATCTTCTTGCCAGTTGTCTGATCGAGGAGTGGGCTTCAGGTATTAGAGGCTTTTCCAAACAGGCCAATAATGCATATAACCAACGACCCTATAATATAATCACAATTATAACTTTCTTAATTTTGAATTTGCAGTCAACTAAACACAACTTTTAACTAACCAACTGTGGAATAAAGTCTTTCTCTTCAAACCAACTAATAAGAATCTCCAGCACCCCCAGTACTGTTGACTGACAGATATATGAAAAAGTAAGATGGACATTTGAGCATGATTAAAACATGAATGGATGCAAATCCTCAAGTACCTGGTTGAGTCTGCTGACGATGCTAAGAAATGGAGGGAAGCCCACCTAGAAAGAAAAGAGTGGACTTATATTCTAATTGGTTTCAAATAAAGAAGAAATATTTGGGTATAATGGTTTACCTGGCTAAAATCAAGTTCAGAAGTGAGGTTTGTATCAGCATTGAAAAATGAGTCTGAGCAGATTTTTCTCCCCAGGCAAAACCGCCTCCATCCATCCTCATCTGTAACCTTGGGCTGTACAATGTAAAACAAAAACCACAAATGTTGAATAAATGTTGTGTTGTCCAAGCCTCTTGGCCAGGACTTCCTTGTAAAAGAGATCCCAGAAACTCAATGTTTTTTTTTCCCCTGGTTAAATAAAAATAAATCAATCTATAAATGTTTATTTTCTTACCATGATAACGTTGTCATCAAGAGTCTGTCGGCTCCAGTGTGATCTATTTTTTGCTATGCTCTAGAAATGAATTGTTTTAGTAAAACATTCAAAATATAAAGTAAATCAGAAATGACTTTTCTTACTCACCTGTCTGACATCTGAAAACGTGCTAACTTGCCTCTGCTGCCAGCTAAGACTGGGGCAAAATCCTTTGGGGGCTATGTGGCAGTTTGATACCTGGAAGAGTAAAACACAACTGATTACATCTTCAATGAGCCGTTCGTAAGTCGCTGGGAGGCAAGTGAAACTTACGGATGCGTTAACTGTTTGTTTCTTTGTTAGCTTTTTAGGATCAATCTGGGCTACCACCACATCAGGGCACATTGACGCCTCTAACCTAAACATAGAAAGAGAATACACAATGCTGAGTTAAGTCATGACTTCTGAACACAGAAGAAAAATAATACATTTTGCGATAATAAAATATATTGGACAGTATTTTTATTCACAATCGTACTGGACTTGTCGTAGATATTCTTGGGGGTTTCTCGGGGGTTCATTTAAATCCAGCCCCTTGTTATCATCTCTAAAGTCCACAGGCAGGAGTCTAGGCATTAGCTCCTCTACGTCCGACTTCATGTTAATCTATTTGTAAGCGAAAAATGCCTTTTGCAAACAAATTACTAGAAACGTGTCAAAACAGCCATCTTTGTTTTTGTTTTAGTCGCGCGGATTAATGACGTAAATTTAATGCGCCGCTTGCTGGTTACCATAGCGACATAGAATTATTTTCATTTTGTTTGTTTTTTTCTATATGCTAAATTGTTATTATTAGGCTATTTTATGTCATGTTATGCAATTATAATAGACCAATGTAAACTGTCTGGATCACATGCCTTTTTTAGCTTTATTATTATTATTATTTAGGTTAATGATTACCCCATTCAATCTTATCTCTGTGCTCTCTCACACACCATTGACTCTTCATGAGCTGCAGAGAGGCAATGTCCATTTGCTACAACAACTGGCAGGAGTGGAGATTTATTTTATATGAATAGAAAATCGTTTAACTGAGAATATGTCTGCTTTACATCTTTACTGGACTACAGTCCTGCTTCTTTTAATGCTAACTGTAACTTATTCCACCTCTGGATTGTTGTCTGACTACAAGATCTGTGGAGATACAGAATGTCAAAGTCAGTAGTACAGCTACACGTTGATTGACTTTGTTTTCATAAAAATCCAACTGTTTACGCCTTTAACTTTCATACAGGTCGAATAAGCAGAGTTCAAGCTGTCCGGGATCACTTCAGTAAAGACTGTCGCTTTTTGAGTTTTCGCCAAGGAGATATTATCTTTGTATACCACAAACTGATTGGAAAAAGAGAAGACCTTTGGGCAGGCACAGTAAGTAGAAATGACTGAACAAATACCTATCTTAGAAAATAATAACGAGTTGTAGGGCCTACATTAGAATGCATTACAGATGCATTAAAATTTATTTTTAAATAATATTCATAATTCACACTACTATTGCTATACTGTTACTGTTTGTTTTGTTATCCAAATAACATTTTATGTAAACCATATTTATACTCTAAAGAAAATCAATCTGAACTAAAATGGTCTAATGCATCTGTCAAATGTATTTCATCAGATAAATAGAAGGTTTGGCTATTTTCCAAAAACTGCAATCAAAGAAGAAGAAATTTATGCCACAACTGAGAAAGTACTGGAAACACAGGTGACTATATGTTTAATGACTATCAAACCTATAGGCCTATATTTGGTTATAAATTATAATCCAATGTTTTTTGACTTATGTTGACAGGAATCAGATTTTTTCTGTATGGATGAAAATGGGTATCCAATCGACACAAGTGAACAAGATGACCATGTAGATACTACAGACAAAATCACTCTGCCAGCAATAACCCAAATTGCACGACCAACATTACAAAATCCTTCAGAGAAATCACTTCAAACATCTGTCAATCCAAAAACTGAAAGTGAACAAGAAGATAAAGTTGAACTTTTAGACGACCAAGCTGAGTCTTCTTCTTGGCTCAGTTCATCAGTGACAGGGCTGTGGGGGCTTGTAAAAAAAGATGATCTAAGTAATATCCCTACAGAGGACACAACAGAGGAGATGGATAAATCATCTCTCACATCTTCAGTCACAGGGTGGTTTGGGTTTGGAGCAAAACGCAATGGAGAAAGTGGCAAACAACCAGAAACTCAAGAAACTACAGCCTCTAGTAATTTTGGCTCTGCAATGACTGGCTGGCTCAACTTTGGCAATGAAGGGAAAGAGCAAGACCAAGTCAAAAGTGATCAAGTGGACAACCCAGATGAGGTATTCAGAAGTAGGAAGATTGTTTTAAATTTTGAAGATGACCAATTGCATCAAGAAGAGAACAAAGACGCTGGGACACTGGGGTGGATTGGTAGTGGTATTTCAAATACTCTAGGTTTTGGCTCAAATAAAAAGGATTTGATAGAAGGCGACAAATCTGAGGAAACGAAGCAAGAGTTTGAACCTACATCAAGTTCTTGGTTTGATGTTGGTATCACAGATATGCTCGGCTTTCAAACAGATGAAGCCAAGCAGAATGATAAAAGAATAGAAGAGTCACCGATGTCAGAACAAAACACAGGTACTCTTCAAGATGCCCCATTTCCTGAACAATTAAAACAACCAGAAGGAATGGATGAGACAGTTGCACAAAAAGAAAGTGTATCCGACTTGAACACAGACATACAAGAATCAAATTATGACCATTTTCATATTAAAACGGAAACAAATAACATACAAAGCAGAGCAAGTAGTTACAGTGACCTAGAAATAAAAGAGCATATGGAGGTACAGACTTCATCAAGTTCTAAGGAAGATGGGTCATCTCAAAATGAGTCTAAAAGTGTTATGGATCCAAACAAGACAGATGAAAACAAAACAGTTTCAAGTGACAGTGATGATTCTCAAGTAATTTATGATTTGCAATTGGAACACAACGTCACAGAGGCAAACACTCACTTGCCAACAGAAAATATGGCAAACACGAAATGGATGAATTAACCCAAACTTATTCAAAGTTTGAAACAACAGAGACAGAATTAAATAGTGTTGAAGTTGAGGATTTGGAGAACTTAAAAGTTAGTGAAACAGACAACATACAGTCAAACACAAGTCAAGTAATGAAAGATAAATCAGAAGACAAGGACAACCACGAGGAAATGACTAGTACAATTAAGATGGTCAACAACATCCAGGACGTTTTTAATGATAATCTAGACATGAGTGAGGAGGTAATTGAAATGAAGCAGGATGTTGTGGAGATCGAAGAACTGCCTAATGAAGTCAAGATTGATGGAGAAGAGAAGACACCTGTAGATGAAGCATTAGGACAAATTAAGGAACGTAGTGAAGAGACAACCTATGATAAAGCAGGACACAAAGAGGAAATAGTCAAAGAGCTTGAAGAGCAGAAAAATGTAGAAACAAGTAAAGGAAAGACATTGCAACAAGATGAAAATAATCTGAGTTTTGTTGGGGAACCACAACAAGAGAGTTGGTTTAAAGGGAAAAGGATTGAAGCTGGTTCAGGAAACACAAGGTATCAGCACACAAAATGGTGAGGTGGAGAACCCAGGAGTTGATTTGATACAGCAAAGTATCAAGGAAAATCAAGATACATCAAAGACTAACATTTATGAAGCTGTAAATGAAAATATACCACAATCTCCAGAGGAAGAAGATATGCATATTGGAGTTAATGTGGATAATATAGATTTTAAAGACCTACAGGAAATCATATCCAACAATGATCATGTTTCCAAAAATAACGAGATTAGCCTAGAAGAAAATCTAAAACCTACAGAGCAAATTGTGGATGAGAACATCCGCCAAACATTTGATTTGTCAGCAGCTACTGGACTCTATGAACAAGCAGATTCTGAAATGAAGAAAGAGAACACTGACTATTTATCAAATATAAACAGGTCAAGACATGATGTGGATCCAAATATAGAGAAGATGGAAGACACTGATAGCAGCACTGGTGATTATAAGGTGGAGGAAGAAACAGAAGTTGCGGCTTCACAGGATGTGCTAAATGAACCTACATCAATTTCAGACACGAATGACAAAGCCAAAGTTGAACCTGATGAAGCATTTGGGTTATTTAATAATGCCCTTGATTTCTTTACTAATACAGTCAATACTGAAGCCACTGCAAAAACAATGACAGATGGTTCACTAGTCAATATTAAGGCTGAAGAGGATGTCCAGAGTATAAATGATTCCATAGATGATTCACCAACAATAATTCCATCAACACTGTCCACTATTGCAGAAAGCCCCAGAGTGACCACTCTAAACCCAAAAACAAAACACAAACTTTATAGCAACATTTTTTCCCACATGAATGAAGATGAGGTAGGGGTTTTGGTACAGAATTTTGGTGAACACAAGTTGCAGTTTCTAGATTACATGTTAGGCAGTCTTGACACTGTAACTGGTGAACAACGTGACGCAGATCTATCCATACTAATGGACATAGAAAGACTTTTAAGTTACCACATGGAAACATTGATGACTCCCAATGCAAAAAGTGAAAATGTACTTCAAGAGAATAAGGATAAATCCAGGACCATGATTGCTCTGCAGAAACTTGAAATTGTTTTAGAAAAAGTGAAAGAGGTATTTAAGGTGACCAAAACGGAAGCTGACAACATTGAGCAAGGTAGTGTTTATTTACTTTTATCATAGACCATATGTTTTATTAATCCCAATTTTTCTTTTTTTTTTTTCAAACATAATCTTTATGTGATGTAGAACAAGATAAAGGCAAAGAAAATGAAATATCCAAACCGAAGGGGACCAAAGACATGATATGGAAGGTAAAATTTGTTCTGTTTTGTTAACCATATATTATCTAAAACTGTTTGAAATTGAAACTGCATATATCCTGTCTCTAAGGAGTAACAAATCAAATTGTGGGCAACCTTGAAAAAATGGCCACAGAGGCATCAATACACATTCATGCAACGTTGGAAACCATCACCTGGTTCAGTGTACAGGTAAGGATACTCAGTAGTGTGCATGGCGTTATTTGTTTGTATTAGTACTGTTTTCCTCTTGAAATCATTACACTGTTGCCAATTGGCTGCAAACTTTCACATCTCAGTTGTCAAGCAGACTAGCTCCTTCATAACATGACTGACATGACTGACATTCCTTGCTCAGGCTGGGTTTATGATATCACTAGTGTGGGACGGCAAGCCAACTGGCAGAGACACTGAGAACAAAATGTTTAGAGCTAGGGCTTGTGAATCTACCCGAGTAACTCTATGGATGAGATTGAACACGTCACGGTAAGTGAAGCCTTTTCGCTATATTGAATCATGGCAAAACAAAACAAACAAACAAAAATCTCTTGGACCAACATTTTTCAGCCCACTTGTTTTGAGCATGAAGCCAAGGACCACAGTCTAGCTGTTGTTTACCAGTCTATATGAAACTTTTAATTATGTTATTATCAACAAATGATTACAAGTGCAAAGAAAATTCACTGGCATAAGTTGTTATATGTTGAATTATATTTCTAACACCTGTTCAAGTTGGTGTCACAAAACACTCCGTGGCAGTGGAGTGGCAATCGCTACAGTTTGTGACGTAAGGGTTGTACCATCTCCAAAGCGGGGGTGTATTATTGTGGTTTGCTATAAAAGAATGCTCAAAACAGATTTTCCTGAATTTTCTTTGTCACTTACCGTATTGATAGTTTTTATTCGCACGTTTCTACACGTAAAAATATTAACAGTGATAATAAAGGATATTAGTAGTAGTTTTTGATTTTGGTCACCCCTACAATATTTCTACCGGATGTACTCATTTTGAAGCGTCAGTGTTGTGAAAAGGATGAGAGGTCGCCGCTAACCGGCTATGGCTATGGCTTTATTATTTTTCATACCATTAAGATACATTTTTTAAAAGTATCATCACATCAAACACCGCTAATATGACGGATCTTCCAGCAAGTGAACAACTTCCAACAAAGTGACGGCGTTTCAGGCGACAGCAGAGGCTTACTACAGCATTGCCGTAGAGAAAGTGAAGGATGTACGTAGCATTACTGTGTCATGGATTTTAGCTAAATATACATACACTATTCTTGATGTTTTCTGTTTATAGGATTACGTTTTGTCATTGTGCCGCCTGTGTTTGCTAGATTTCTGTCGTGGTAGTTTTAACCAGCTGGTGGTTTGTGTAATGTTACTGCAAAAAATATATATATACAAAAATACCCTTTAGTGTTATTGTTTGTAGTTCTGATTAGCTGTTTGTAGTTACTTGAGCCTCAATTTTGATTGTCTGTTGTTGCTTTCTTGTGTGTGTTTAGTTTTTTTTTTTGTTTTTGTTTTTTTGCTAATAATAATTTTGGACTCTGATGCTCAGCTTCCCATAGTTGGGTGTATCATGAAGTAAATTGTATCATTAAACTGATTTGTCAAAAGAATACTTATGAAATAACTTTCTCCTTATTTCTCAAGTTAAAATTTGTCTATTTGAGCAGTACTTACTCCTGTCAAAGAGTCAAAGAACATCCTGCTTCTATGTAAACAACAGTTTCTTTTGTTCTGTGTTTTCAGGTTGTGTCTGCCCTGCCTGACGATATAAGACCTGGGCCAGATCTTTACGGAGTGCCATGGGAACCCATCATTATAGCTGGCCTGGTGGGACTAGTCACAGTATTAGTTTTTGTCTGTCGATGTTATAGTTCTGTAAGTATTTGCTAAAAATCTGCAACACGCCAAGATGTTTATGACTTTATATAATATTATTATTTTATACAGGTCAAAAGCAGAATGTATCGAAGTAAGTGTTTTGAACTGTGTCTTGGTTATATAAATATTTAAGACATTCCATAATTTTATGTTTTTAATGTTTTTGTCTTTTTAGGTAAAGAACGGCAGATGGCTGAACAGGTTGCTGAATTACTTGATGAGAAATGCAAAGTTCTTGAAACTTTAAGTAAAGTTCAACAAGAGGTAAAAAAAAAAAAAAGTGTGGTTTGAATTTTTAAGTCTAACAACCTATTCATATTGCATTACTTTTGCAGTATAATGAATTGGAGGATTCACTCAGAGGAAGTGGTGTCTTAGCTCAAACTCAAAAAACTTTACAGCTGGAGGTAAGTCATTTTATGTGAGTGGCATTGATGTCTGTGTTGCCTTATCTCAAATGTGTACTTGATTCAGAAATGTATTTACAAGTTTACTTTCATGTTAATATATTACTCTTTATAGGCCGATGCCAAACAGTTGGAGCATACTAAAAGAGAGTTTGAGAATGATCTTGAAAAACTGAAGGAGGAGTATAATCAACAAAGAGTACACAGACTAGAACAAGAACAAAGGGTAACATAACTTTGTGTCTACTTTTATCTAATAATTCTCCTAATGCTGGTTTGAGAAATCCTTATTATCTACATCAAAATTGTATATTTTTGTATTTCTCAGATAATGGCTCTTGAAGATGGAATTAAAACTTGTGAAGAGGAAACCAAAATGTTCCAATCACAAGAGGAACAGGTAATTTTTGCTCTTGTATTTTCAGCAGCTACTTCTGTTATATACTTTATCTCGCTATAAAAATATTTAATATTTACTACTACAACTACTACTCCTACTCCTCCTACTACTTCTACTAATAATAATATTAATAATAATTTGTAGGCGCAGACCACTATTAAGGTGTATAGTATGAACAGTGATAGACTACAGAGGAACCTGGAAACCGCTGGGGAGGAGAATGCCCTGTTACAGGAGAACAACATGCATGTAAGATCAGTCACTAACAAAATAAGTTCATCTCAAGTTTATTATAAATGTCTTTATAATTTACTATCTCTGTCTCTTTGTAGTTGCGTCAACAGTTAGATGGTTGGGCAGAACGAGTGAGCGAATTAGAGCAAGAAATGAGAAGGTGTGAACATTCACATAGTGGAATGCAACAAGATGTTGCCACAAAGGATGAGCGTATAATGGTATTTGTCTATCTGTAAAGTTATTTGCCTCATTAATAAGTAGGTAATATTATCTTATTTGTATTTTCTGGGAATAGTCTTTGACAGATCGGCTGCTGCAAATGAAAGCATGGGATTCAGACCTCGAAGAGGAACAAAGAGCTGAACAAGACGGAGAGACTTTGAATGGAACTCCTAGCTCTAAAGATAATACAGATCCACAAGGACATCTCCAAAAAGTCCAAAAACTCATTCATGCTGCTAAGGTGTGCGAATACCATTTTTAAAAGTTTGAAACATTCAACATTACAATAAAGTCATTTATTCCTTCATTAATAACACAGTATTTTATATGCCTATTTAAGTTAAATGCTGATCTCAAATCAGTAGATGAAGACAAGGATCGCATTTTTGCCAAGTTAAATGATGAAGTAAAAGCTAAGGAAGATCTTCAAGGTAACTACTTACGGTGTCCTATAATACCAAACAGTATGCATTTAACGTTTACATTTACTGTTTCAGGAAGCATAAAAGATTTGAATTGTGAGAAGTTATCTCTACAGTGTGATGCTAAGCACTACACTGATCAGGTATCGTGCTAAATTAAAAAAAGGCTCTTTCAATTTGCATTATTATTTTTGAAAGTTTATCATTTAATGTCATCTAATTCTCAAGGTGCAACTACTGCAACAGAAGCTCCACATTATGACAGAAATGTACCAGGAAAATGAACTTAAGCTGCACAGGTATATTTAAATGAAACGAACAATCCAAAGCCTAATATTAAAACATAATTACCTCTGGTTTTAGATTGCTAACAGTTGAGGAAAAAGAGCGCGTGCAAAAGGAAGAGAAGCTCACCAAAGCTGATAAAAACATAGCCATGGCAATGGAGGAACTCAATAATTATAGGTATGATTGCTCTGAATACCTGCGAGTCATGTACCAAAATAAATACAAAGGCGATTGTAATGTAATGTATCTTATAGACAACGTGCTGAAGAAATGGGAGAGGAGCTTGAGAAAACAAACAGTCATACCAGACTCAGATATCATCACACGAAAAAAAGGCTCACAATAATTGGGTGAGTGCAGTGTTTGCAGTCGTGGTTTGAAAATAGTACAAATAGTAATAACCCTTTTTTCAGTTGGCTGCACGATCAGCAGAAAGAGAACTGGCAGAAATTAGAAGAGAGAATGCCCTCCTCAGACAAAAGCAAGTCTTTGCTATTTTAAATAGAATATTTTAACTGTATGTTGTTTTAAATTAAAATGTCTGATTGTTATGTGCTTGTTAAATCTCCCCTCAGACTTACAGACACACAATTCAAACTAGAAGCAATTGAAAAGGATCCATATGCTTTGGATAGTCTGGCCAGACCATTGCCTTTTAGAGGTAGTTAAAATAATTGTTGTATTTAATTGCATTTATTTACTTTTAGTTTCAGACAAGACAATAATCTTGATTATTGTACCTTTTTTTTTTTTTTAACATTAGCTGAAAGGTCTCCTTATGGGGCATCTCCACAAGGCCGCCCTTCATCTGAAACTAGAGCTTTTCTTTCTCCGCCAACACTCTTGGAGGGACCACCAAATAGATTATCTCCGAGAGGTGACTATGACCATAGAAGCTTATAGAAAAGAATGCCTATTGTGAGATGTTGCATGATTGAACTAGTTCTGATGCTCGCATGCATGTGATTTTGAAAGATGATGACACTGTTTTGTGCCTTGGCGTGTTTTGTATTTTTGAATTAATGTTACTGTATCTATAATCGTTCTCTTTGATCATTGGCCTCTCCTTCTTAGTGATACGTGGTCCATTAGAGCCTCCACATGGACCAAATGACACAGAGCGTCCTGGAGGTTCACATTCAGACAGTGGTTCAATATCCCCGACATGGGAGCGAGATCGTAGGGGCCCCCCACCAGGGCCCTTGCCTGGTTACATGCCTGGACCCCTGCCTGGTCCCATGGCCCCTCCAGGTAAGCTTTGGAATCCTTATACCCCTATATTTTCTGTTTCGAATAGGTTCTTGAAAAGCATCTACCAAGTTATTGGTTGTTTTGTGAATAATTAAAGTTGATTAAATTTTGAATTTTAATAATTTGACATTTGAATACTGTTGCATTGCACATCTACTGCATTTGAAAACACAAGTTTTGATTATGTCTACCTCATTATTATCAAGAAAAATCATACAAAACTCAGGCTTTCTCTGCAGGTTACATTTTCCCTGAACCAGGTGGCCCCATGTATAGAAGACCTCCTGGGCCAATGGGCCTTCATTCTGCTTCTGGACCCCTCCCACCTAGGAGTAACAGACCCCAGGGGCACCTATTGACATGACAGGTGAGTGCAATCTTTATGCTACTTCAGACAGTTTGCACGTTTTAAAAATGTCGACTTATTGCATTGCAGACGGACCTTATAGAGAAAACAACTTGGGGCCTGGTGAACATGACTTCAGAGAGGTAATCTGCGTTATTTACTGCTTGCTAGTGTGTTTCTGAAAGTCTTACCAATTTTATCACATATTTATCATTCATACAGCCACTTCCTGGTGAAAGGACTCCTCCTGAGGCAGATTTGAGAATTGGAGGCATGCCACCTCCAGGGCCTACGATGGGTCCAATGGATGGTCCCTTTCCTCGGAGAGGCCCCTATGGTCCATCACCTCCAGAGTTTTACCTGCCAAGAGGAGCCCCTATGCCAAGTAAGCAGTTTGTGGTTTTCTTTTCTATACTACATAGAGTACATTGTATTCTTATGGTAATAACATGGCTTTTTGTCCTTCTAGTGTGGGGCCCTCCACACCCTGGGATGATGTATCCTCCACGTTTCCCTCCAGGTGGACCACCTCCACCTCACATGGGCCCATACAGTGGTCCCCCTATGCGTCCTCCTGTACCTGATGGCCATCCTCCGCCATCTTTAGTTCCCCCTCAACCTCCTCCCCTGCTGCGACACAAAGGCAGTCATCAGAAGATCGCACACAGTCTCCCCAAGATATTATCTGATTTGGACAAGGACATTCACAAGGACAAAACAAAGATGTTTTACCCATTGGAAAATGCAAAATTATTCTCCAATCATCATGAAATTCACATTGTTACTATTTTTTGCTGTTTATCAGTTGCTTCATAAAGGTTTTGAAAAAGGACTGCGGTACAAACTTTAAAAAAAAATACTTGGCTCAACAATTCACTTTCAAATGTTTATTTTGATTCAAAAGTAATTAAAGTAGTATAATTTTTATTTTAAAGAAAGGTTTTTTGATGATTAGGGCCCTTCATGAACTTCCATCTTCTATTATGTTTTGAGTTCTTCATTACTGAACATGGGTCATGTTACATTAATATCACAAGCTCAAGTGTTTTGTTCTTTTTTATTATTATTTCTCTTGCATCAATTACAAATGCAATATCAAGATTTTGAGCCAGAAAAAAGTTTGTGAATTTTGTAAAGAAAAAAATATTGTAAATTAATAAATGTAAAGGTCAAAGCCACAAATTTGAAGGTATATTCTTAAGTATAAAATAAAATAAGACGACCAGCTTAATTCACCTCATTCTGTTGCAGTGCCCAAAAAATTTTCAAATATAAAATTAACTTGTTTTAGGACCAGTAGACTCGCATAATGACTTGTTCCCCCTTTTTTATAATATATTTTGTTATATGTACATATTTGAAAAAACTTTGAGCTACGGCAATCATTTCAAAATAAGGGGAAACATTTAAATGCTATCATTCATAGTTATTTTCTTCCTAATTCCAAGTGGTTTATCTTACTTACACATACATAATGTACACTATATTACCAAAAGTATTGGACCTTTACTCATACTATGAACTGAAGTGCCATCCCATTCCTAACTGAGTTGCTGTTGTTCCCAAACGCTTCCATTTTGTTATCATAGAGCTGACATTTGACTGGAATATTTAGGAGCGAGGAAATTTCACGACTGGATTTGTTGCATAGGTGGCATCCTATGACAGTTCCACGCTGGAATTCACTGAACTTCTGAGAGCGGCCCATTCTTTCACAAATGTCTTGTTTCACAGTCTACATGCCTGAGTGCTTGATCATTTGAATGGGTGAGAGAATACTTTTGGTAATACAGTGTATACTGATTAAGTAAACTAAAATTGGTATACATAAAATATATTCCTCTACTAAATTCTGTGTATGCAGTGATACAGTTGCTAAATCAGACTGTCGCAGTGGCTCTTATGTAGACATGGTGAGGAGCGTTGAGTACAGTCGCTGATCCTTCATGCTGTGTTCTGAACGTTTCCTGGAGCACATTTTTTGGTAGTCTTGGGAGTCCCTGCTCAGACTGCTGCCCCCATGACCAAGATCCAGATAAGCAGAAGATGAATAAATGAATGATCTTGCTTTACTATTTTAATTTTTCCTAAGCATGACCAACAAGCGTCTGAAAAGACAGACTTTGAACATTAAATAATTGAGTAAAAAGAAGACACTGAATGCTTAAACTATCTACAATATTTATGAAAATAGAAAAAAACAGCTTGACATTTCTTAAATTTAGTGTAGAAAACATCCATATACTCAAGAACTACAAAGCACAAGTTCTATAAAATACCATTTACCAAGTCAGCAAGAAGAGTGGAAGCGGATAAGAGGTAGATAGTTATAATACTTAGTGGCTAGCGTCATTCTGTGACTATTAACATCTTCTTTCCCAAATTAACCACATCTGACCACCTGATTGTGAAAGCATAACAGCAATGTTACAAACATATTTTTGTAACATTGCTTTTGCAAAAAAACACACTGCTCAAAACCATCACCACAAACCCATCCACATTATATTGTATACTAAATCATGTGTGAAATATGTAAAAATTAAGTATTTACCAGAAAGTCTGGGCAACAAAAAATTACTTATGGTAGTTTATAAATATATAGGCTATATGTATATGTCTCAGTAGGTTGTGTTCACGCTCTATAAATTGATGGCATAATTTTTAAATAGGCCGGGGCCTATATAACTAAGTAAGAGCAAAATCAGCAATCTAACAGTCATTCACAAACTACACTGTTATCATTTGGCTCGAATTGGTTCCACAACTTGCCATATAATCTAAAAGTCCTTTCTTGAGCAATTTTGAACAAATAATTTGACTTTTCCTTATTCATTCTGATTGCATTCTGCAAGCTGAACATTCTAACATGAATGATTTATTTATTTACCATATTCACCTCAAACTAAACTATGAGAGTTTGAGAGTGTTGCCATCATGTGAACACAACCTATTGCTGTTACCTGCACAGTAATACCAAGAGTTTTAACAATTTCATCTGAAGAATATAGTGATACCAAATCTGCATGTTGTGGGTACATTGATTGTAGCTGTCCATTTTGTGATTGCTGTTTGTAAACAAAGATAAATTCTTCAGCAGTTGAGTATAGGTCTGTTTCTGTCTGGTCTGAAAGGAAACACTGAGCTGTCAGGGTCTGTCTTTCCTCTGTGAGGCCCGAGAGTGGCCACAGCCTGGGGAACAATAGACATGTACACATAAACATGACGTAAACTAAATTAAAACACATAAACAAAAAAAAAGACCCAAACTTGGTGTACAGACCTTTCTGATAGCCGTCCAGTCCTCCAGAATGTCCAAGTCAGGTAGCATGTAGACTATATATGGACGTAAGCAAGTTAAGATAAACACACAGTACAAATTCTTTACACTCATTAAACTGGAAAGACAACCACCACAAAACAAGGATATCAGACACTACTGAAGGTCGTCTCCTCTTCTTGTCTGGGCTTAAAGCATCTCGTCTTTTTTTCCTGCCAGACAATTCGTCATTCCACAGTTCTGATGGGGAAAAAAGCAATAAAAAAAGAATTAATTAATAAAAAAACTACCGAAAACAAACAAAGGATGATATGTAAGAATTTGTAATTTTACTAGGTTTGTCTGAAACATTTAAATGTATTGCACATCTGCATTAAAAGTATTCAACTTATAAGATACTGTATGATTTGAGCAGGATCTGTGCATCAAATGTCTCAAGGATATACATCTATAACATTCACAATTGCTAGCAAGCAACATTAATATACTGTACCTGATGTAATATCTATGCTGTGCCTGTCTTCTTCTAACCTTCTTATTTTTTCCTCTAGTTCATTTTGCACTGTATCAAACAGCAGCAATTTCTCACTCTATATATGAAAACAGAATGATTATTATTTTAAAATTAGTCAAATTGGTCAGTGCATTTGTGTAGGCTGATGTGTTGTTTACCTCCCAATGCTGGCTTGCAGCTTGGATCTCACATTCATACTTGTTCTTCACAGATTCCAGACATAACTCTTTATAGATACCTTTAACAAATACATCTGTCATAAAACTGTATTCTCATTATGAATACAACAGTGTATTCAAGTTACCTGCCACTTTGGTCCTGACTTGCATGTTTTCAAGCAATACAGCCAGAGGCTCTAGGTACTCTGAAGCCTTTCCAGCTTCTACCTCAGCAAGTTTACCATTTACTTGACTTAATCGTTCCCGATACAACCTATGGAAAACATTTTTGAGCTTCAAAAACATGTTAATTATTTTTATGTCTAGTTTGATACAATCTTACTGGTCCTTGAGATCTGTAAATTGTTTTTCCAAAGTTGACATTTCATCTAAACACTCCATTCGTCTTCGCTCGCAATCCTCTTCATCCATTTCTGTTGAAATGCACAAATTGTTGCTCAATAATAATAATTTGAGTCTTGTCTTATAAATGTGTTAACAAGTTTACCAGAGCTGTCGCCATCTTCAGAGACAGAGGAAGTGTCAGAATCGTCCTCATCAGAGCTGGATGCTTCATGTTCATGCTCTTCGACCTCCATCTCTTCTCCAGCGTTTTCCTTCTTTTCGCGATCACGATGGACAGGCATTTCACCTACAAACATTGATGCATAAAATGTAGAAAAGATTTTAACAACGTTTCATGCTTCGATAAATACACTATGATATGAGATGATCGTTTCCGTCCATTTTGGTGGGTTAACAATAAGTTGCAAGGTATTTGAGCAAACATTTCTTTAATACCATTGACCAAAATGCTATCATGAAAAAAGGAACCTTAACAGTTTTGCATTTAAAGTGTAACTAAAAAAATAAAGGAAGCACTGGAGCTCAAAGCGTGCAACGCGTCGAGCTACCGATTTCTGTCATTTTCTACAATTAACACTTCACTATGCCTTACTAAATGCTACACAAACAGCGTAAGTTTTTTAGGTAATCTTTCAAACGCCAGCACTCACCTATATTAACGTGAAGACGATTAAAGAGCGGGAGCTACACTGCACAAACAACTTGCTTGTGCTAAGCTAAAAACAAATCTCGGCGCTCGTCCTTGGCTAGGGAAGTGTAGTTTTTGGACCCATGACACCACTTATTTGTGTGGTCACTTACAACTACGTTACCCAGCATTCCACATGATATGTCTATTCAGCTATAAAACGCATCTTTTCCAATTATCTGTTAAGCAAGCAAACTATTTCAAGCAAAATGTGCTGTGTAAAACATATAACGGTTAATGAGAATTTCAAATCGGCACAAAGGCGTATATAGTTGGATGTTTCTGTGATCGTTTAGTTTGTTTGTTTCCTACTTCCTCCGCCATGATGTTCAGTTAGCACGAAGCTAAAGATCGCTAACAGTCAGCCTGCGGAATGTTTTGAGAGGGGCTGCAATGGATGGATACTTGACCACCCTGCTACGTTTCTGGCAGAATACATGAAAGAATACACAAAATGATCTTAATTCGACAAACGTTATAATTTGGTATACTTTTTGCATCCATATGGAACTGACATTTCGAAGAAATGCGTTAATATATCGTTAGAAGAGAGCTTTTTTGTCACATTACCTCTAGGTGAAACAGTTTAAGGGCTACAATCTGCTAGCCCCTCCTTGCTGTCTACCAACGCAGTCTTCTGTGCCCTGGGCATGTTTTCCAAAAAGCCTCATGGAGATGTCAGAAAGTCAACACAGAAAGTGTTGGATCCGAAGAAGGACGTATTAACAAGACTGAAACATCTGAGGATTGTTATTGGTAAGTTGCAAATCTTTGACAGCTAACAGGTTAGCTTGGCTGTACAGAGAGCCAACTCCTCACCCAATTACTTTTAAGTGTTTTTTTCTGCTCATGCACGCGTTATTTTCTTACTAAGTTTTTTAATTCTGTTCCTGATGATTTGGCAGTGTTCGTGTAGGCACCATTCATTGTTCATTTTAGCTGAATGCTGCATTTAACTGATGTTTACTGAACGTACCATTAAATGGAAAAGAATATACATATCTTCAGATGGCCATAAAAGGACCTTGCTGCTTTGTAAATGTGTACTATATGAGGTACTTTAACAGCCAGTTCATGTCACTTGAGGGTGTGTCTTTGTATTAGACATAAGCCTGGACATGATGAGAAGTGTTTCATCACTGACTACACCACAGTTAAATATGTGGTTAATTGTGGAATAATGGATGTTAGGATTTTTTCCTGGCAATTATTTGTTGTTCTATGCCTACCTATACAGTACATCTTCCTCCTCAATTCTTTCATAATCTAGGATCACCACGGTGGAACAGTAATATTGTAGTTTGGTAGATTTTTACATCAGATGTCTTTGTCATTATATAATTATGATTGAAGTGCACAGTTTCTACACACTGTGTCTTTTACAAATCAATCTTGTGCATATTGTGACATTAACCCGGTAATTGGTTAGAAGGTTAGAAATGCTTAGAGGACCCCCCCCCCCTTCAGTCATCTATCAGAAGCTAAGTGGGGAGGGAAAAGGCTTACTATTTCCTTTCTCTGTCCAGTACAGTAGCACCACTTCCTGTTACTATTGTTAGGGCTGCAGGAAAGAGTTCATGTGTGAGTGCTTCACAAACAGGGGTGTGCCCTTTGAGAAAGATCCAGAGGAAAAACCTTGATGACAATCACTAAGGAAACACATTGGTATGCTTAATGGTAGACAAGAATTGTACAAACTGAGACTGAAATATGAACAGATACAAATAATTCAAGAATCACATGAATTGCACAACATGATAGTAGAGATTTTATTCAGGCATGTTTCTTCAGTGGTATAAAAGAGCACATTGTAACATAATTTAAAAATACTTGCCCCTCCTGACTTTTAAGACAATCTGCTAAACAATATTCACCTTGGCTTAATTTGAATGTGTGTATTTTTTGACACACAATCTATGAATGCATTATCATAATGTAAAGTGACTAAGCAGTGTTGGGACGATGTCTTATTTTGTTCCCCCCTCACTTTTCAGAAAATGCAGAAGCATCAGATTTGAAGCATTTCTTTGATGTCAACTACTCTCATATCTACTATGTATTTTTTGAAAACTTTGTCACTATTGAAGTTAGCCTTAAACAAAAAGGTAAGTTTTAATTTCTTACTTTTAGGGGTGAAAATTCTTTACCAAACTTTCGTAAGCTTGATCTTATATCTTATATTGTTCAGGTCACAAGTCACAGAGGGAAGAACTAGACTCTATTCTTTTCATCTTTGAGGTAACTTTCTAATTATGTTTCAGTAAAGTAATAATAAAAATGTTTTTTTTTTTTTGAGTGGGCTAGAAAGGCCCAAATGTTAATCTCAATTAAGAATGTTCCAACAAATGGTTTTACTTTTCTATTTCTATTGCATCATCTAGTTTACATTTACCTCCATAAATTTACATGGTGTCACTTTAAAATGACTTTGCTTTTTGTGTATTGAATTACAGCCCATTTACAATCAAATGACTACATTGGGTTTCCAGCTTTTTCCCACTAAAGAGCAACTTTTACAATTAAAAATGACAGAGAGCTACTCATTTCTGCAGACTAAAAAAATTGAGTCATTATGACGATGATCGCAAACTTTAATTGAGTATAATTGGATGCCGGTAAACACATTAAATAATAGCTATTTAACACTAAACATAGTTAGGCTTCTAAAGTGTACTTTTATATGGTAATAGGTATGTGGATTTAATTTTTTCAATGTAAAAGGTAGATTTTCAGAATACTTTGGTCGGCTACTGGTTGGAAACTGCTGCTTTAGACGTGTGGCATTCAGCCGAAGAATGAGGGTGTTGGAAGCCTCAATAAGCTATCAGACTAGCTTGTCTTTGCTCTGCATTAGATTTTTTCATTGCTTTTCTGTAATGCTTCAAGCTGTTTTTTTATCGTAAATTGATATAGTTATTTTATTTTATTTATTTTACTATTATTATTTTTTAGAAAATCCTTCAACTCCTCCCTGAGAGAATTCAGAACAGATGGCAGTTCCACAGCATCGGTAACAAACACACTACATACAGTTTTTTTGAATTTATAAATTTAACAACAATGCACAAACAATAAATTCTGCCATTTACCATTGCACTCAAACTAATATATTAACTTTGTCATTTAGGACTCATCCTCAAAAAACTATTACACACTGGAAACTCTTTAAAGGTAAAGTGCTGATTCATTTTTAACAAAGCAAAACGGATGTTTTCTAACCTTTTTACATTCTTTACCTTATGATGTAGATCCGCCGTGAAGGTGTGCGGTTGTTTCTGTTATGGATGCAGGCTTTACAGAGCAATGCAGAGCGAGAGCAGCTTTGCATGTTTGCCTGTTTGATTCCTGGTTTTCCTGCTCCACTTCTCCATGGGACTCCACGAACTCTAGATACTTTGATCAACCCTCCACTGAATTTGACAGAGAGTTAGTCAATTACTTATTTCACATGGTTTATATTTGACAATTCTTATTCCAAACAACAAAAAGCATGAACAAAATCTACTTCTCTGCAGCTCAAGTTACCCCAGAAGAAATAACTCCATTGGTTCCTCCGCAGTCAGGTGACAAGAACCATGAAGACCTCACTGCTTATTTCTTAGAGGCTCTACTCAAATACATGGTAAACCAGGTATTATCAATTTTCTAACTAACACAACTAATGGCACTAATTTAAAAAAGACAGGTATTTAGGAAGCTTATGCTTAATGTTCAATTCTGCTTTAATAACACTTCAACTCGCATTACAAACTGACAGCTCTGGCATTTCCCCTGAGATAGCATGCACACACTAACACATTCTTCATTCACACAATGGTGCTCTTCTCCATTTGACCCTATTGTACGTGTGTTCCTCTGTCTGTAACACATACTTCTCTGTTTGTTCGGATTTTTTTTTACTAGGCCAAATCGCTTGAGTGGAGAAGTAAAGATAACCATGAACGTGGGTTCAGCTTTCTGTTTGCACACTTCAGAAAGTTTTACCTTCCTCATATCTTTCCCAACTTTGCCTCAGAGACCAGTCTATACAACCCTTTACTTGGTAAATAATGTAATAGCAAAAACTGCATTTATAAAAAACATCGTTAAAGATTTTTTTCCTTTCTTGTTTCTTTAGATGTGCCACCAATGCGCCCTAAACCTTATTACAGTGTAGTGCGCAAAGAACAAGAAGGTGGTGAAACCATCTATTGCACCAAGGAGAGCTTCCTGCAGGCCAGGGTCATTTTTATCCGTTGGTTGGTTTCATTTTGGCTCGAACCACGACCCAACACCCAGACACAAATTCCAGGAATAGAAGGAGAGCATGTCCCCAAGAATATTCAAGTAACAAAATCTCACATTTAATAGAGGAATTGTTGAATTGATGAACAAACAAACAAAAAAATATCTTTACATTTATTTTCTTTTAGCGAGCAGCTGCAGGATTAGCAGCCCGCTCTGCATTGAGCTCGGATGAGAGTGGAGGAGGTGGGATTCGTTCAGACAACCATCTGGAAGTGAGTGGTCCTACTTTGGGACAAGGAGTCGCACGAGGGGAGGTTATGGTTGCTGGACTTGGGGTTGAACCTGAACAAAGCCACTCCAACACTTCTACACTGACTGAGAGGGAACCCAGCTCATCCTCATTGTGCTCCATGGATGAGGAGCAGTTAACAGACATGGAGGTGGTGAGGAGAGTGCTTACAAGTTCTCGAACCAATGTCAACTTCATAACAGAAATTTTCAGACAGGTATGACATGTACTCTATTCTGTTATTGTGCTATTCCATACTAACTTTCATTTTTTAATTTATTTTAAACATAGGCTTTCCTCCTTCCCATGTGTGAAGCTGCAGCTATGCGTAAAGTAGTTCGTGTTTACCAGGAGTGGATCTCCATGGAGGATAAGCCAGTGTTTATGAAAGATCCAGAGGAGGGCCCCTATCCGACTGATCGTGACTCAAGAGAAAATGAGAATGAGGTAGAAATATGATGAATAAAATGGCTTGCATATTTTTACAGGCAGTGTTTTAATGTCACAAGCTGTACATTGTATTGATGCATGTTTATTAACATCTTTTAGGGAAATAAAGATGTTGACAGTGAATTGTTGGAGTATAGTGTTCATGCTGGGATTCAAACCACTCTTCAGGTAATGGTTAAAATATGTTAGGAGAACTGGTATTTCATCCACAATAGAAATGTGTTTTTTCTTTTTACTTCTGTATATTCTGGTTATTATGTTCTAAATAAATAAAATGAATTAATTTAATTCATTCATTTTGTTTAGCCTTATTCACATGCTGACCAAATATCTGATTTTAGTTTAATTTCTGGAGTAATGATTGAAAAGTCGTTCCATCCAATGTTAGTAATCTATTTTCATTCTGATTGATTTTATGCCCTTTTCCATATGTTGGAAAAGGACTCAAATAAGGACAATTTAAATTATTTCATTTTAAATGTCAATGATACAGGGATATTTTAAAATTCCTTCTACTATGTCTTTCAGAAACAACCGTTGAACTGAAAATTCTTTTCTTTAGAGACTTTTTGATAATCGGATTTCTCCTGAACATGTCAACGCATGACAAACATTTTTAATGGCCACATAAACATTAACTAGAATATTGTAAAATACATAAATATATACAGTGTCATACAACAGTGAATATATATTTTTTATATACACACGTCTTTAATTGGCATTTATATTTCAGTTGGCTTCATAACTAATTTCTTATCTGTTTAACAGGTGTTTATAACCCACTCATCAAACGTGTTTCTCCTGGAGCCAGCTAATGATATTAAGATCCTTTTGGAGGAGCATGTGGACATGTGCAAAAGAGTGCTAAATATTTACCGCAGTCTTGTTATGCACGAAACTATGGACCAGAAAACATGGTATGCATTGTGGCAAACTAATATATTTGTGTATATTATAATAATAATAATAATAACTGTTATTGCTTCATAGGGAACAAATCCTGTTGGTTTTACTGAGAGTAACAGAGTCAGTGATGAAAAGACCTCCATCCATTATGCCTCCAGGCAAAAAGAATAATACCCTTTCAGGACGGTTAGCAGGGCCCATTTTTCAGGTACATTATTTTTCAACTACTTCTGGTGTTAATAGAAATGCTAAGGGTTGCATTTTATTAATCTGATGTCCCTCTGGCAGACGCTGATTGTAGCATGGATTAAGGGAAATCTAAATGTCTACATAAGCAGAGATTTGTGGGATGACCTTCTCTCTGTGCTTTCATCTCTAACTTGCTGGGAAGAGCTTGTCACCGAGTGGTCCCTCACTATGGAGACCCTCACTAAGGTACTGCCAACTATTTCTTCTGCGTGACATGCATAGAATCTGTCCCTGTATGAAAACATAAAATATTTGTGTTAAGACTGATGTTTAGAACAAAACTTAATGAATGGATATTTTTAGGTGTTGGCCAGAAACCTGTACAGCGTTGATTTAAATGAATTGCCTTTGGACAAACTGAGTGAACAAAAACAGAAGAAACACAAAGGAAAAGGTCAGGTTGAAAAAGAGTTAACCATGATATATGTTTTATACTTAACAATGCATCTAATAAAATAACTTTCACATTTTTACAAAAGGTATCAGTGCAGAAACTCAGCGGCAGATTGTTGATCGATCCTTCTCTAAAGGTTGGAGCAGAGATCAACCAGGCCAAGCTGCAGCTATGAGACAGAGGAGTGCTACAACTGCTGGCTCCCCTGGAATAGAAAAGGCCCGTAGTATAGTCCGCCAGAAGACTGTAGGTTAGTATAAACTTCCTGGTGCGTATCGAAAATGTACATAGTTCATATAAAGTGCACATAGTTGGATAATATTAGTGTTTTTCCTTTCAAACAAACTCACTTCCTCACTTCCTTGACCAACCCTTTTTAATCTAGTTGTCTGTCACTTTTAAGTCACAAAGCACACAGTCTTCTGCTCTTTATCTAAACAACTTCAATTCTAATACATATGTTTCTTCTTTCAAAACACTCTGAAATTTCTTTCCCTCTCTTTGCATTTTAGCACTACTCAGCTCTCTTCTTCTTATCTTTCTTGCTTCTGTCTTGTCTTTCCCCTTTCCTAGCCCTGCGTAGCTGCTCTACAGGGGACTCTCTGCTGTCCTCAGCCTTTATCCGCAGTGCCAAGAGTGCTCCTGCTCTGGCTCCGCCTCTTCCTGTCCTCCTTCACCACCACCACCACCCTTTTTTACCCCCCCTTGCTGATCAATTAGCAGGTACACTATCTTTGCACTGCTTGTCTGCCTGCTGTCCTGTCAATACCCTAAATGTGCCTTTGTAATTTTTCCAAAACAATGTGCATGCCCAATATCTTTTAATCACTAAAAGTAAGTTACCGATTTGAATTATGCATGTTTGCCTAAATACTTTCGAGATAAGGTAAGGTTTTTATTTATTGAGTTTAATTTCAGTTTCATCTTTATCTATTCTTTTTTATTTTGTGTGTAAAAAATAATATTGGGTACCAATACCAATGTTGCGCATATGTTTATTTGTTTGTTTGTTTTTTACCTTAGAGAAGAGTTAGCTATTAATAATAGCTTCTAGAAAAGAACAATGCTCTTGCAGGCGTCAGATTTCACTTGTATTCTCTCATTATGGATTTTTAGACCCTATTTTTACTGTGTTTCATGTAGATTTAGAAGACCCACCAATCACGCTGACTAGCAGATCTACACGTATGCGACACTCTTCCCAAAGTGATGAGACCCCTCCAATGTCCTGCGGTGAAGTCTTTCAGGGTGTGGCATGTGACCTGGATGGCCCACCTCCTGCAACTCTGGCACGAAGCAGCAGTGCATCTGACATCATGGAGCCCTTCATCGCAGAACGGGTCAAAGGTGAAGAACCAGAAAGAGATGACTGTTCAAACCTGATTCCTGCTCATGAGCACCTCACTGCTACTTCCTTACTTTCAGCCAATAGCCACACGGCTCCACCACACTCACCCTCCTCTCCTTCTGCCTCCCCAATTACCTTTCCCAATAATCTAGTTACAGCATCAGAGAAACAGGATGATGATAGTTTATGTAATCATTTTTGGGAGCAGACTGGGTCTAAAAGCCAGGACTCAAGTTCTGATTGGGTGAAGGACTGGGATTCTGCCTTTAATTTTTGTGCTGAAAGAGAAGCGGATGCAGAGGACAGTGAAGGGGGAACTGGCTTTGACAATGATTTATTTTCCTCTATCAGAGACTACCTCACTAACAAGGGGAGTGAAAAACCTGAAGAAGGGGACAGGAACTACTGTGTTGCTGCACTAGAAAACATTGCAGCAATACCTGTAGAAACTGGCATAGCAAGAACTGAAGTTGAATGTGTAGGGCAGATACTAGAGGTGAGACAAGTGACACAAGGCCAGGCTGGCCGTGACAGCAGGTATGCGATCAAAGGGGTTAGACACAGCAGTGTAGATTCTGCAGAGGATATTGAAACAGATCAGCGAAGCATTTATGAATGTTTGGAGGTACAGTGTCCGTCACCCAGAGCCGTGAGTACTGCAAGTTTAGAAAGACGTGTTGGAAACAAGGAGAAAAAGGGAGAACATGCAGTGACACGTGATTTTATAGAACAGACAGGGAAAGAGGATGATGAACCAAATGAGTGCTTAAGCATCAGCTCTCAAGACCCAAGCAGTGTAGAATCTAGTCTTGAACTGACTGAATCTATAGATGCTAATAAAAAGCGTGATTCCAAAGGACATCACTCTGGGGGTGTTCATGTGAGCTTTCGGCCCTCAACTGAGTCTGTCCAGTTTCACAATCCACTTGAGAGCAAGGAGGCACACTGGAAAGCAAGGCTGCGACGCCTTAGCCACTTCCACACTCACAGTCACACGGCTGGAGACAGGCATGTGTCTGGGTCAGGTGGAAGGCTGGGTGCAGGTGGAGCAGGTAAGTTTGTGTCTGTGGCTGCTGTTAGCCACAAAATAGGGGCCCATGACAAAACTGGAGCAGGGACTGAGGCAGCAGGGCACCACAGAACTGGACCTGGAGGGGACAACGACCGACAGCAGGGCCCTATACTGGGAACCAAAGTTGGCTCTGATGCACATTCAGAGTTATCTAGCAGCACTAGTGTGTCATCAGGGGTGCGTGGCCGTTTAGGACGTTCGGCCTTGCGATCACGCGCCTCTCGCTCACGCTCCCAAGAACCAGGCACCGTCTCACGCCATCACCAAGGAGCTATTCTCGGTGGTGTATATAAGAGTGTTGTTCACGCCCTGTCGTCCAAACCCCGGCCCCGTGGTCAGGGCTCTTCTCAAGGCTCGTCGCCACAGCGACAGGCTCGAGCCACTATGGGAGATGCATCGCTAAAGGATCTCTACTCCCATGTCCTGGGCTACTTTGGAAGAAAGACGACTACTCCAGGTGAGGATTGTGACCAAAGACGTTCTTACAATGGACACATCACCTTTAAAGTCGAGCCATTAACTGGAAAAGAAATGTACTCACCCAAACACAAACATCCAACTCTTTTTCTTTTTGGCTGATTTTAACTGGTTTGTTCTGATGGAATGATTTTTTGGCTGAAACTCATCATCTTGCTGCTGGACTGAAATGTAAACAGTTCACGTATTTTCTCCGTTGTAGCTACAGCCTGCATCCTTTTTTTACGGATCCCCCCTTCTCCCATTCCTTTCTTATATTTAGAGGCCCACCACCCTTCTTTTCAAATACTTCTTCTGGCATTGGAATTTTAACATTTTTTCCTGCACACTCCACCTCTTCTTCTTTTTCTCCTTGATGCTGCATGTGGCCTCATCTGCCTCTTCCCTGGAATGTAGCTGTATTGGTCGCTCTGAAGAAAGTTGCTAGCACCAAAATTCTCCAAATGTCTTGAACATGTTGAAAGAATCACAACATATTAGCCAGCTTAAATGTGTGTCACATGATATCTGTTTTTAGTAATTTGGATACAAGTAATACAAGTATAAATAAAATCTATACCAAGGGACATCACTATATTGTTAAGATCTCAATGAGAAGTTTTTTCAACTTTTCCACTAGATGGCAGCAAACATTTCAACTTTTCTTTGCTGCTGTAAAATGTTAATTAGTATTGGCTCTCACCTACATTTGCATTTTGAAAGCAGCTGACCATATACCTGATTTCTGTTGCAGTTAGTACTCCTACATGTACTAATGTCTCCATGCCTACACTCCTGGACCACATTGCTTTAAGCAATAACATCCATAGTACATTGTTCCACTAATATCAGCCTGTGGTATGCTGCTTGTTTGTACCTAACAAGGTGTTGCCACTTTCTCATCTGTCTGTCAGTCTGTGTGCATGGTGTAAAATAAATGTGTAATATTTTCTGCAATCCTTTTTCTTTTTGGGAGGGGGGGTTGATGTGCTTGCTAACTCTGGGGCTTTTTAACATCACTTTATTCACAGCATTTGCAGTACATTCACATCAGATTCTTGGTGTTATTGTTAATTTAAGAATGGATGTGTTTTATCATATGACATTTATATTACTACATAATTTTGAAATACATTTTAATTGATCTGTGGTTTTAGGAAATTTTTAATTACTAAATAATCAGACAAAATCTGCAAAGAACTAAATGTTCATTCTGTGTTTTGCTTTATATGTGATCATTGATTTGTGTTTCCATGTTATCATTTTGTGTCCATATCTTCATTTTTTGTGTGCGTCTCACAGTCTTTGTCATTACCTTCCATGTCTTTTAATATTATTTTTAAAATGTGTTTTTTATCTGGATAGCAAACAAAGAGGAGGTTGTCCCAAAGGCTCGACCTGTCTCCACTGATGTCGGAAGCAGCAATCCCAACTTCTCAGACCTTATGGATGAGTTTATCCAGGAAAGACTTCGAGCCAAAGGAAGCGGGGTCAGTTCAATATTTTAAAATACATTTGTTTTTCTATCTTGTCTTGTTTACCTGAGTTTGGCTTCCTCTAACTCTCAGGGCCGACGAGGCAGCAGCCCGGGCAGTCTCGAGGTCCCCAAGGATTTGCCTGAGCTCCTTGAAGCTGCTCAGAGTCCAGGATCTAGACCCCCAGATGATCCTAGGCCTATAGATGATCCTGGAGTTCCTTCTGAATGGACATCACCTGCAAGTGCCAGTGGTTCAGACGTCATTAGCTCAGACAGCCAATCGGATTCTTTTAATGCTTTTCAGTATTCAACATGCAAATTTGACAGTAAGAAAATTATGTCTAGGCAATTTGATATTTTATATAATAAAGTTGTGACTGATGTGTAACTTCAAGATATGTCAGATTTTACCTTTAGTTCTGACTCATGTGGAGGAGGTGCAACAGGATCTGGAGGTGGTGGCAGAGAAAGCTCACTAGACCAAGACAGTTTAGGAGGAGGTGTAGCCAACGAAGAACATGAAGTTGCCAGCCTGACGACACTCCACATTGACTCAGAGACAAGTAGCCTAAGTCACACTGTCACTGTTACAGGTAGGCTTCGCTTAAATTCTTTGTCATGCCAATGTAACTATGCATCTAATTTAATCCTACTTATTTTCCTGTATAGGTTCAGAGAGTGCATCACCCATGCATTCTCTTGGAGGGTCTCGTTCCCAGACACCCTCTCCTGCTACAATGACGACAGATCATGTTGATCACTCACGCTCCCACTCGCATACACACCTGCAGCTGGACCAAAAACTTCACAATTCTGTCCTCCAAACGCCGGATGACCTTGGTAACAATAGACACTGCTAACAAGTGAAAAACAATACATAATAAGCAGGGCCTGACCACTATTATTTTTGATTTACCAGTATTTTTTTGCCACATAAATATTCATTGTGTATAAATGTATTTTTTCTTCACTGACTACATTAACTTTTGTTTTGGTTTAGACAAATTCTGTGCTTTAACACCGCCCACGATGTTATTCAGATAAATAATGTCATTTTTTATTTTATTATTTTTTATTATAATTTTTCTTTTTGTTATTTTTCAGAAACTAGTGAGTTTCCAACTGAGGATTGCAGTGTTATGGCAGGTGGCTCTTTAACTGGTTGGCATTCTGACGTTGCCACGGTAATGTGGAGGCGAATGCTGGGTATCCTCGGGGATGTCAATAGCATCAAAGACCCAGAGATACATGCTCAGGTCTTTGATTATTTGTGTGAACTATGGCAAAGTCTTGCCAAGGTGTGTACAAACAAATACAGTCACTTACATGTAGTAGTGCAATTTTTGATTTTCCTAACAAAGTGTTACTCCCTTTAAGATAAGGGATAACTTAGGAATTTCTCTGGACAACCAATCATCTCCTCCACCACCTGTGTTAATCCCACCTCTGAGAATTCTCACACCCTGGCTTTTCAAGGTAAAATATTATGATGTTATTATAATATAATTTTAAACATATAGTTGAGAAAACAAGGGTTAGGTTTCAGCATATCTGTACCAATACACTGTGTTTCTCCAGGCCACCATGCTAACAGAGCGCTACAAACAAGGAAAGCTTCATGCCTACAAGCTCATTTGCAGAATAATGAAAAGGCGACAAGATGTTTCTCCGAATACAGACTTTGTCACACATTTTTACAACATCATGCATCATGGACTGCAACATCAAGATCAGGTATATTTCTATAAAAAACATTTTTCTGAAGGTTTTATTTAACATGAGAATATGGTTAACATATTTTGTTGATATTTTGGAACCCAACATATCTAACAAAGTACAAGGCATTTTCTAGCTAACATCTTATACAGCAGGATGACATATTTGAATCTGCTCCAATACAGGACATCGTTAACACCATTATAAAGCACTGCAGCCCAAGATTCTTCAGTATTGGACTTCCTGGAGGCACAATGTTGATCATTGACTTCATTATTGCAGCTTCTAGAGTCACTGCCTGCTCATCCCTCAATGTAAATGTTAAAATTTTAATACATTTGCTTATAATATTTAGCATTTTTAAAAAATGTTCACAATATCTCCATGTCCTTTTTTCAATCCAGGCTCCAAGAGTTGAGGCCCAGATCCTCCTTGGGTCTCTTGTTTGTTTTCCCAATTTTTATGGAGAGCTTCCAGCCCTGCATCCAACCACAGCTGATGTAGTGATCACTAAGTTTCCAGATGTTAAGGTAACGATCCAATAGTTGGTGGATTTGATCAACAAAAAGTATTGCAATCATCAGACCAGACTCTCTTTGAGCAAACTAATAGGTTAATGTCTCATCATCAATTCATGTAGCTACCCAGAGCTATGGGAGTTATACCGCTGCTGTTGTTTTTGCTTTGTAAACAGTATATTGACATGCACGGCTGTATCCCAGGTCTGCCACTGTTTTTTGTAAGGCAGAAACTTGGTAAGAATCTGTATGTGGTCATTAGTACTGACTAAGCAACACCCTGCTTGAATGTGTTTGTTAACTTATTATCTTCATCTAATAACATGTTTTACACTAATGATAACAATTTGATTTTTAAAAGTCTACTTTTTATGTGTTTTCTCTTTCTCTTCCTTTTATTGTGCTTTAGGAACACATTATCAAAACTATTCTAACCTCTGCAAGAGATGAACCCTCTGCTCCAGCTAGGTACAATATACTGTGCTTGAGCATTTTAAGATCACTTGTTGCAGCTGTTTTACTTGGAGCCGCCTGTGCACATAATTTCTTTTGATTGTTTTGTAGGTGTGTGGCTTTGTGCAGTATGGGCATCTGGCTGTGTGAAGAGTTGGCTCATGGTACTCAGCACCCACAGATTAAGAAGCTCTCAATGTCATCTGTGCCACTTTAAAGGTCATTTTTTAAAGACAACTATATTAAAATGTTGTTCCTGTTTTAAGGAGAAATTAGGTGACCGTGATGCAGTCGATATGCATTTGTCCTCCAACTGAAATGTCAAAGGGTCAAATCTTGCCTGAGATGTATGGCATGCAGTGCAAAATTATCCAAATCATTCAATTAATTTCATATGGTAACCTATAATAAAAAGGCAACGGGAAATGGGAAAAATATTGAATAATAATGATAATAACAATAATAGTAATAAAAAAAATAACAACAATAATAATAATAATAATAACAATAATAATATCAATAATAACAACAATAATAATAACAGCTTCAGGGCAACACAGTTTTAAAAAGATTCAATTATTTTAAAAGTTTACTATTTGACTTATGTTTTATGTATTAAAATTTTCATTCTGTTTAGAGCTCACTTTTTTAAAAAAATCCTCGAGAATAAACAAAAAATACTGAAAAAGGACTATGAACTGACAAATTTAAAATAATCCCACATAATGACTTATTTTAACATATTTGTAAAGATTTAAGCTTCAGAGCTACAGATTTTATGCAGAATAAGATCGCAATCCTCAATTTGAACTTTGATCCAGCAAAATCACACCAAAGCCATGGTTCAAGATCAAAGCTGTGAGAACTGGCTGTTAATCACACTGAGAAACAGATCACTCAGTTCTAAACATCTGCCACTTCCCTATCTGTATGGTGATGGAAGTGAACTTATAACAGTTTTCTGTCAACAATTATACAACAATTATAGTTAGTCGTCATGCAATATGTTAAAGCTGATCTTATTCTGTAATTACGGGTTATTTCTGTCATCATTTTCTGTTAGGTGTACTATATAGATCTTTGGTAAAGGCTCGACTCATGCAATTTATTTTTTGTAGTCTATCTTTATGCTTTTGAACAGACTTGAGGCTTGCTTTTTAATACTCCAATATGGCACATACAGTTGATTTATGGGTTTATTTAAGCTTTCAGTTCTGGGGAAATATTGTTGGATAATATAGCTAATGTTTAGAAATGAGAAAAAACATGGCCTCAGTTGGTCTTGACCATTTCAAAACAATAGAGGCCAAAATTTCCTTTCTCATCTGTCGCCAAATGGCTCAAGATGGACACACACATACCTTCTCCACCTTGGAATCCCCAGCTTGTGTATCGGCAGCCAATGTCCCGTTTAGACCCTGTACCACACACAACTACACTTGCATTCACTTACTCCTGGGAGCAAACCCTGGACCATCAATATGTTTGGTCCTCCTTCAGATAGGAGACTAATCCAGAGGGAGTGCCACAAGCTGTGTATTGCGCACACACTTTTGAATCTCTTGCCGTCACAGCAGCCAGCAGCCTCAGCCATGGACTCCACACATACAAGCTCTCTCATACATACAGCTTGAGGGATTATCATCATAGTTTCATTCAAAGCCACTTATTTCTCTTTTCTTTATACGGCTAATCAAGTTTTGTTTGGAAATTGTAAAAGCTGCCTAGAAAGAGAACGTTATACAGAACACATTTTTTATCATGTGATTCACTGTTAATGATGAGATGATTATTAAAGCTATCTTTGTCACTTCACGATCATGTTATTGTTTTGCCTAGAATGTTTCCTTGTCTGGCAATAAACATATCGAGAATTAGGTTCAGTAAGCATCTGTGGTTAGTACCATAGATAAATAAAGGCAAATCTGCCATGTTTGTTGCCAGTTTAGCAGAACTTCCATAGAAATACATTAGACAAAAGGATTAAAAAAGTAAACAAAACAGTCTTAGAACAGCCCAATAAACTGCTGGGTCAGTACAGGTAAATTTATCTATCACTCTGTATTGTGTTTAGCAATTTAATATCTCCATTGGTTTATCAATAGACCAACTAAACATACTAATGATGTTTGAAGTCACGTCATTGAGCCTAATTGATTTCACTATGGAAGTTTTCATTGCTCAAAGAACCTTTAAAAATATGCTTTATTGGAGTGTGTGTACGTGTCTCTTCACAGATCTGACTTGGCCTGGTAATGTCATGCCCTCAGCGCCATGAAAATACTGTAACTAAGTTTAAAGTAGGGATGTGTATTATATTGGTAATGATATTGCTTGGGAAAAGTCAGATATAGGGCACCAATATCTTTAGCTAAGATTCCAAGTCTCTGTGTGACATGTTGTTTGTTTTTTTGTTATCTTCAGACCATCAGATTTGATATTTAGAGCAGACTAAAGAGGAATCAATTAGATTAAAAAATATTGGTTATATCTGTTCACAATATTGTGCCAGTAATGATTTTACAGAGAAACATAATTAGTTTTATTCTGTACTAAAGTGAATGAGTGATTTTATGAACCTCTCTAAATACTGCATTTTAAAATTCAGAATTTATCATTTTATAAATTTATTTTATGCTCATTTGTTTTCTTTTAGTATCCCAACAAAAATGTAGCATTAGTGGCATCGGACATTCTTCATCTTTTGATCAGCTATGTAGATCATCTTCAGAAATTTCCTCCTGACATGCCAAAGAAGATTGTTGAGGTATTAATTACAGTGCAGCACACATTTCCTTAGTTAACCCTTATTTTTTGATGTGGCTAATTAATTCCCATGATATGATTTAGATTTTGATCGCTACAATCACTTACCTGCTACCTGCAACGGAGTCTTCCCCACATGAACTGGATAAAAGGGTAATCTGTTAATATTACGTAATGGATTTTTGTTTTTTGTTTTTTTTCAATCAAAGTTATTACCCCTCAAAAATATTAATTGTGCGTGTCTTTTAGCTGGTAGTGTCTCTGCTCTTGTGCCTTCTGGACTGGGTCATGGCTCTTCCTCCTGAAACGCTCCTTCAGCCTGTTCACTCAAGGACCCCTCCAGAGAAAGATCAACCTACCAAGACCCTTCTAAGCTGTATTTACAAAGTATGAATACTAAATATTTTTGTACCGTAAACACTAAAATGTTACAAATCATGACATGAAATGATTTCCTTTAGGTCCTACATGGCTGCGTGTATGGAGCACAGTCGTTCAGTAGTCCCAAATACTTCCCTCTGCAGTTGTCAGACCTGTTCACTGCGGACTACGACCCATTTTTACCTTTAGAGTGTTTGCGAGAACCAGAACCTCTCCATAGTCCAGAATCTGAACGCGCTGCCAAACTGCAGCCTGTCACAGAAGGTAAAATTACAATTAAAATCACAACACAATATTGGTTAAAGATGGATGGATGGATGGATAGATAGAGAGATAGATAGAGAGAGAGAGAGTGTGTATATATGTGTATATACACACTCCCGCCCATTTACACATATATAATATATAAATGAACATATTCTTTAAACCTATGTAAATTAAATAGAATTAAGCTAATCACAGTTTTCATGATCTCATAAATAGAAGTGACACAATCTTGTATTGTGTCTTGGTGTGATTGTGTGACCCACAGCCTCAAAGACCACTACCTCTCATTACATTTTAGAAGAGTGTGTATGTATGTGGCTGCACCATGAGTCCGTGTGAGGCTCTGTATTGTCCCCTGCTGGGAGCCACCGGGACACAGTGACTAGACTAATGACTGGAGCACCTGAACAGACCATGCCCGTGCTACTCCTATCCTCAGATTTTATTCATCATACTTGGTATTTCTTTTTTTGCGCACACATCAACCCAAACTATGCGTCTATAGATTTGCAATTATTATGCTATTTATTTCTACTTATACATATTTTTGATTTTTGTGAGACTGCGGATGCTGTAGGGATGTCTAGTAATCAATACATATCTGCACTCTACACACAGTTGTCAATAGGAGCTGACGCCTGCTGTGTGCGTAATAATGTTTATTAGCCAAGATCTGCTGGCAGCACAGTATGTGATGGCATTGGGTTCTTCACAGCATGAGATAAACTATGTACACACTCACTGTGGGACTTTCTTTGAAGCATTCTAAAACTTCTACTGTGTGTCTTTTTTTTTTTTAATCCCTTATTGTGCTGTATGTATGTGTTCATAGTTCGAAGTCGTATCCAGCAGGGTTTGGTATCCATCGCAGCTAGAACAGTTATCAATCACCTTGTCAACCATCTCGGACACTATCCCATGTCTGGAGGGCCTGCTACTCTGTCCAGTCAGGTACTACCCCTGTGTATCTAAATGAAATGTATTAAAAAAAAAAAAAAACAAATGTAAGAGATAACCCTCCATAATTGGTCTATCTAAATTTCAAAATTTCAAAATGCAATATACTCTTTGTGATGGCATTGAGTTGTAAAGATAATAGCTGTAAAGAAAAAGGTATATACACTCAACAAAAATATAAACGCAACACTTTTGTTTTTGCTCCCATTTTCCATGAGATGGACTTAAAGATCTAAAATTCATTCCAGATACACAATATTACCATTTCTCTCAAACATTGTTCACAAATCTGTCTAAATGTGTGATAGTGAGCACTTCTGCTTTGCTGAGATAATCCATCCCACCTCACAGGTGTGCCACATCAAGATGCTGATCTGACATCATGATTAGTGCACAGGTGTACCTTATACTGCCCACAATAAAAGGCCACCCTGAAATGTGCATTTTTTTTTTTTGCTTTATTGGAGGTCTGGGGACTCAGAACAGTCAGTATCTGGTGTGACCACCATTTGCCTCATGCAGTGCAACACATCTTCTTCGCATAGATTGTCTATTGTGGCCTGTGGAATGTTGGTCCACTCCTCTTCAATGGCTGTGCGAAGTTGCCGGATATTAGTGGGAACTGGTGCACGCTGTCGTATACGCCGGTCAAGCACATCCCAAACATGTTCAATGGGTGACATGTCCGGTGAGTATGCTGCCATGCAAGAACTGGGACATTTTCAGCTTCCAAGAAGAGGAGTGGACCAACATTCCACAGGCCACAATAGACAATCTATGCGAAGAAGATGTGTTGCTCTGCATGAGGCAAATGGTGGTCACACCAGATACTGACTGGTTCTGAGTCCCCAGATCGCCAATAAAGCAAAAAAAAAAAAAAGCACATTTCAGGGTGACCTTTTATTGTAGGCAGTATAAGGTACACCTGTGCACTAATCATGATGTCAGATCAGCATCTTGATGTGGCACACCTGTGAGGTGGGATGGATTATCTCAGCAAAGCAGAAGTGTTCATTATCACACATTTAGACAGATTTGTGAACAGTGTTTGAGAGAAATGATAATATTGTGTATCTGGAATGAATTTTAGATCTTTAAGTCCATCTCATGGAAAATGGGAGCAAAACAAAAGGGTTGTGTTTATATTTTTGTTGAGTGTATATATGTGTATATATATATATAAAAGCCTCTTTATAGGCCGCACTGGTTTATAGTACGACAATCAATGACAATCTAAAAATGTTTGTATGGACCACAGAGTTCAAAGCTTGTGAAAAAAGTAGCATCTTATAGTCGGTAATTGTCATTATTGCTCCTAGATATGTTATTTTTATACAGTAGTAGTCATTTCTGATGTATTTCATTAGAGAATTCTTTTATTTTCTTTCGATAGGTGTGTGAAAACCATGACAATCCATACTGTGAGAGCACAGATCTTGGACCAGAACTTTTCCACTCACCTAATCTGCAATTTTTGGTGTTGAATGGCACCACACTACTATCTGTACTTCAGGTATGCGGTAATCTACAATACTTCCCAGATTTACACATATAAACCTAATTTATGTTTTTGTTTGATTTCTAGATCCGGTCAGAGTCTGGTGTACCGGGAGGTGGCATGACAGCCGGTTTGTCATCGGCTCCTGCTTGTGTCCGCGTCATTGTCCGAGATGTGGCTGGGAAACACTCCTGGGACTCCGCTGTCCTCTATGGGCCCCTCCTACTACCCCAAGCAGTCCAGCACATACCCTTTTGTCTCATATACAGGCAACTCACTCTACAAATCTCCATTTGCGCACCCCACCAGGAAGTCTGCCCAAAAGAATGGAAGTAAACAAGGAAGAAGAAGAAGACAGTTTCCAAGATGATGACAGAGAGGATTTTCAGGATGAAGATGATGAGAGGAAAATTGTTGAAATGGAGAAAGGAGACCATGGAGAGGTTGAAGCTGAGGAGGAACAAAACAAGGAAAATAAGAAGGAACAGGACTTGAATGACGAAGATGACAAAAGTGAACCGGGACTGGAGCCAACGTTAGCCCCACCTTTAGCTAAACGTGTGTGTCGGGAGGTCGTGCCAGCGTGGGATTCAATAGGGGAAGGAGACGATGCTTTGGATGAAATGCTGCAATATATGGGATACTCTAGTCCAGAGTGTCTGCAGCGAGCTGGTACATATCTATTGTTTTAGACTGATTGATCGATTTTGAAAACTCAAGATATTTTTAAACATAAATACTAAATTACTTCATACTACTATGTAGGGCTGCACAGTTGTGAAAAAATATTTAATTGTAGTTTGATTTGAAATTTGCATCATAAATATTAAAGTATCCAGGACAAGAGCCAAAGAGGCTGAAAAAAGCCTAAAAAATGGCAAGCTAAAAAAAAAGTAATTCCGTGAATTTGAGAACATGTTAGTACAGAGCTAAACTTAACTGTTTTTATGCAAATTAAGACAGGATATGTATGCAGTTGTTAGTGGAGGAAATGAATGTACTTTAAGAAATTGCAGTCGTTATTCAAATTGCAGTTTCTATTTAAATATGACTAACCTTGCCACCTACTGGAATAAAGATTTAGACTTGTTTGACACGTTCTTTTATTTTTTTTCTGCCAGGCATGCCACTTAACATTCCTGCACCGCCTCCAGCCTGTGTTTCAGAGAAGCAGGAGAATGATGTGATAAATGCCATTTTGAAGCAGAGTGCAGCTGAGAAAGACTTTGTTATTTATGTATGTGTTTTTTGCATATATTATATACTTTGTGATATTTGAATTTCTCATAGTTCACTTTATAATACATTCTGAAGAAACATGTTTTAGTTTACAATGTTTTGTTTCCTATTTCAGAGAGGTGAAGAGTTGAATATGAGGGCAATGCCCATCCTGAGCCAGACACAGAGACACCACAGTCGGCATTTTATTACTGCAGATTACTGATCAACATACTGGGTCTAAACTCCTGGGAAAAAAGGTGAGGCAGCCAAAACCCTTGTGATTCTTCAGTTTTAGTCTCCACCAAATTTGGATCAAAATGCAGTACACACAAATGTTTCTCTTACAACATCAGCACTTACAAGGATGAACTACATCTAAAATGCCATCAATACTGTATATTTTTCTCTTTAAACATGTTTTATTTAAGTTAAGTTTTTTGAGCTCAACAGTTGTGTAAACAGAAGATTTAGCTGCTCATAAACCTGAACAGTGAAGGTAGAAACATCAGCACCAATTGAATGTAAAATCAAATTTATGTGTTTTGTGATTACAACAAATGTGAGATTTGCTGTAATCACAAATGAAAACGTTAAAGCTGGTATATTTGGAGGTAAATTAAAAAACATTGTCTTCTTCCCAAAAAATATGTTGTAAATGCACTACTACTGTGACACAATCACACAGCTGTATATTGTGTAAATTGAATTATAAAGTACAGTATTTTCTTTCTCGTAGATAGCCAAAAGTTGTACTCTGATTGGCTGTTATTATGTTGTTCACTTGGCTGTCTATAAAAATATGTTTTAATATTGCATTCTAAAATGCTTGCACATAGACGCGGAAGGATTTTTGAGAGCTACAAAGTGGACAACTTTAAATGTGTCAATAAAATCAGATACTACTCCAGCTTTAAGTTATTTTTGTAGGAGCATTTAAAATGCGTGCAAGAGGGAAATAAAATAGCCTTAAAACACAAAAACAAAAACTACAGTAGTCAGTAGTCAGACAAAAGATTAAATGATCTTGACATTACTTAATAATGTGACAGTGTTCTAATTGTATGTAAGTGTGTGTTTCAAAATGTTTAGTCCAGCGGCAGAGAGAAAAGGAGTACTTATTATGTGAGATTCTGGTCTGAAAGGACTGTAACCTCCTGCCTGAAAGAATTTGTTCAAACTGTCCACATCTAGAGTCGGTCAACTGCTATCGAACCTGGTCATCCTCTATTCTTGGTTAGATCCTAAGAAACGGAAGGATGGAGCCAATCATCTTCTCAGCAAACCATAGCTTTTTTTTTTTTTTTTTTCGCTTTGACTGGTTAGAATTGTGCACAGCCCAAATTAATACCTTCCTTTTACGCTTTTATGGAACTTTACTTTATGTTGTGTGAATTCTTTGACAGTTTGACAAAGAACATAAAAATGTAGTTTAAAAAATATTATCTCCCCTCCCAGTCTATTTTGCATTGTAGTGAGCCTGATGTGTGGGAGTTGTTTTTGTTGAACAGTCCTTACATGCAAATGAGATGAAGAAAAAGTTTTGTGCTAATTGGACCTCATGCTTTCTTTTCACATGTTGTTACATTTCATCTTTTCAATGACTCTGGGTTAAGACACACAATGTGAAGGTATCATGATAAATGTGTCTCGCCCGCTAATGGACACTCATGGCTCTTCATACTTAGAATTACACTGCCTGCATTGAGCGTGCACAATAGATTTCTTAACACTATGCATTTATGCCTGTGTGTGTATGTCCAAGAGCCTGTGACTGTCATAATGAATACAGTAGGCTATTGATCAAACTAAGCCCATTTAGACTTTGGATAAAAAGGCTGTAGTCGAAGAAAAGAATGATGGAGGGAGAAGTGGTGAATTAGGATGAATGGTGCTCGTGTATTCATCATGACAGAGAAAAACAAAAATTGAAATGGAGCAAAATAATCAAGAGAATATGAAAAAGGGGAGGGGTAAAAATGAAGTATTTAGGTGAATAAACAGAGGACAGATTAACTAATTATGTGTTATTGCCCCCATCTGTCTCTCAAGGTATTCATGTGGGGCATTACCCACAGGAGATGCTGACATTCACCCTAGCACGGCGTGTGTCTGCACATGTGTGTCCCCTTTTATGCTTTTCCCTATAATCCAGGTGTAAATGGAGTCTTTGAAAGCAGAGAATGAGGCCATTACCAAGTATCAGTTTAATAAAGAGCAAATTGCTCTCTCTCTCCCCGTCTTTATCTCCCGCTCTTTCTATCTTTTTCTCTTCACTCAAAGAGCAACGAGAATGATGTGTCATTATCAGGCCACTCCAAGCTTTACTGATCGAGTCTTGGTTTTATTTTAGGGGGTGTTGAGGTTGGTGACTGGTTCCTGGAAGTGCTCCCGAAAGTCTGGACTAGTCATGCACTTTTGCACTTTGTAAATGTAAAATATCCTAAACGATATTAAATCCCAAATCTTCATTCACTGTTGTCAAAAGCATTATTGGAAATTGAGAAATTGATTATTTGCACTCACTGACTTTACTCTCAAATGTGTTATGTTTAGACTTTCTTTTTATTTCATTCATGCGTTTCAATTAATATTACATTTTAAACCTTGTCGATCTCTTCCAAAATGCTATGACAATTTTAATTTAAAACCAGTTGTAAACATTGAAGGTTTAGTTTTGTATATTGATGACTATAATATCATTATCCATTATTAATGTTATGTTGCAGGAGTAGCTTTCATTTGTTGAGAAAAAATGAGAAATTACTGAGAGAGTTGAAGAACTTGGATTCACGGCAATGGTAAGAACATACCAGACAGTTTCCACTTTTACATGCTGCTTTCAGTCTTTCATTATTTTAGTAATTTGAAGAGATGTCCTTGACATGTTTATTTTGAAGTAATATTGCATTTTTTCTAATTATGATACTCATAACTAAATGCTATATTTAAATACAACATTTCAATACAAAATTATACCACATTTACTAGTACACTAGTAAACTAGTATAGATCTTGTTCGTATAGGAGCCTTTTTGTCTTTACCACAAGAAATGTAGCAGGAAGATTGAAAGGAGATGAATAAAGCTGATTTTATATTTCTGTTCAATAAATAACCTTATGGCTCTTTTGTCTTTTAGCCGTGAAACGCACAAGATTGCAGTGTTTTATGTAGCAGAAGGCCAAGAGGACAAACACTCAATACTTACTAACACAGCAGGCAGCCAAGCTTATGAAGACTTTGTTTCAGGCCTGGGCTGGGAAGTAAGTTAAACTCAAATTATAAAAAATAAAGTAATCTAGTGTATTGTTATTATATCTTAGTACTCCAGTTTTATTACATAGCTTTGCTTTGTCTTGGAATAGGTGGACCTCACCACTCACTGTGGCTTCATGGGGGTCTGCAGCGCAACCGCAGCACAGGCCAGACCACACCATATTATGCCACATCCACCACAGAGGTGATCTACCATGTTTCCACTCGGATGCCTCATGATCAGGACCACAACCTCACCAAGAAGGTAATGCACTACTCACCCTGATAGCACCACTGACCCACAGTTTGGTCAGTGGTGCTCCCGTTGTGTCTGTGAATAAGAATGTGTGTGCACATGGATAGCAGTTTTGCAGTGTAGAGATATTTGAGCGCTTCGGCAGTCAGAGTTTATTGCTCTTAAAACCATTTGGTGAATTGCAAAGGCCAATCTTTGCTTACTTTCTTTGAATGTGCTTAGAAAGTCCATATGAATAAAAGCAGCAATTACATTTGCTGAAGTGTATATTTATTGTGGAAATTTACCCCAATCTAATCATGCCGGTCATGGGAAAGTGCATGGGTCATAATATAATTACACTTACAGTGATGAATACACACATCTGTTGATTTAGATGTCGATTTGTATACAAAATGTTGTATTAATTCTCTCTAACACGTTTAATGTGCAAGTTTGTGCCGCATGTGCCATTGTGTACACCTGCCGTCCCCCAGGCTCAAGGCGCTGTGCACATGGTCGTAATGTCCTTTTAATCACATCATACTTCCTGCTTCTCGGCCTATCATGTCGCTTCAGGCTGCTGATTGGATTACCTGCGCCTGGTTTGTACACACAGAGGTGGTTAACCCTACTAGACGCACACTCATACCTATGTCCTCAAATGTGTTTCATGTAAAGACTAAAGCCACAGTTTGCTATTAATTGCCAAAGAGGTTAAAATGCCACACTCTACCCTGGCAGAAACATATTTGTTTGTTTCTTCATATACAATGTTGGAGTGCTGTGTCAATTCAAGTACTTACAAATATATATTTTTAATTCTTATTTTAATGACTGACACCAACTACCGTTAATCAGAAGGTTTTTTTTTTGTCAGTATGAAGCTTAATGACAAAGCTGTCATGTGCACTGATTTTGTCCCCTGAGTGAATGTTGTACACAGAACATTGGATTTAATCCCATCCGTCTTCCAATCTGCACTCAATCTTTTAGGCACATTCACTCTGTCTTGTCTCCTCTCTGTCCCTCACTTGCTCACTCCATCACCCCAGGGCCACCTTTAACACATACACAGGTACTATGAAGCCTTGGCTTTATGATGGATATTGACCATCCAGCCGGTGTGCTGGCATTGATTTACAGTTGTGTATTTATATAACACACCAAATGTTTATTCTAGTATCTTGTCTTGATTTTTTTTTCTGCTTCTTCCCTCATTCAGCTCAGACACCTGGGCAACGATGAAGTCCATATTGTCTGGTCAGAACATTCCAGAGATTACCGACGAGGAATCATCCCCACCGAATTTGGAGATGTACTTATCATCATTTATCCAATGAAGAACCACATGTACTCTATCCACATACTCAAGAAACCAGAGGTATAATCCATGATCTAATATTTTCAAATGTCCGTCTACAGCCTGTTATATGTCAAGCATATAGAACTTTTTCTTTCAGTGACAAACTTTGATAGATATTGCCCTCAAGTATTGGGTTCTGGTTAATGTTTCAGTCTAAAACAAGGACATTAATACCACAGCAACAACAGGATAACTCTATTTTGAAAGACTTAACACAATAAACTGCTGTTTTTTTTTCTTTGTGACATAGATACCATAACACTAATGATATAACCGTATTTGGTTTCATTCATTCTGCAGGCCAAAATATTGAATTATCATAAATATAAAAACAAGTAAGATGAGATATTCTCTGGGTTGTGGTCTAGAAAGCACTGTACTCAGTCAGAGTGCATGACTTGGAGATCTGGTTCACAAACAAATTCAATAAAAGTCCTGACATTAATGGTTATTGTGGATTCCACTAGCAAACAATTGAATAAACTAGTTTGCCAAAGCCTCAATCCAAGAGTTCAATATTCTCAAAGAGTCAATTGCTCATGAGAGGCTTGGTTAAAACATATTTGTGAATCAGATATGTTTGTCTTTTTTCTTATGTTAAGGTGCCCTTCTTTGGACCTCTGTTTGATGGTGCTATAGTGGACATGAAGATTTTACCCACAATGGTCAGAGCCACAGCCATCAATGCCAGTCGAGCCTTAAAATCCCTCATTCCACTCTATCAAAATTTGTATCCTTTTAAGCTTTGATAATAACTTCTTGGTAAGTCTCAATTTTACTCATGCATTTTGTTCGTTAATAAGGTTTTTGATAGTAAGACTTTGGTTTTTATGTTTTATTAATGTAAAAGATAATTAAAAATAACTTTAGATTTTTTGTATTTAAATACTATTAGTGACTTAGTTAACAATACAGAGATTAAAAAGGGTCAATGACTATCTACATTGTATTTTACATTGTTTCCAAAAAAGATATTTCCTGCTTTGGGTTCTGCACAGATATATAATTATCTAAGCATAGCTCACACACATCCTGGATAACTGTAACATATTTGTATAGACATTGAGGCAGAAGCTTCATTTTTGAGAAGTAGAAACTTGATTCGGTGCTAATATGCAACATATCACACTGAATGATAATAATTATAGAATATAAAAATCAATAAATAAAAGGTGACATTTTATATTAAGGGGCCATTAATTAATGTATTATCATAATTAATTCAATATATGTTCATGAGGAATTAATGCATGAATTCATGGTGAATTCAGGGTGTGTTCATGCATTATTTCACCAGGAGTCTTCAAGAACTATCATGAATAACACCATTAATTCACTGACTGAACAAACATGGTAATCGTGTTAGTTTTAGTATAAGGCTAGATAAAGTTTTGTTTGAATCTTTGGTGAAGGAAAGTGTTCGTACATGACTTTCAAAAGTCATGAGGAATTACTATTTTGGTGAATGTGTGAATTATTTGTATTCATTGTAGATTTAAAAATCATGGTTAAATAACATGATTTCCATAGTATTTGTTCAGTAGATCAATGAATGGTGTTATTTATGAACTAATTTATGAAACCACTTGAATGCACAAGAATTCATGGTGAATTCCTGACAACTCATGGTGAACTAATGGATGAACACATCATGAATTCACCATGAATTCAAACATTAATTCCTCATGAACATATCACAAATTCATGATGATAATCAATAAATTAATGTCCCCTTATTATAAAACATAACCAAATTCTTGGGTTTCAAATGATGTCACAACATTCTACAAATGTCATTTCAATCATTCAATCGATTGGGGGCAGCTAATATCAATATTGTTTAAATGGGTTTTATTTTTGCAATACAACAGTTTAATAGGTGTAGTGATCCCAGAAACCACCACTTTTTAAATTAGTGAAATATTTTTTAAGATAACTTATTGCAGAGTTCAAGGTTTTTAATAGAAAAAAAAACCCCCAATTTGGTCAATAGCTGCCATGAATTCTAAAATGTGAAACCCAGCAAGTAATAATATTCACATGGCTTAGTAAAGGTACACTTGTCAAGTGACAATGTGAAGTGTGCAAGTGTGTGTGAGCCCAACAAGTCAGTGGCACAGGGAAAGTAACTGTTCTTGTGACGTGAGGTTTGAATGAACTCCTGCCTCCTGCTCAAGCAGAGTGACTCAAATAGTCTCTGTTCAGAGCTGCTATCCAACCTGCTTATCGCCAACATGCACATCACAACTAAATTATCAAGTCTTTGTCTACCGTATACTATGCATTTTTAGGAAAATTAATTGATACCATGATATTGAACCATAATAATCAAACTTATGTGTTTCCTCTCTAAAAGGATTGTCCTGATTGTTTGTGAGCCCAAACACTTGGTATCACAACAATCCTCTTGCTGTTCTCTACTGTTTCCTGCTTGTTTTAACCTCCACTGTGCTCTTCCAGCACTACCCAGTTTACCAGTTCTGTTTGTGGGTAAAGTTTAGGGGATTAACATCACTTTAAGTTGAAGTTATCATTTGCGTTGTTTAGAGCAGCGGTTACTTGTAGCTCCTACTTGAAAGTTCCTGGTGTGTGGAGATTTTTGAACGTGTCCCAGTATACCACCTCAGACTGCTCAGAGTCTGTGGACTGTCTCTCTGTTGTAGTTTTGTCTGCTTGCTGGGCTGCACACACGCAGTGGTCAGTGTCTTTAAAGGTGTTTGTGTGTGGCTGCCTGTGTCCTGGTGTGTATTGATTGGTAGTAGCAGCAGATCGATGTTTCTGACAGGTTGAATTACAGTAATCAGTCATTATTGACTCTCCATCCCAGAGCTACACACCTCTGTAGTCCACTCTTCAGTCACTCCAGCACTCTCTTTCCTGTGTCCTATTACTGTCACTTTTCCCTCTTTCTTTCCCCTCCGGCTCTGTGTGTCAGACATCTCTGTCTTATTGTGCAGTGTTTTTCTCGTCTGTGGCTCATGCACATAGACTTTGCATTATCATCTCCATCTTTTGTCCAATGTTGTCCCTGTTTACACTCTTCTGCCTCTTTAACAATCCTTATCTCGTTGCTTTTCTTTTTTTTCTCTTTATCAGATGTCTGGTTTATATCTTTAAAGATAACTGATTTATTTTCATTCAGTTTTTGTTTCTATTGGTTTCATTCATGTTTTTGCAAAGAAACTAAGGGTTTGTATATTGTTTTTTATACTAATGTAAAGGACAATGTATATATTTGTTATAGTTGGTCTTTGTGGCAAGGCCTTCCTCTTTACTTTCTTGTGGAATTGCACAGTACTTTTCTATTTTTACCTTTATTTATTTCTTATCTAGGAGGATATATTGACTGGATTATTATTACACACTTTGTAAATAATCTGGGAATATTTTGGGCTAAGTGAGTTAATTATTGTGCTAAGTCCACTCAACTACTTACAAAAGCAGCATGACTATGTGCATCAATGGTTGGACACAGAGGTTTGTGGGGGATAAGTTGGCAGACCTAAGTGTGTCATTGGTTAACTGGCATTTTTGTCTTCCTCTGCTCCCTCATTTTTGTCTCCCTGGCCCTCAGGGCAGTCCATCTGCCTTTTCTCTTTCTCTGATCTTTCATTCACCATGACTACAACCATCCAAAATCTCTCAAGCACACATGGAGGCATACACACCACACAGAAAGGGTGCCAGGCTACTGGGGCAGTTGTTTGTAAGCACAGATCTATCTTGCATATCAACTCTCTGCAGCAAGAAAAGCTCGCCAAGGCTTTCAACATAGATTGATATAGCAATACATGTTTTACAGAAACTTTTTACTGTCAAGCATCTGTATGTTTAAAAGTGACACAAATAACTTTAAACTAGATAGACGTGACAATATGGTGTATGCATTTTGTCGTTACAGCAAAGTGTGTACATTTCATTTGCATTGCATTGCGTTGCATGCTTGAATAAGTAATTTATTTGTCATGTTCACATTCATTACGTTGTTTTGTTTATGTAAATGCAAGTAACTAGTTTCAATTCAATTTCAAATGTAAAAGTGCAGTGCCGTCTCGCATCCAGACCTCCTTCAGTCAGTCACAGCGATCTGTCATCAGCTTGGGCAAAAGTTCACCTGTGTGTCTGTGCCGCAGCTGCCTGGCCATCTGACTGACATATGACTATATACAGAGGGAATATTTGCGCGAGAGGATATGTGTGGGTCTGTGTGTGTGGCCAGCCTCCATCTGCTCTCGGGTGATTGTGCTTCTGGGGAACAATGTTGGAAAGATGCTAAGCTCCTCCACACACACAGAGAGACACATATCCGTCCACCCTGCCAGCCAGTGTTGATGGGCATTAGCGTCCACTACATGTCACCCATTGGTTTACATGTATGTATTTCATGGTGCCTGTGTTGTACCTAGATGTTTGACTTTTTGGATTAGAGTGTTTTGTCGTATTTGGTTGCTCTCTTGTGTGCGCGGGACATCCCCTCTAGTTGTTGATTGGCAGAGATAGTTGCGCTGAGGCTGGGGTCAGCATATGGCCCGGTGTGATAGCACTGCTGCGGTTGTGCGTGTGTGTTTTATGGGCTTCTGTGTGTCTCTCTTTCACACTCTGTTCCCACTGCAATGATGGCAGCTCTGGGCATGTAGTGCTATTATCCCCCATATCCACACACACATAGACACACAGTGAGGGAGCAGCCAAACGCCTACCGGCCTGCCTGGCCTTTCTGTGCCAGGCCTCACAATAGGCTCCATTGTCCCAGTCAGGCTACAATCTGCGGTGTGTGACAAGGAGTGTGTGTCCCTCACCACAGTAAAAAGGTGAGGGCGCAACCTTACAAATTGAAGACATTTTGTTATTGGTGATGCTAAAATGGGGTCATGGTATCTTTTATCCTCTGTGCCACCTATTCTCTGTGGAAGGAGCACCTCTTCTGACTTCGCCGCAGTGCAACTGTAGGCTCTGCCAGCTGTAGCGATATGAGATAAAGCTGGTTTTTAGAAGCAAATTCATAACTTTGCCTTTGCGTATTATAAATATTATAAAATGTAATTGTTAAATTGACATGACATTTAGATATCTGTAGCTTAAAAACATTATTAGGTTACAGTTAAGGGAATGACAGTGAAAGTAGTCAGAAGGAGGTGCTTGAGTTTAATTGTTTCCCCTCGGAAATGAAAAGGCCAGGATGAGGAGGAGGGTCAGGGCTAATCTGTTCTTGGTCTCCTTTGGGAATTGTCTGTGTTACTGTTTGCGCTGGATGCCTTTATCACAAGTATGTGTGTGTGACAATGCGCAAAAGCAAGAACATTACTCTACACAAATGTTAACAATTTATAGTGAATTTTTTTCGCTTATTTAGTAAAAAAAAAAAAAAATCTAGATTTTATTTTTTATTTGTGCTTTTTTTTTTATTCCATGTTTAATATGTTATATTTTTGTTGTAAGACTGCACTGTAAAGCATAGTAGTTAGTTATTCAAGGCATTCTTCATATTGCCCTATTTATTTGAACTATTCACTTTTGCTCACACTCACCTTGTTTGCGTTTATAATTTTGCATATGACAGCCATGTTTTTGATACTTCTTTTTCTCAGATAAATAAGAGAGAAAATGAGTGAGTGCAAATGATTACTCCTGATGCAGCTTGTTTCCGTCTAATTTTCGGCATGTATGATACCCGTAATGACTTGTGTATGCGTCAGTTTGTGTCTCCCCGTGCGGACACATGAGCTCGAGCCATCAGTGCACCTTCTCAGCTCGAACCCCCCGCTGACCAGTAAACAACCTAATCTGCAGTGTGTCGCCGCTTATGCGACCCAGAACATGGATGCACTTTGTTGGGTTGCCCATCTGAATGTAAGCATCTTGAAGTGATGAGCTGCTTAAGATTCAGCCTGAGCGTTCACAGTCCACAAAATTTAACTGAAGTTGAAGTCTGTAGTGTGAGCTTTTTTGTCTCCCTGTACTGATAATTTGAAAAGTATTATAAATCTGAAAAAATGCAGTATCAGTACAAGTTTACTATTCATTTTAATACTTTACACTTTACTTTATATTTGTGGTGTATACTTGATAATATTTCCTTTCTTAATATTATATTTACAAATGAATCAATATTATAACACAAAAAGCATCAGGATAATTTAGTCTACTTAGATGTGAATTACATTAATGATTTTTTTTTTTTTTTTTTATCGAGATGCTTGCTTTGTTAAATTGTCAAAGACCAGATAAAAAGATATGTTTCATCAATCGGTTTCAAAGTGATAAAAACTCAGCACTGTTGTCATAACAAATAACTATTTACATCTGGATGATGAAAAGATCTCATAATGATACCCTGCTGACATTGACATGTATTAAAAATAAATAAAAAGTAAGCTTTACTGAATAATTTCGGACAGTAGTATAGCTCAAAGGAGCATTTGATTCATAAAGAAGTGAATACATGTAATTTATTTATGCCAAATATTGTTTTACAGCCTCGAGATGAATAAAATAAATCTGTCTAATATATTATTATTAGAATGGTTATGCCCTGTGTGCATAAGTGCAATGAGGATTGTTCTCGCTGCTTCAGGGCTCCCCAGTTGTAACTGATGATGATGGGGTGTGATGTGTTTTAACTGCATCAAGGCGAAATGATGAAAAATGGTGATTAGAATTTCAAGACTTTTCTCCTTAAATTCAGGATTAGTTAAAGAGCAGGTAAATATTGTTAAGCATGATTGTGTCGGCGTGTGCACTTGCTAACAAAAAGAACTGCGACGGAGTGACCTATCTGTGTCCCCATCTCAGTCGTACGTGGACACACACGCGAGGCCTTAATGAAATCACAAAGCCTCCATATCATTGCTATCACAGAAAGATATAAACCCATTAGCTTGTTCCTTTGGGCATGAACGCACACACACAGGTTTATCATTACACGCTGTAAAGCTTTTCCAATTGTATTATCCCTCTGATGTGCCCTTCTCTGTTGTCTGTTCCAATGCCCACGGTGCAGAGGACAGATAGGCTGGACTTCAGTGCACTGGGGAGATGCGCACAGAGATACAGCAAATATGAAAGGGGTAGATCTTTTAGTACTAGTGTAGTTAATGCCATATTACTTGTACAATATAGTTTTACAATTGTAAAATACTGATGGACATTACCATATTTGACAATTTGCACAGATTTTTTTTTTTTTAATTTGTGCAAATCTTGAGCATCTAGTTTATATCTTCTTCCACAGATTAGATGCACAATTTTATTTAGACATGGACATTTGTTTTACATGTCTCTTGATTTTTGCCTTTAACCTAAAATAAACATCAAGTACAAAGCATTGTTTAAAGAAAAAAAATACATAGATAAATAAATATATAGTACATAGCAAATTAGTTTCAAGTCTGTTTGAAGTATCACATGATGAACAGTGATGTGTAGTGTCTTTTTCTAATCACTGATGACAGCGCAGATACTTCAAAGTAATACATGGCATTATATGCGGAGCTGCTTCAAAGACAACTTCTGCTTGAGAGGTCTCACTCGACCATTATTGATCTGCTCGCACTAGCTTTAGTGGCTGTCAATACTCCCATTTGTATGCAGTTAGCACAGAGCCACTTGTCACTAACATTAACTTCGACAGGAGTTTTGAGATTATTTTAAGATATGATAAAATAGACCATTATGTGAGAAGCTGTGGTCTATGGAAAGTCAGAATAGATAAGTTTTTCTCAGCTAACCAAATGCAGAGGGTTATAATGTGAGAGCTACAGTCGAGCTAAAGATTTTCTTCTCTCCTAACTTGTAATGGTCGTAATCTGTTTCGCACATGCTTTCTTCAATTATAAAAATATCCTCTATTGTGCGTACTGTGTCCAAGCCTACGTCATTGTACAAATTAATGAACACACATAAGAAGAGTAAAAACTGTTTATTCACTCATGCAAACAAGCCAAGTTGCCATATGAAACCACAGTTTTTAATATCATTCAAAAGTTAAATATTCAAAACCAGACATCCCTGTATGCCCGACCCTAATGCGCTAACAAGCTCCCTTCTGCTCCTCTTGCGTCCTCTCCCGCTCGCTCGGTCTCAAGTGATCGCAGGAGTCGAACATCAGCACAATGAAGAGCTCTGCGGGAGAGTGAGGGACAGAAAGCCTCTGAAATGGACCAGGGACAGCACCAACGCGCTCTCCACTCTTTTCAACCGCGCCAAGAAAATGAGTTTCTGACTTCACACAAAAGAACCTTTTTATATTTGCCCGTTGTCCCCCTTGTCCACCTTTAGACACCAATGCGGCTCTATCTGCTCTCTCTCTGTCACTCTCCCTTTATAATCTTTCCCTTTTCTCTCCCAGAAAGCGAGACATTTTTCCGCTAATGACTTAATAAGAGGGCCCATCTGAAATTCAATTACAGCACATTTCATTGCTACCATTTGGACGGACCACAGGGAGAGGGAATGAGGCAGAGGTGCCAGGGAGACAGATACAAGCTGCCTTTTCTACCTTGCTGTTTTTAACGTATGATATCATTTGTGTAAAAAAGATTACCGTATACAAGATGTTTACCAAAGAGTCCCATACGGTTACAAAAAATGGTGTCACCTAGGTTAAATTTCTCCCCCCAAAAAACAGAAAGGGCTAGAATATGAGGACAGAAAAGTAAAAAAAAAAGCTAAAAAATATCATTGAAGTTATTTTCGGGCTTAATCAGTCAAGCTTGGATTGGTTGCAAATCATTTTTAATTCCACACTGTGTCTTTCTGTTAAGCTGCAGCAGAAGGAGTTTAACAAAAATGGATTGTTAGACTAAATTGTCTATTGTCTTTGGCAAGTTTTATTTCAACAGGAAGCCTCAAAATAACCGCAGAGGGAACACTTAGTAAAATAATGGCTGTAAAATTACGGTACACAAAATTAAGTAGACTTTTGTTCATACTTATAACACATTAATAATAAACTGTATTTTTCAGACAAAGAATGCCATTTTCGACAAAATGAACATTCCAATGTCTCCTAGAAAGAGCAATTCCTTTGCTATTCATTAAATATTTAGTCCTGTCGTATTTGTAATTTTAGCAGATCAGATCACAGTTTAGATACTATTTCATTCACTTACTATATTAATGTTGCTCTAATAGTGTAAATTAAGTAAACAATAAACTTACTAATAAAATTCTCACTTTTTTGGAGTTTTACGGAGGCTTACTAATAGAAAAGACTGTCTTTAATCATACAGTGCTGCATTAGACACAAAATTTGTGTATCACACTTTGGCAATTTCCCAGTAAAGGCAGATTCTTATAGCATCATATTAACTCAGCCATTTTTTGTATACTTTTATTTTTCTATGCTTTACATGCAAATATATAAACTAGCATTATACTGATTTAAAGAAAGTAGTGTCAGTTTTTATCTGCTTTTGATATATATTAATTTAGTGTATTGATTTTTTTTGTCGACCCTAAACTCAATGTAAAATGGTATGGATGTTGTTGTCCTATTTCTCTAATTGTGCCAAAGTTATCAAAGTTGTAAGCGCCTCTTGTGTCTTGTTGTGTTGCTGCTCGGTGTGAGTTTGTGTTTGTGCCACAGTGACACGAGGCCACATGCAGAAAGCCCATGCTGGGAAGAAGAAAGAGCAGACAGACAAAGGAAATAGACAGTAGAAAAGGAACAAAAACTCCAGTCATTTATCCCAGCTGTGCTACAATATCTATTTATTTACTTTCTGTTCAATATTAGTTCCTTCTGCCACCGGAGTTCTTCTGACCTCCTCCTTTTGTTCGTAGATGGTCTGTGGACAGCAGGCAGAGTTTGTGAAAGTCATTAATACTGAAAAAAGGGGAAACAATCAATTACGGTATAGGTATAGATTTTACAGTCCGTTCACTTTTTTGTGTGATACTTGAAACCAAACTCGCATTTATTACTTTTGTAATTCAATGGCTTATCTAAAACAATAACTCAACTTAAACAGTAATCATCTCAGTGAGAATTTCAGAAGCCAGAATGACTTTGTCCAATCCATTTCCTGTAATCAGAGTTTCATTTTAAACCCAGATCCACTTTATTTATTAAGCACATTTTACAAACAAAGCACAAAAATACATAACTTAGAGAATGAAATGTATAAGTGCTTTTTCAAAGTATTTTAACTTAAAGTTTGACAACATCCTTTTTAAATAAGCATTTAGACCTTTCTAATTCACAAATGCTTCACTGGTTTTCTCATGCATAGACTTTTTGGCCACTAGCAGAGCTTTAAAACCGTTTTTAACACTTAATAAAGCAGGCTTAGCACTCTCCGTTCAGCTGATCAGGTCTCGTCCCAAAGAGCTGTAGTGACTTACATAGGTTTGTATTGAAAGAGAATAATTACTGTAGATCATGGCAGTCTTTAGATCATGGCAGATTGTTTTCCCCCCACATTTTATCTTTTACAATCCACTTGGTGAAGGTAAAGAATTTACTAATTATGTAAAAAAAAAAAGTTGAGTTACCAAGCTTTAAGTACACATTTGTCTTTTTTTTTTCTTCCCTCTCTCTCTTTCCACCTCTGCTGTTTCACGCTAAAACAACAGCACAGCGTTGTTCGGAAACGGCTAATTGTTTGTGCTAATTGCCTGGCAGCCTGGCACACATGGAGGAGTCAAAGGCGAAAGTGCGATGCAGGGGAGCAGGAAAAGGCGAGCGGAGCAGTCACATGGAGCCGCGGCGTGACGGCTGCTGAGACTGCTGCTCTTCCCCTGCCTCATCCTCCGGCCGACACACTGTGATTCTCACTCGGTTTTACAAGTCAGCCCCTGCCTTCCGCCCACTGCATCGCACTTGCTTTGCACCTCCGAAACTCTTCATTTCCTTCATATGCCACTGTGATTTACAGCGTGCTAAATGAGGAGCAAATTGCTATTTTTATATTCAGTTAATCAGTTTGACTAGAATTAGGATCTAGGCTAAACAAATGCTGTACAACAATAAAGTTTTTTTTACTAGAAAAAATAAGCTATGTTAAAAAGAATATCTGTAGGCAAAAACATTTACAGTAATCAAAACAATATTGTAAAAATTGAAAAATTGCAATAATGCATTGCAATTTTTACACACACACATAAAACCTAAGCTTTAAAAATCTTTGTTTTTGTATTTGTTTGTTCTTTAAAGATTTTAATAAACTTTTAACAGTTTACAACCATATTTTTTACTTCTTATACTGTAAACTATGTATCAGTATTTTTTATACGTGCAGAGTTAAGTGTAGAACTAAAACAAAGATGAAAGAAAAAAGGAAAAAGTATCTTTTTCAATATTTTGATTTAGTAGTTTTTACATTTACTTACTAACACAGCTTTGGAATTGGTTTTCTATGGCTCTGTATTACATGTTAGGGGAAAAAAATTATGCTGACAGATAAGTTCTACTTTTACAATGCAATTTCTTATAATTATTTTTGCTCTAGCGGAAGCATATGTATATGTTTTTAGCTAAATGCAGATGAAATATAAAGCATTTCTATCCACCTCTTTAACATCAAAATATGCCACCTGCTTTTACAACCAAGCATGTTTTTTCAGTCTGTCCCTTCCCTTTAAAGGAGCCATACTGTTGTTATTATCATTGTCTCTAACTGGATCAGTTACCATTAGACCTGAACCTCTCTCCTTCTGAGGCCCATAGACTGCTGCTGTAACCCAATACAAAACCCTTGGGTGCTGTTACAGATGGCTGGCCCATTCACAACGCAGGGCCACGCATTGAGGCACAAACACACAGATTTCATTCTGAAGATTCATTGGCCTAATCCCATTTAAACAGGGGGACATGCACTTACATAGACAGTCAGCCATAAAGCTCATTCACTACCATTTCTGGGGCCCAGCTTTATCAAATACAGATACATGCAGCCATTGAAAACCTCTGTTATTGTAGCAAATGGCTTTACTATTGGGAGCTAATGGGCCTGAGTTATGTGTGTGCGCTCAACAGCTGCCATTATGGCTAGATATATAGATAAGAATAAGAGTGTGGACCAAGGGCTGAATAGTCATCGTCATAGAAAGTCACGGGGGCTATACAGTAAATGCACCACTGAAAAAAAAAAATTATGATACTTTTGTTAGGATTATTATTTTTTTGTATTTGTTAGACATGAGTTACACATGACATTTTTCTGTGAATTTTGGCCATTGACAATGTTGATGTAGTTGGGTGCTGAGTGTTAACTATGTGTTTGTATTGATTTGAACAACATATTGATCAGGATTTTTCTTCCCATCGAACTTTCACCCCTTGCGTGACTTTACAGGGAACTTTTTTTGCATTAAGGATATATCTAGAATTAATTTGACTTTTATTATCTAAATACTCTGAAAACTTTGCTTGATTGCACCACATTCTAGTCTAGGAGATTTCTTAGTTTAAGACCATACTGTCTAACATTGTACTTGTATATACAAAACAGATCAAAAGTACCACACAATGGCTCTTAAATGTTTTTAGTAAAGCTTTTGTTTTTATTTACATTTAGCATAATTACACAAAATACAAAACTTGACTATGTCTGGCCTAGGTCTTGACATATTTCTTCCACTGGTATCAGTGATTTCATAAACATTGTCTTGTAGGTTTTCTTGCTCTCTGATGAAACATTTTGTCACCTTAACCTTTGACATCAGTTATGAGGAACGAGCCAGATACCTTGAAAATATTGTTCAGCATCACCAGGAACCCTCAACCTTTGAAGATTACGCTGCTCGAGTCTACAGCCCAGCTCCATGCACACACTTGCCTTCTGATACAGGTACAGCCAAAATGTCTCATCTATATGTATACCGGTGGTGTAAAAATAAGCAAATCTAACTTTGGTTTATATAATTTGTGTAATATTAAAAATCTAGCATATTTTCTATGGCAAAACAAATATACACACATTTTAAATTGACCCTTAGAATATATAATTAAGCAGTTAAAACCATAAATAATTCAATTTGAGGTTTGTATGTTGTAATTACTAAAACAAATGCCAGCCTTTTTCTGTATGAGGTTAAACAGGGTTGCCGAGACGACTGCTGAGGTGTGACAGTCTAAATTTGTGTGTGTAATTGACATCCTGCTGCTTGTCTCAAGCTAATGTGCCTCAAATAATATTGACAGTAACTACTATTAAATGATCATCTTGCCTTGAGGCTGAATAACATAACATGCAAAATACAGAGCACTGTTTTTGTGTTGTTCAGCTCCAAAAACATTTCAGAGCCCAGAGTCAAAATGATGCCCCATAAATTGGATTACAATTACCATTATCTTTTGATTCTGTGCTCTCAAATCATGGAAAAGACTGAAGCCCTGCTCTTTTTTTGTCTCCCTCTCTTGAGTTAACTCACAGGTCCCTTAACAGCACCATGAACAGCCATTTTTATATCTTCTTTTTTTTTGCCCATTTTTTAATTTACCCCTAAACTTTCTTTTTTTTTTTTTTGATTCTGTTTATTTTCCCCACCCTCCCCCATCCCTTAGATCGTAATGTCTCACTTGCCTATTGCTAAGAAGGTAAGCCTGGTCACATGATTGACACTCCCTGTTCTTATTGGTTCTTGCCACTGACATTTTCTGCCTAACCATTTCTCGTATCTAATATCTCCTCACAAAGTGTGTGTGTGTGTGCGTGTGTTTACTCACTCCACGTTTCTTTTTCTGTAAATTTTAGTGTATAGCATATTTCTGATGATGTAAAGGAAATTGTCACTTCTCTCGATTCTGCAATTTGGTTTGTTCTACATCTAATTGTTATTTGCACACCTGAAAATACAGTACACATATCATGCAGCTAAATTGCACTTATGTGAGAGGATGTGAGATTTCCTTAATACCAAAGTTTATTTGATGTCACTAACTTCTTTCATTAACCTGCATTGTGAGACACTGATGTGGTGAAACTAACATTTTACCTTTTGTTCACTCCTGTCTTCTGGATGTCATGTTTATATATATATTTTTTTATTGTCATGTGTACTTTTTGTTTATTTTATGTTTTTATGGGTAGGCAAAATATCATGTTTTCAGAATAACAATGTGTATATGATTTTGAAGAAAAGCATTGCAACTCTCCAAAAGTTGAGTGCGTATAACAGGTTTTTATGTTTTTTAGATAATATCTGTGCTAAATACAATAAAATTTTGCAAGAACAAAATTGTGAAAAAAAAAAAAGAGCAGAATTCTAAAAATGTCACACTAGAGAGACACACATTTTTCCGATCCTTCTTTTTTCAATATTTGTATTTTTCAAATAATGTAATGTCGTAATTTACAATCAAGAAAAGTGATTTATTATTATAATCTCAAAGCAGTTAATAAGTAAATTGGTAAGAAATTTAAGGAACGTTTTAGTTACTTTGAGTTACTAAAACTTGAAAAGCCAACTACACAATTCAGTAGAAAAAACAAAGTTAAAATCATACTGCGTTCACTGTTAATCGTGAAATTGTGTCATAATGCGGAAAAAAAAAAAAACCTGAAGGAACATCTTTTCCAAGGAAAAAAACTATAAAAAAGTAAAGTAAAGACAGATTTTTATTATTGATTTAGTGCGTCAAAAACATATAGTTGACAAAAACCTGTCTTTATACAAGTGTAGTTTTGTTCAAAATATTACTCAATGCAAATGTATGTCTAACCTGACGCATACACTTTAATCTAAGTACATTATAAGTAGTACAGTTTGTACTTCTTGAACTAGGGTCTGTTATGAGCAGTGTCTTTTGTTTTTTCATGTGTATCTTTTTTAACTGTGTAGAATTTGTTTTGTTTTTTTCATTCAATATTTTTTCACAGTAATACATGTTTTTTTTTTCTCCATGCTTTATCACGTCCACTGTTGTGCAGAGGAGCATAATGCAATGTATCTCATGGTCCCAAAACCAGTAGACAGTTTGAACCTGCTCAGGTGAAGGGCAAGGGCCTCAAGCAGAAGGTCTTTCATGCTAGCTGTGAATGGTAATACTTAGATCCCACATGTGCGCTGTAGTTCTTAGACATAGTGTAGATGATGCCACATATCCTGGCTGACGTGGGCTAAATACAGGATGCAAATTAATTTAGTTTGCAGCTCAACAATTTGACTTAAACTACAGTACATAGGCCGCACCTGGAGAGTCTCCAGCTGTTGTAGCTTTCCCTAGAAGGTGTTAGTCAATTGATTTGAGTGTAATAATGGCACTTACAGTCTCGGGGGATGTTTTGAAATAAACAGGATGTCTCACTTAAATGTGTCAAATATAGTGACTTCATTGGCTTTGTAGAACTGCAACCTTATCTACTTTTGTTTAATCTAGTGGTTGTGAAACTGTTTGAAAAAGTTTGCCCAGTCAATTCTTAAAGACTGGGTACCTAATTTTTGAAATGTAAATCTTTCTAACTCATCTCTCATTCTCACAAACTCTTTGGTGGGGCTGCACAATTAACTTAAATTAAATTGATACGCAATTTTAATAGGTGCTTCACAAACTACAAAGTATCTTGTGATTTTTTTTGATCAATCAGATATGTAAAAATGTTAAATAGCTTACATCTGATTAGTTTATTAGTTTGTCTGTTCTCTGACATTCTCTCAAACATGCTTAAAATGTGAAGTCAGAACAGATTTATGGTACTAAAATTAAAATTATAAATCATTGCAATCGCAATGAAGGTCAGTAAAAATTAATTAATTATCTAATTAGGCAATTAGATATTTTTTCCAAGTCATGCAGCCCTACTCGTACATACATCAGTTGTCTTCACAATCAAATTTTTTTGGCACTATCAAAGCTTTAGAACAGACTTTTCAGAACCAGAGGTGAAACAGGCTTACCACCCTCTGCACAGCCAGTCAGCTCTCATCCCAAAGAGTCGCATAGTGACTCACATGGCTCTTTCAAGCTCAAAAAGATAAAATATTTAATGATTAAATCAAGATAGTGTATTGAAATCTAATTGTTAACTTTTATAATAAATTTTCTGGGAGAGGGGGAGAAATTGTTTAAGTGTGACAAAAGACAGTTAAGTACCCCAACATTAAAGGTGGACTGTGTTATTGTGTGAACTTTTCTGATAGCGAGTTTGCCCCTAGTTGACTCCATGGTTTTACTATTGCTTTGCCTTATATGGCATTAAACCTTTACTTTGAATGTATTTCACTCTATTACGACTTCAAAAATATCCTGAAAACATGCTTTAATATAGTGAAGGGCCATTCCTCTCCACAGACCAGACTTTTAAATCGGTAGCACTATATGTTCATCTGTGGAGACGTTTAAATCCATACTGTGTAACATGAGGCAGGCAAGACATTGTCAAACCCATGGAAAAATTTTGATAATAGACCTCCATCAAAAAGCTTACACAGTGCACTTTTATTTTTTTTTACTGTGTTGATTCTTATGTTAACTCCCATTTCATCCCGGTCTTAATTAAAACTATTAGTAGTGTAGTTAATTAGACAGATTTCCTCCTTTTTTCTCCTTTACGTCCATCCCTTTCTTCCCATCATATGTCAAGTCTTTGCTTAGATATAATCGGGTTCAATTGTTTGTTAATTACTGTCTTTTATTTCCCCCATCTCCTTGTCTTTTCGTTCAACCCTTACCCTCCCATCAGGCTCCTGCCTCGAGATTCTTCGGGGAGAAAGTCCGGCTCTTGGGGAGGCCGGGAGCGACTCGGCGTCCCCCATGTCTCCCAGGACTAGCAAAAGTCGCATGTCCATGAAGCTACGTCGCTCGTCTGGGTCTGCCAACAAGACCTAAGCTCATAGACTTTAACTTCAGCACAAAAAATAGCCATCGTAATAGCAACAAAAGAAAAATAGAGCTTGTGTTTATATATTTGCTATCATATCCCAACAATGTCCTAAAAGACACCTATTGAATTGTGGTTAATGCTGTTATTTTTGCTGTCTATTCTCAGCAGTGATTTTGAAAAACATAAAAGGCTGGAGTATTACTTCATGTTCCTGTCCAAGAGAAAAAAACAGGTGCTGAATAGATGCTGTATATTTGTACTATAGTTGGACAAGGATGTACAAACTAAAGCTGAGTTTTGATAGAAAAGAAATTAGATTGTTCTGAAAGCACCACAGATATAGCTCCAAATGTCTATTTTTATTGTTCTGGGTTGTATTGGGGCTGAAATGTAAATGAATATATTGCTAATGATAAATGTGTCAACTGAAGTTATGGCTTCTGATATGCCAAAAATCTTTCTCAGTCAGATCACCGAGCTGAAGTGTTGTTTAAAAAGACTGTTGCAAATGGATCAAAAAGCGAGCACTGTTACACACTTTTTATTTGCTGATTATTATTTAAACGTAAAAAAGCACTGATATCACTGCATTTGCTTTTCTATTATACTTTTTACTTGACTGAAATGTTGATCGAGAAAGTTGCTGTTTTTGTTTTATTTGATGCTAAAGAACCGCAGCTATATTTCCTTGTTCTTAGCCGTGAAATATATTACATGTACTCTGTATAATCTATATATGTTTGAGTATAAATCTGTATACTGTAAAATAGATATGGATATAAGTAGGTGTACAGTGAGAAGGCTACTTGTGTATATACTGTTTTATGCGCATTGCTGCCAAAACCAAACTGTGGTCTTGGCTTCAGACCATATCTGATAACTGTGGACTGACACTACGAGTTTAAACTCCAATAGTTGTTAACTGTATTTTAATATTTTTGTGTATGTTAGAAACACAGCCCTGTCCCTGTATCAATCAATTAACAAACCATCTGCCCTCGAAGCATTTTTGTGTTGCAGTATTTTCCGTCTTCTTTTTTAACTGAAACCACTCCGATCTGAAATCTTACAGTATTGTTTAACTTTTTCAGTCTTGTGATCACATTCAGAAAATGTAACTGAACACTTAAAAACATGTTTTGCACACTTCATCTTTATAATTTATGTTTCTAATGCAAAGGCTGTGGTATTGAGCAGTGTTGTCTTCATTCACTTTAATGACGGCTTGTTAGCACTACTCCTTTTGTTTGCTGTCCACCTGTGCTATCTGTTACATGTCAATGCTACGTATATCATTTTAACCATAAGTAGAAGAAAGGGACTTTAACTTTTTGTATTTCATTTCACTCTGATCATATTAGTTGTCACATTTTTTTGTTTTGTCACAGTTTCATACAGTATGTCCCTATAGATTATCACTGATGATGATGATGTAAAGGAGATAGTGCCCATGACTGTATTCGGTCAAACATGATTTAGTTGCTCCTGTCCAGATGGGACAATGTGTACATGCTGTAAATTGACGCCCAGTCAAAGCTTCATCACAGCCCAGACTTAGATTTGTCTCTTGTTTTACAGTCTTGTGCCACGACATTCAACATTTTGATATGAGCATTCAATATTTTAAGTTGATCTACTGAAAACTTTAAAATCGGTGTCCACCTATAAATACATCAAATGTTTTTTTTTTCTAAATACCATGTATTCATCATATTGGCACAAATTGACAAAAACAGAAAATGCAGATTAGTTTTACTTGAGGGCTGTAATCTATAATGAAGCAGCTGTAACTGGACTGTCCACTGCATGAGCCCACAACGCTAAGTGCATGTGTTTGACCCTGTGACCGCTGTACAACACAGAGCATGACCACACTTACTACAGTGTTACTGACAAACCAATAGTGTGTAAAAAAAAACACATTCAGACAAAACGTGTGATTATGACGGTTGACAATAAAGTGTTAATAAATGACTATAAAAAGTGTCCAGATTTTTTTCACATTTTTTTATTGATACTCTACATTTAACAAAATCATTCTTCTGAATCACAGTTACAAAAAATATGGAAATTCAGTTTGTTATTTTTAAATAATTTGAATTAAGCCATGAATACTAAATACCGTATTTACTAAATGAAAAGAAAATAAAGTGATACAAGAAAAGGCATTTTGTCTATTAAATTTAAAACTGACAATTACAAGCAATGATTATTTCTGAAAGACACTCTTAAAATCTGTCTCTTAAATTTTTACCCCATAAATATTATAGTTATATTTGACCAGAAAATATCATTGGACAATGAAAATCAATGACTTTTCTATACCTAAAATGTAAAAGTATGTAGCCTATGTTTGTATTTGGAGTTGTTTTATAAATCTAAAGAATGCTAATAATCTAGAAAAAAATATGGTCTTATCTATTACACTGCTGCGTGAATGTTTAGCCGTTTATGACTCCATTTGTTTGTTGTGAGATCGCTAACATGGAGCGAACGGTGCAGAGTCCAACACAGTGTTCACTTTGCTTCAGCACCGCGGACAGCTCCGATCAAATCAGACCAATTGGTAGAAATTAAGACGATAATTCCAGTTTTAGCATAATTTAGGCAATAAATACTGTTACATATTAAACAAAGTTAGTAGACTGTTAAAGGCACCATACCTAGAGCGTGATCCTCACCTGCATTTAATACTTTTTTAAACTCGGCAGTGCGCGCTTTGAGGTTCACGGGCGCACGCTCATCTGTAGCAGCATCACGTGACGGTCATCAGCGGTGTGAGTCTTGTTGATGTGTCTCAGCCCAGGGGACCCGAAGTACGTGGACTGACACTGTTTCCTGGAGAACAAATGTGGCGTATCCTGCTGCTCGCCGTCTCCACTGCTCTCGGTCTCTCTGTGCGCGTGGAACATGTCCCCTCCCGCTACTCCCGCTAAAGTCCCCGCTAAAAGCTCGCCCCGCATAGTGTGCCAGAGACGATGCTTGTCTCTGATTTCGGCTGAAGGAAAACGTGCGCCGCAAATGTGACACACAAATACTTGGGTGTCTCGCGCTGGACTGTAAGTGGCCAGCGGTGGCTCGTGCGCTGCAAGGTGTTTCTTAAGGTACGCTTGACGCCTAAACTTCTTTCCGCAGCAACGGCACTCGTACAGTTCCTCTTCCTGTAAACTTTGGACAAACGGTACTGGCAAGCTTGTTGGAGGGCTGTCCGCCGCTCTCAGGTGTTGTGGCTCTGCATGTGTCCGGTAGTGAGGCAGTATTGTGGGCGGGGGGCCCATACTCTCCACGTGGGAGCCCTCAGGTGTGCCGTGGTCAGTGCGCCTATCAATGCGTAGCAAGTCGTTCTCTTTACCGTCCATCTCTAGCGGGAGGACACCGCGAGACTGGCTTTTTGTTTGGACCTCTGGGCCATGGCTGTTGTTCACAGGGCGCGGCTTGTGCCACCGCCTGTGAGATGCTAAGTTCGCAGGGCAGCTGAAAACTTTGTCACATTCGGGACAACGATACTCCACGCGCACGATGCGAGAGCACTTGTGTTGCGCCAGAGAGAAGGGGTCTCGGTACTCCTCTTTACAAAGCTGGCAGATAAATTCGCCCAGTGGCTGCTTCAGGGACCTCTCTCTATGTGCTCTCGAGTCTGGTACCTCTTTTTTGATGCGCAGCCCCAAAACTGGCGAAGTGGTCACTTCATCTTCAAAGTGGAGCTTTCGGTTGATTTTGGGTTTCTTTGTGATAACTTTACTTTGTCTCCGGTCTGTTTCTATGAAGGGGCGCTTTCTAGCACCGTGTTGGCCTTCGTTGAGAATTGAGAGTGATGGAAAGAGGTGGGCGTGCATGCCAGACTCGTGGCCGTAGGGGTTCGTGTGAGAGCGACTGAATGGCACTGAGGCAGGAGTGGAGCTGAGAAGAAACGGCAACTCTGGTGTCACGCATCTCCCGCGGAAAAGTGGAGAGTTTCCCTCATCTTCCTCATGTTGTTCAAGAATCCGCGTGCTCGCCGGAGTTACTGGTATGCAAGACCCTTCACGTGAAGGCAGAGGCGTGAAGAAGAGTGTGGAGTCTGGCTCTGGAGTTACTGTATCTGTTCCCCGCTCTTCTGCATCTGGGAGTTGCGCGCGCTTCTCTACTTCTGCCTCTAGTGCAGGCTCTTCTTGTGGGCTCCACGCGCGAACTTCGTCCTCATGGAGCACTAGGGACAGTTCTGCATGCTCACCCAGAGCAGCCTTCCCCCGACAGTCAGGAGTTAAAGCTGTGATGAGTTTTCTGGTCCGGTACGAACCCAGATTCCGCCGGTTACGCTTCACCAAAAATCCTCGAGGCATGACGCACAGGAACTGAATAAGCAACTGTTGTCAAGAAGCGACTTTGAAGTACAGCTTTGAAGAGTACGCGCACGAGAGGCAGCAGTGCGTAGAGGGAGGGGGTTTAAGAGCGCGAGGGGAGGACACTGTCCACTGTTTGTTTGGATGCAACTGTCTCCAGCACCTGCGCGCGCAGCATCAGCACCAGATTGTCAAGAGTTGGAGCATCACTCCTGTTCCACATGTGTCGTGCGAGAATTAAACAGAATATTTAATTTTCATGAATGCAAAAGTCCATAGTCTACTTTTGTAGTGTATGCTTGTCTTGCAGTAGCCCATAGGCTAATGTGATTTAGAGGGAGATGGTGATCAGCCTCTTTTCAGCGAGGCCCGCCCCCTGAGAGCTGCTCTGGCTGATAAGAGATCGGAGGGGCATCTATCCATTCAGACTTGGGGGTGATGCGGTTGAGGAGGTTTCTGTGTGGGGCCAGACGCTCTGTAGCCCGGCCAGTGAGAAAGAGCCAGCCGGCCTGGTTCTCTGGAAATCAATCAAGGTGGATGAGCGTGAGAACAGACTCCGGGTGAGGCGATTGGCTCGATCAGGATCGCGAAAAGAATCCTCTTGAGAATATAACATCTCCACAAAAACTTCAAAACTATTGGGCCGCCGGGTTTTCTGATTGGAATCAAGCATTTTGCATAATTGTTTTGATTATCAAAAGACTGAAGGAAGCTTGAAGTTATTTGTTATAGCTAGTGTTGGGAGTAGCTCATTACAAAAGTAACTAGTTACTATAACATATTGCCTTTTTCAGTAACTGTAACAGTAATAGTAGTGTAACTCATTACTTATAAAAATGTTGACAGTACAATCTGAGCAACTCAAGTTACTTTTATATAAATAAATAGCTTTTATATTCTATTGAAAACAACACTTTAAGACCAAAACACCAGTAAAATTGTCAGTTGGCTAAAGGTGAATAAACGCATGAGAAATGTGTTGTGACATAATATTTCCATAAATTAATCAGTAATCAAGTGTAAATGTAACAGGATTTTGTACAATGTCTTAACAAATGTGTGATTAGCTCAAAGTAACTGAAAGTAACTCACAGTAGTGTAACTCTGTTACATTTTAGAGACAGTAATATTTTAATACAAATGCATTACATTTTTCTCCCTCTAACTAATATTACAATTTTACAGTAACATACTCAAAGTTATAGCCTATTAAGTGTCAAAGAATAGTACCAAACTTTCTGTGAAAAAAGTTGAGTGCCCCAACTTTAACTTCGCTTGTAAGTCGCTTGTACATGGGCACAGGGCAGTCGGGCAGACAGTAAGCTTTACAATGCCTGCAGAAAGTATATAGATTGGTCGCAATCATATGGGGAGTTTTAAAGTAGATATTAAGAACGTATCTGTCTTGGGGTGATGCGCTTTCTTGGAGAGACATTTTCCATTACTCTGTCGCCATCTATTGGTCAAGTCCTTTTATTGCTCAAGAAGATTTCTCATCTGAACTTGAATTCTATTTTGTTCCCTAACTTTTTGTTATCAGAATGTCAAACCCAAATCTGTGTTTTTTTCCCTTGTTTTTTTTTTTTTTTTTTTTCAATTTAGGCCTACAAGGTTACAATTTCAACTTTTGCAATATTCAGAAATGCTATGAGGCCAACTGCTGTGCCTCTGTTATTGACTTTTGTAGAGAAACACTACATGTAAATCAAAATGAAACAGCAAAATAGCAGCAAAGCCACTTTTGCACAAAAAATGTATTTATTTTAATCACAACATAATCCCGATAAAAATGTTAGTCTAATTTTGTTCACAATGTCAATATTTTGACATTTCAGTCTGTGTGCCTGGCTAATGCCACATTTGACATTTCAAAAACATAACATATAAATAAATATAAATTTTTATTCATGAGTTTAAACTATGTACCTGTGGTATTTGTAGACGAAATATTGAACTTTGTTACTGTAAAAGTATAGCTACAGTAGCAAACAATGTTTCTAAACTTTTTATACTTTTTCATTTTTGTCTGCTCAGGACGGGGACTTGTACTCAAAAGCTTTAGGCTGGCTGTTCCCATGACTGTACTAAAAAAATTATAAGGAAAATAATGTTTTCTTTTCATTGTAAGGAGTAGTAAGTGCAGATATTTATTCTCAGATTAAAACTGCTCTATAATGAAAAAAAGTGTAATAATCACAATTATTTAAGTCATAATTTAAATTATTCCAAGCTATTATTTGCTAAGAAAAAAGACAAACTTTATTATCTCTTAAATACAGAGTAAGGAGATATTTTACAGAAACAGCTGTAAATGAACTTTAAATGTGAAGACACAATCTGTGAGCTACTTTTCAGAAGGATTACCGTAATTTTTGGATTATAAACTTTGAACTATGCGGCTTATAAGGCAATGCAACAAAATTATAGATTCTCATTGACTTACTATTAACAAGTGCGACCTAAATATGTACTTTATCATTTTTCTTACTTGAATCTAGTGAGTGTGGCTTATATTCCGGTGCGCTCAATAGGGCAGAAACTACAGATTACAATTACTCAGTTACATACATTTTTTGTTGTCTATTATAACAACAATCAATAACGAAGATTAGATGTAGTGAAGTACAAGTTAAAAGTATCTATTATATACAGTTCACTTACTTTATTTATTTTAGTTATTTTTCGGAGAGTTTTTAGGTCTTTTTCTCACAGTCCTAATTTCTCATCACTCTAAAGCTCGGCTATTGTGAACAAAACCCTGACACCATGCTTTTGATGGTCAGTGTGGTTTTTTGTGCTCATGTGTCATGGTTTTGCAGTTTGCGATCAGCTCATGTGATTTGTGACTCGTCATTTATTCTGGCCCTTTCTGGATTGTTTGGACAATCAAACATTAGTCATCAATTTTTGGACTTGTTTAGTCAAGCAGAGAAAGCCCAGGGAATCTAATGATCTGACAAATGTTGGAGACATCCAGTTAAATAACAGGTATTCTTCAAACGTTACGTAGCATATTGTACATGCCTCACTCCTGAGACATCTGTGAAAAAATGTCATTAAAATTCCTCTTAGGCAGAGACACACCTGTATAGAAATGCCTCAAAAGATTAACATCTATTTCCATAAACTAGCCATATGGGAATTTACCTGATCGTTCAAGGTTCAAAGTTTACAAAGAATACAAATTATTGATTTTTGAACAATCACAATGTTGGCTGATTGTTATAATAGTAGAACTAGGCACCTTTATTTTAGTCGTTCTAACCAATTCATATACCTGATCTGAGAAATGCCTCTTTTATTAATATCCCAGTTTAAAGTGACATTGTGAAACTTTCTGAATGTTGAAAGCCACCTGTAGTAGTCCATGGAAACAGCTGGTTACATTAAATCCATTCTTTGTTGCATGTTCCTTCAGGCTATTCAAGAGTCAGTTTTATGGCTCTGCAAGCCTACACAAAGTAAAGAAACTGGCATTAGCATTTAATTAGTGTAAGAAAACGTTCTTTAAAAATAATAATTCAAGTTTGTTTTTGATTAAAAGTTACACAGTGGACTTTCAAATGTAAAAGAATTCTATTACAAAATGCGTTAGTTATTAGCATAAGTTACAGTATGCAGTTTAGTACCTTTTAAATCTCACATATGTGTGAACATCTGTTGGCCTTTACATTGTATTTGCACAATCAATTCAAAATGTTAAGTTAGCTTTCTTTCACTTTTTTGTAAGAAGTTAAATGTTGCATAGTCCATGCACAGGCAGCTACATACTGGGATACAACACAAAATTTGAGTAAGTTGTAGCTTATGTCTTAAAGAGCTGATTTTAGCATTAGTGTGCTGACTGAGATCTGATCCTGCCTGTTGAACTGGTCGGAACAATGGGAGGTAAAACAAGGCTGGAGTTTCCCTCAGGCCCCCAACCTGCTGTTGTTTGTTTTTAGACCAGGATAGGTCACAGCCCAATGAAGACTCGGATTTGCACAAAACTTGGAGTGCATCCAGCTTAGGCATTACAAATACATTTAATTAATAGCTTAGTTGTATTACCAAAATAGAGCAGCAAATAAGAGTTACATAATTTGAAGTAAGTGACCCCATGCCTAAAATAGGATGGCAATAAAAGTTAAAGTATTGTTGACAAGAATTTATTATGACTCTTCCTGGATGTATATTAAAAAATTACAACATTGACACAGAGACTAAACAGTCAAAACACACATTGTTTTTGTTATTTGAGTACATGCGTACTTCTTTAAGAACCTCTCATTGGCCTGTGTGGGACTTGGGGAAACTCCACTACAGTGCAGCTGGTTCCTCCTCCTTGAACAGACTGTGAGATAAACAAAGTGAAATCACATCACAGTAACATGTGAACTTTTAGCGGAAACTCCTGTGCATCTTGCAGACTTCTTGTGGGCTGTGACACTCACCTCTGCTCAAGTGATTCATGCAGATAGATTATTAAAGTGCACTTTGAGGACTTTCCAAATGCGTCCAACACACACTCATGTCAAGAACAGAAACTCCTACAGCACAATTCACAAAGAGTCAAAAACTAAAAGTGGGAAAAAGCAAAATAACTCAAACAGAAGTAGCATTTCCATTGTTTAATTGTACTAAAGTTCATTTCAACAATAATCAAATGCACAAGGAGCTTCCACAAGCTGTAAGCTAATATCACACTGCACATTGTGAGTGTGCTTGACTATTTCATGGCAGAATGAGCACAAGGGTGAGTTTAATTTGATTTGCCTTTCTGCTGACAGTCTGGGTAGACTGTATATGGCTCAAAGAAAGCCCCTTCTGCTCCAGGAGCCAGAGATCTGTGCACACTGTTATTCTGAGTGACAGTTTCTGGAAATCCCCACCTCGCAGTTAGCCCCGCCCCTCTACAGCCACACACAGGCTTTTACTGCTGTAGCTCCAAACTCATTTGGATCCACACAAACGCACTTCGCTGCGGGCAATACGGCGGCCATGGACCGACATCGGACAAGTTTACACCCCAGCCATATGGATTATAACCGGGACTCTAAAGACGAGAAGCCGTCGACAGACGAGCGGCTCGATAGTGGTTTGGACTCGCTGAAAGAGGAGGAGTATCAGGCTGTGGCCGCGGAGATCCGAGCGCTGCATCTGCAGAGCGAGCCCAAACAAGCGGCTGAAACCGGAGATCTGCACTGGACAACACAGATCACCGAGGACGGAGACACGTAAGTTAGATAAGACATGACGTTATGGACACAGCCTGGTATATTTAGGGCTAGGTTTCCCGTCTGCTGGGGTAGGCCTCGCGCTGCTCCTGGGACGTAACTTGATCCTTTCCTGTGGGGAATGTCTACTTTAGCCTGTCATTATAAAGGCCTGGGCCTAGATTCTGCGTGAAATTAAACTTTTACGGACAAATAACTCCTGTCTTTTAGGGCCAACATTGGCCATTACCCGTATCCGCTTTAACAATGGGGATAGCTGTGGCCAGACGCAGCGGTGTTGGACATAAACAAAAGAGTATTATCAAGAGGGAATCTACTATGTCCCCGGGTCAGGCTGGGAAAGTCCCAGGCGCGCCGCCATGGAATCCGACCGATGCGCGCCCCCGACCATAGAAAGTTAAAAGTGCCTCCTAAATTACCATTTTCTGTTGCATGTTTTGCTATTACATGTTATTTACATCCAAATCACAAAATGCTATGTTAAATGCTTAAAAAGTTCAAAGGAACACATGTTCATAGCAATGTGTTTCAGTAATAATCGGTTATTACACACAAGATAAGAGCTCGTGCAAAATAGGCTATTTTATGTTTTGTTCATTTACTCATTGACAGCATGTACTTATATATATTCTCCACAAGAATGTCTCAAGTTATTGAGCATTTAAGAGAAATATGGCCTTATTGCTGTGATGTGGTTCTCTATGGTGGTTGTTTCATCTCACCAAAGCAATTTAGTGAAGGTTTCTTTCTTGTGTTTTAGGTTGCTCCATCTGCCATAATCCACGAAGCCAAGGACTACATCAAGCAAATAATCGAGCTTTCTAAGAACACAGAATTTCTTGACACGCAAAACGACCAAAGACAGGTTGGTACAAATATACTGGATTTTTATTGCACACAACTTTTCTGTTACCTCCTCTTAGAATTCAGTAAAATTAAATTTAGCAAACCCCATCAGCTCCTTTTATTTAATTTATTCCTCTCTCTGTTTTACTTTTATAGACTTCTCTTCACTTAGCGGTAATAACAAATCAAGCCAGCGTGTGTGAGCGCCTACTAGTCGCAGGCTGTGACCCCACGCTTGTCGACGGTAACGGTGACACAGCCCTTCACATCGCCTGCCGTCATGGAAACCTGCCCTGCTTCAGTGTGATCACACAGAACTGCCTCCCCCACCATTTAAGCACCGCAATGGCTGCCTACAACTACCATGGTAAGACTCAGGGAGCCTACTTTTAGATTCTTTAAATGGTAATTATGTGCTTGTCAAATAGTTATTGACCTGTAGCACATGAGCTCTTTCCATTCTTCTTCATCTAGTGTTTCCCTATATAAAAAAAAACAGTACAGTTTAGCCGCTCAATCATGTTTCAAATTGTTGGCTTATAATATTATGTGGTGCCTCCTTGTGTGGTAGTTCAACTCCACCTAGCATTACAAAAATGTTTTGCCTGGCATTTAAAGTTATTCCACAATTTAAAAATGTGCTGTCCACAGTCCTTGAGGTAGAATAATAACCCAGGAACCTCTCATCACAACTTAATACAAATAGGAAATTGCCTGTCATGCCAATCTAGCTACATCTCACCATTTTTTGCAGGTCAAAACTGTCTGCACTTGGCTTCAGTTCATGGCTTTCTATCGCTAGTGGAAAATCTTGTGGATTTAGGGGCCGACATAGACGCCAAGGTAAACTCACTTAAACCTACTGCTTTCAGAAAGAAAAGCCTATGGTTTTGACCACAGACTAAATAAAAAAGCCTTTTCTTGCCTTTTTAGGAGCAAAGAAGTGGTCGAGGGGCACTACATCTCGCCGTAGACCAACAGAATCTCTCGCTGGTACAACTGCTGCTCAAAAAAGGTGCCGACCCCAACCTCCTCACGTCCGCCGGACACACGCCATTTCACCTCACATTCGGTCGTGACAATGAGCAAATCAGGCAAGAGTTGTATTCACTGACCAAGCCGGGGCTAAGAGAGCTTCCTGACAGCGAAGATGATGACACAGAGGAGGAAGATGAGGAGGAAGATGATGATGATGAGGTGTGTTAGCAATTGTACAAATGTAAAAATAGATCATAAAAAGTCTTACTAAAGTGCTTTTCTTTTGCGTCAATAGGTTGGGTACGATGATATCCAGTGGAATGGACACTAGAGGACACTATGGAAGGTGTGATAAAAAGGAAGAAGGTTAAGAAATGAAGAAAAACTTTATTTTTTCTTCAGTCATTGCCCAAAAGCCTGTGTACGACTATGGACTGGGCAAAGAAAACAGGCAGCTGCAGATGCGCTCCTGAGACTGGCTGGCAAAGAGGGAGAGCCAAGGCGACAGGAGACAAAACGATGAAAGACAATGACATGTACAGATACTACAAATTACAGGATGGGATCTCGTATCACTCTTTGATTTAACGAACACTTAATTATTTTTTGCGGACGTTGTAAATTTGTCATCACTAAGAACAGATGTACCACGGCGGTTCTGTTGTATATTGTAAATGGTGTGTATAAAAAGATGTATTTTTATGGAAACTGTGAAGTGTGTACAGTTGAGCAAGTTGTATATGTCAGGCACCAAATAGTCCAACACACTTAAATTAAAACGCTCATATTTAACAGAACTTGTGTCAAAGATTATTTAAAAGTTATCTAATGTCTTAAATGGGAGATATTGGAAGCAATTACTTTCATTTTCCATTTTGTCCTCATATAAGCTTACACAGGCAAACAACCAATCTGAGTTATATGGGACACTAACTTCACTGACACATTTCTCACAAAGAGAAACTTGGCAATCTTTGTTTTATTTTGACAGAACATGTGGAAGGATATTTAACTGTAAGAAGAAATTTTTATTTAAAAAATAAATATTGCGCTAAATTTCAGTAAATCTTCTCAAATAATACTAAATAAGCAAGAAACGGAAACCTAACTTGGCTTTGTTAACATTGTCATAAAAATAACATGGTCAAAGCTGTTTGAGGGCTGCATTTTAAAAAGGTATAGGTCGTTCTGTGTTATATTCAAATATGACAATTCACATTTTGTTACATTATAACTGATTGTACATAGTAAATTCATTGTTATTTTTAGATACATTTTGGGGTATTTTAGGTTTTATAGTCACATCTCAACACCTATATATTTCCATAGGCCTATGTGGCTGCTTTCGTCAGCGCTAGGCTGCAGTGTATTCTTAACCTAAACAACTGAAAAATATAAATCAAAGGGTGCTCTCGCTGTGAATGTATGTGTATTTTAAGCTTTGAGGTGTTTAGGAAATGCGTGTGGAATGAGGCTCTTTTTAATGCAGGAAGTTTTTGGGAGGGTGGGGTCATTGAGGAAGTGGCAGGAAATTCCCAGGAACAGAACACTGTTCACAGTATTCATGCGACAGTCCCCAACAACAGGATGACTCGGTGATGGGAAAGGAGTTGGATGAAAACTAAAACTAATTTGGACTTTTTGTTTCACTTTAAGACAAATTTGGGATTAGAACAATTTCACCGTGCTTCTAAATTTCAGCAATTAGATGATCCATAAAATTAAATCCTGAAGTCATTCCGGCCACATTATTCAATATTTATTAGAACATTCTTTAAAAAGTAAGCCAGTTTGTGCAACTTTAACAGGCTTAGAACTTAGATTTTATTTTAGTGCACCATTTTGGTAACATTTTAACACATTTAAGGAACAATACTGAATTTATTTTAAATATCTGTGGGGTGGATAAAGTCCTGAAAGAAGGCCAATGGCTGCTTTCCTGTCCCAAAGCTGCAGATTGTTTTTCTGCTACAGAGAGTAAAATCATACTTTTATGTGGCAAATTTAAATTACTGAATATAAGCAAATGGTAATTGTTCTACACTAAAGTAAAATCCGACATTAAACAACATATTAACATTTAAGCTTATCAGTATCTCTTTAATACGACTTATAACTGTACATATAAAAATACATTTCAGTGTTTTCTAGTAAGGCACAGCCATTTCTGTGGTACTTCATAGGTGCATCTGTCCCCTGAGTCATCATAGGGAATATGCCATGAACCTCCTGATGTCTGAACAATAGTGTCATAGCTGGGAATGCCCTGAAAAAAAAACAGAAATTGTATTATCTTTTTGTCTTAACTTCCTCCTTCCTTTCCCAACACATTGTGCTTCTTCAGTTTACCTGAAAACAGACTTTCCTTCCTGGTGCAATGTAACTGTCAATGACCAGCTGATGTCCTCTCTGCCATTTAAAGAAGAGGCGCTTACTGGTCCCGTTGGGCAGACAGGCTTTGTGGTCTCTCATTAGATCCCTGCTCACAAACTGACAGTGATTCCCAGAATGCAAAGCAGCATACAGCAGAAAAGGATCATCTTCTGAGCTGTGAAAAAACGGTCTCTTAAAAGTGATTGAGCATTTCTTTGAAATCTACACATCAGAGGATGGTATGGTCATGTGGTGCTGCTATGTTTTCTCAGAATGATGTCTTGAACACAGTTTCTACTCAATGTTTTCAACGATAAAACATTTGTATTTATTTGATGCATTTAAATACATTTTTGTATTTTCTACAAAAGATTACTGTTCAGCTGTTGTGTTTTTTAACAAGTCTAATTGAAGTCATTGTGTCTGGAATGCTCACATGTTCTCGGTGAAGAAACAGTGGGCTTTTTGCTGGAGAGAATTCATATTATTTCTGTCCCAGGATCTAGATGGACGCAGCATGTGTTTTCTCCCCAAAACTAGCACCGTCAGACCTCGAAGCACAAGCGCTGTTACCACTGCCAACAGCTGAAATATGACAAAAACATGACAACAATACATGCCCATATTTAGAAGGTAGCAAATTATGGTAAACACATTATGATTGGTGACAAGACTAAAAGGTTAATAGAGATTGAGTATCAGTCATTTGTACATGTCAGTGTTAAGCTGGAGTCTCTTTCATTGGCAGTTTGATTGCAACAACCAATCCGCTCTCAGTAAAAACATTTGATGAATTTCTTTGTGTTCAATGTAAATAAATTACTATGTGTTCAGGAAAATAGTATTAAAAGGGAAGTAATAGTAAAAAAGTAATAAACTATGACATATGTAGATTATCAAACAGCTTCATTGTAAAAAACAGCTAATTTAAATGTATTATTTTTAGAGAAACTCGAGCATCAGCTGCATTTACTCATGCTTAAATCTAATCAATTCAACTCTGAGTAAATTAATGGTGAAAGAACATAGCATGGAGAAATTCTTAGAAAAGTGGATTATGGGTATATTTTGTTTTTAGTGTAATGACATAAAATAAAATCCAATATAGCTAGGAACTGGCAGTGATTTGGCCTAGTGCTAACAAACTATTTATTACATTAAGTCAAGTCCTTGTTGAAAAAAAGTTGAAATTTGCAGAGTTAGTTGTTGCACACATTTCCTGCCAGACAGACAAATGTGGGCAGGCAGACAAGTAGGCTAAATGTTAAAAAAGGTACTGGCCAGTCCTAAAGGTGACTGACACACCCACACGCACAATCTGAGCTGGTTTAGTCATAGGACTAAATGTTTAAAAAGCCCCCCCCAAAGTCCTAAAATAACCAAAGTTGTAGTCATAAATGATAATTCTATTACTTCTGTACTTACAGTTTCTGAAAGCTTGCTTTTATCTTTGTTGATATTGGCAACATTTAGTCCATCCACAACCACATCAAAAGCGGGCTTTCTGTTCACATATGCTATAAACCTCTCCAGCTCCTGAGGGAACACAACAAATTTTTAACAGCAAATTAATAACACAAAAAAAAACTAAGCAGGAGAATAAGCTGCAGTAATATTTTAATAGGAATGTGAAAAGTTCTCCAAAATAGCACAAGATGGTTCTTGTTTTGACAGATGACTGGCAGCTATCTGCTTTCCTTTGCTGCTGTGACAGATCAAAGCCCACTGATAATGAATCTACTGGGCCTTTCTTTTACAAACAGTAAAAAAATACAGGACAGTTTCCTTGAGCACAATGTAAAAAAATGTTTGGCATCATCATTTCAACTTGAAGGCCTGCAGCAGATGATAAGTTACAATAAGAATGATTTACTGTAATTTCTGCCCTATTGAGCGCACCTGAATATAAACCGCACCCACTAGATTTAAGTAAGAAAAATGATAAAGTATATACATAAGCCGCACTTGTTAATAGTAAGTCTATGAGAATTTATAATTTTGCTGCATTGCCTTATAAGCCGCAAAGTTCAAAGCTCGAGAAAAAAGTAGCGGCTTATAATCCAGAAATTACAGTAATTACAATTTCTTTTATGTGACACGGTGGCGCAGCGGATAGCGCTCTGGCCTTATAGCAAGAAGGTCCTGGGTTCAACTCCCTTTCTATGTGGAGTTTGCATGTTCTCCTCGTGTCTGTGTACGTTTCCTCCAGGTACTCCGGTTTCCTCCTACAACAAAAAACATGTCCAATGTGCCCCCCCCTTCCCCTACCCAGGACTACAGATGGAAATTAGCTGTAAACTAGAATCTGGTACAAGCATCTCTGCCATTGTCCTTAATGTAATTGTACATTGTCCTCAATAAACATTACCTTACCTTATGTGGCATTTTAAGAATTTGTGTACAACTAGCATTAGTTATTTGCATAGTTCAAAACAAGAAACAGGGAGCACAGTTGACCAGCTTTCTACCATAATAGGCGACATACTTGGGATCTTATAATAGATGTCTGGTGCAGAGGAATCGTCGAGACTTTCACTTTTAGATAGCAGTGGTATGGAAATACGCTGGTGTGAATTCCCCTGGCCTTGAAATGGCAGACAATTGCAAATTAAGATGTAAAATAGCAGTATAACAACAACGTTGAAGAACAAAATTTGCAATCTTTCTGCAAGTCTATGCGAAACTTAGAATTTACTGCAGATCAAGATGTATATACAGTATAAAAGGCTTGGAAAGAGATAAAGGCATATATAAAGGCAATGGCTTCAAGTCAATCTGAATCATATGGACACAGTATAAAGTAGTGAACTAAGAGGAGGGAAAGAAAAAGGAGAGCTGAGACAGACCAAGAAAAAAATCCAGTATAATTATCCAGGGACTTTCCAGAGTTGATACGTGAAACCCGTTCATTGTGCTGTGGTGGATAATATGACTTAAAACACACACACTGGGCTACACATGCATACATAAGATGATAGTGCCATTTATGCACCGTTAAAGGCAGTGAATAGCATTGAAAATCGTCCCATGGCCATTTCTGCTGACCTGAATTACGTACTACAAGCAGCGTGATATACATACTACAGAGTAGCATATGAATGAAGTTTGTAATATGACAAAATAAAGGGCGTCAGATTGTTACAACAGAACATCTCGACACAAAACTCCAGTGTGTCTTTTTGCCTGGAGCCTTATAGGTACCATAATGAATATATAAATGAACATATATATATATAATATATATATATAATAATATATAATATATATATATATTTATATATATATATATATATATATATATAAATAATATATAATATATATAAAAAATATATATATATATATAATATATATATAATATATATATATATATATATATATATATAATATAATATATATATATAAATGAATATATATATATATAATATATATATAAATGAATATATATATATATATATATATATATATATATAATATATATATAAATATATAATATATATATATATATATATACAGCGGCATGAAAAAGTATGTGAACCTTTTGAAATTTCTCACATTTCTGCTTAAAATCACCATCAAATGTGATCTGATTTTTGTCAAAATCACACCAATGAAAAACAGTTTCTGCTTTAACTAAAACCATCCAAACATTTATAGGTTTTCATTTTTTAATGAGGATAACATGCAAACATTGACAAAAGGGGAAAGAAAAAGTAAGTGAACCTTCTGCCTAAGGAGACTTTAAGAGCAATTATTTCCCAATTTTACCAAACAATTTAAATCAGAGTGTGTCCAATCACTGAGGAATGGCTTAAAGCTGCCCTGCCCACTATAAAAGACACTCCTGGTACACACTGTGTCTTGATGTGAAGCAATGTCGGTTGTTCTCCATGGCTCGCTCAAAGCAGCTGTCTGAAGACCTGCAATCTAGAATTGTAGACTTGTATAAAGCTGGAAAAGGTTACAAAACCATCTCTTAAAGTCTGAATGTTCATTAGTCTACAGTTAGGGAAATTATGTGCAAATGGAGAGAGCTTGGCACTGTTGCTTCTTTCCTGAGGAGCGGCCTTTCAACAAAAATAACGCCCAAAGTTCATCGCAAAATACTCAGACAGGTAAAAAAGAACCCTAGAGTGTCTGCTAAAGACTTACAGAACGTACTGGCACAGTCCAATATCTCGGTGTTTACACTGACTACATGTAAAACAACAGTCTAGAATTGTGTTCATCGGAGGACTCCACAGAGGAAGCCACTACTGTCTAAAAAAACATTGCTGCACAATTAAAGTTCGCAAAAAGTCACCTAGACACTCCACAGAACTTCTGGCAAAGTATTTTGTGGACTGATGAAACAAAAATTGAATTATTTGGGGGAAACACACAATGTCATGTTTAGAGGAAAAATTAAACAGCTCACCAACATCAACGCCCCATCCCCACCGTGAAGCCTGGTGGAGTGAAAATTATAGTTTAGGCCTGTTTTGCTTCCTCAGGGCCTGGACAACTTGTAATCATTAGTGAAAAAATGAATTCAAAAGTTTATCAGATGCTTTACAAGAAAATTGAGGCTGTCTGTCAGACAGTCAAAGCTTAAAAGAGGAAAGAAGCTTCAACAAGACAATGATCCAAAACACAATAGTAAATCAACTTGAGAATGGTTTCAGAAGAACCAAATACACATTCTGGAGTGGCCAAGTCAAAGTTCTGACTTGAGATGCTGTGGCATGACCTCAAAACAGCAATTTATGCCCAACATCCCAAGAATCTGACTGAACTGCCGCAATTTTTTAAGAAGAATGGTCCAAAATTGATCAGATCGATGTGCTAGACTGATCTGCAACTACAGGAAGCGTCTGGTAGAAGTTATTGCTGCCAAAGGGGGTGTAACCAGATATTAAATGTCAGGGTTCACTTACTTTTTTTTTCTCCTTCTGTCATTGTTTGCATGTTATCCTCATTAAAATATGAAAACCTATAAATGTTTGGGTGGTTTTAGTTAAAGCAGACACAGTTTTTTAATCTGTGTGATTTTGACAAAGATCAGATCACATTTGATGGTGATTTTAAGCAGAAATGTGAGAAATTTCAAAAGGTTCACATACTTTTTCATGCCGCTGTATATATATATATATATATATATATATATATATATATATATATATATATATATAAATTGGGCCAGGCATTGATTAAAAAAATAACTAATAAAAATTAGCGCGAACAATTCATATCCTTGTTAACCTACTAATCACAATATTTTCCTAATTTTGATTGTTTAAATTGTTGATGTTGAATGAGCCATATTCATAAAAGATTTATTTATTTTTTTTACAAATGTATCTACAAGTAGCTTAAATAGGCCTAATATTTTTGCACTGAAGCCATTTAATTGATTTAGGTTATATTTTATGTTTGAAACTAGACCAAGTACAGCTAGTGTTGAAAATATTATAGGCTACTTTAATGAAGTCTTGAGCTCCTTGAAACAGCAGGCCTTTCACATGGAGCCCAGAGGCTTGTCTGCTCTCATTTTGTATTTGACTCGCAGAACAAGCTGATTCATACAAATAAGAGATCGCTCAGAGTAAAAATAAAGAGTAAATCCTATCCATGGCACGAGAGAACGCAACATGTAAAAGCATGTCACGGGAGAGTGCGTGCCACACGGCAGAGCATTGGCGACTCAGAATGGCACTATCACGACAGCACAAGCACACCCGCACAAGGAAAGACTTTTCACAGAAATGTCCACTTCTTTGGGAAACTGTATAATACTGTTTAAAATAGTCTGGCAGTTTAAAACTGTTTGCCTAAAATTGCTACAACAAAATAGAATTGTTGCCTTGTTGTTGTTACATAACACACTCACATCAAATGTTTGGGCCAACTGGCATTTCCCGGCAAAGTTCAATATGATCAAAAACGATAATGGAGATTTTGTTCCTAATTTTTTCCTCCACAGTTAAAGCAGCTGTCTAATTGGCAAGCAAAAAAAAAATTATGAGTTTTGGAAGTTTGGGAATTATTAAACCAACCTCAGGGGTAGTCTTGTTAAAAACATCTGGTCCCTGGATGACATTAACCATGACTTTATCTTTGAGCTGTTGGTATTCTTCTTCAGTCAGTTGAATGGACTCAAGCTCAGTCCCACAACAGCGACACATGCCCCTACACATGTACAAAAATTATACTGTTATACAAAATCACATTTATAAAGCTATATATGCTTTTATTTATATATAGAATATTATTTACGTTGGGGATACAGCCGTCCACCTTCCTTCCCATTTCTGGTCCTCAAGACTGAACATAGAAATACAATAAATTAATATGGTATTCTTTGTTGTAAGTTGTACACAGCACTGCTAGTACTTATTGTTTTTCCAGGATACACAAACCATGCCAGACCAGACCACGCCAACTAGACTCGTCATCATATACTTCACAAAAATGTGCATCGTTTGTTATAAAGAAAATACTGCTAAATTATACTCTTGATTTACCTTTCAAACCAGGATTTGATGCTTTCTGCTAGTTTTTTCTGTGGATAGATCTGGTTGTCCCGCATATGATGCAGAACATCCACAAGTCTCTGCTTGTGCTGAAAGGGCTGGTACATTTTATCCCCCTCTTCTTTTACCTCAGCTCGCTTTGCTCCATTGAAAAGTGCTTCCCAGGTCTCAGCGTGTGGGCTCAGCCCTTTTTTATTAACTCGTCATAAAGCATCCAGGCTGTGGTCAGATCACTGTGCTGAACTGCAGCTGATATTATGTCACCATAGTTACGTGGCGATGGGGTCACTACCTGTTAAAAATGGAAACATTGACATACATAAAAGATACAGTGCTGTGTTGCTCAAGAGTGAGATTCTGTTAACCCTAAATGTTAAAAATCTTCTTTTATCATTTTAATTGAGATTCCTGTACCTAGTCTGTAAAAGTTTGTTAAAGTACTTAAGAGACCATGCCTAGTAGGAAGAAATCTAACCCATTTTTGTTGAAAATGGTAGTAAAATGATATGTTGTGTTCATGTTGAATGTGGTGATGTCATAAAACTGGAAGATGGCAAGAGTCTGTTTTTACTTATTAATAACATTGTAATTTGCCAGAAAATATATAAAAAGAATTTTATCATTTGTTTTTAATAACAAATCAAATCTTGTAATTGATCAATATGAAGAAATTAAAGTGTGGCACTTGACAAACAAATAATGATTTGCAATATGTCATATAATTTATTATATTGTTATATTATAATTGTACCTTTTTGAGTTCTTGGAGAATGACAAGAGCCTCCCCCCACCTTTCTGTGCGGCAAAAGGACTTTATGAAAAGGCTGGAGGCTCCTGTTTCCAACGAGGGGAAAGATGCTTGCATGATGTCATAGACGTCAAATACTTCAGTGTCCTGGCCACCCATCACACAAAGTGTAAGATATCTTAGCAGCAACTCATAGGACAGGGTTCCAGTTTCAGTGACAACAAAAGTCAACAATGACCTATGTGAGAAAGCAGCACATCAACATACAAATATTCCAAAATTAAGTTGGCAAGACAATCTATAAGCACAACATAAGTTGCTACAAAATGTAAACATCATCAAAGCAAAAATGTGTATTTCCTGAAAAGTTTTATAATAATCTTGACTTTTCTCAGAAGTAGTGAAGGCCACTTGCGTAAAGAGAAGGCACAGTTGTTTTAAGTTGAAAACAAAGAAAATTTTGTATATTGAGATTTCTTTGGGAAACAAAATCAGCGCTGAGTATCAAGTAATTTCATTAGTATCAAAGTCAAGCTTGAAATTTTAGTATTGTGACAACGCTAGTTTGAACATATACTTACTTGGCAATATTCAAATCTGCCCCATTATTGAACAGTTTATTCATTATGTAGATGTCAAAACGCTGGACATTAACCATGGACTCCTTCAGATTTCTCCACTCTACAATTGACAAGGGCCGATCGGGAAGGTTGGGCTTGTCTGTAAAAAAGATTTTTAGTACTTTTCAAATTATTTGTGTAATCTTTATTTTAATTTTTTGTGTACCTGCTATTGTTTTTGGTTTGGGGTCTTCCAGAGTGAATGGTCCCATTTCAGAGACCAAAGCTGCTTTCCTCTTCAGGATTTCTGATGTTCTCTTGGCAGTCCCAGCAGCAAAAACAGATTTGGAAGAGACACGCTGGAAAGGGACTCTCCAATTTCTTTGTTCTTTCTGGCCATCCTCTTGTCCATATGTGTCTCTACCAATCCTGTAGCCCCTTTGCTTCTCTGAATCCTTGTTTTGAATTCTGTCCCTCTCCTTGTTCTTTTGAAATGTTTCTTTAGAGCTTAAACAGCGAGCACTGAAGCACAGCTTTCTGTTATTGAGAACAGTCCCATGGTGCAACACCATGTAAAAGTGGTTCGAACACGTTTGAAGTTTGCTTATGAAGCTTGACCTCATGGCAGCACCACCCCTTGTTTAATTTACTTGAGAAAAGTACATGTATTGACAGCCTCTTGTTTAATTTACTATAAAAAAAAAGTACATGTATTGACAGTCTAAACATGAAATTGCTTTAAATCCTACAACTAAAAAAACTAAAACTATGCAACATCAACACTTCTTAACTCTGCAGACAATATTACAATTATCTATCTATCTATAAAATAAATCTATGGCAGCACCTGCCTTGTAACATTTACTTTCATTTGGAAAGAAATAGCTCTTACGTTTCATAAAGAGGAGCATTGAAATGAAGACATGTGTCGCATAGTTGACGTCATCAACATGTGACAGCTGTCTCAAGTTGAGTTCGGTTGAGTTGCGGATGTCAACAGTAACGCTAGCTAAGTGACTATTAGTATTTGCTTGTGTTTAATGTCGTTTAACTGATAAACTCTGTGTAGATTGCGTGTCTTAGTGTTTGGAAATTGTTTCCTTTCTTTTCCCAGTACATGCTTTACGCTGAAAGACCAAGACTTACTGCCTAAAACAAAATTCTTGTTCCGTTCTTGTGTTTTTAGTTTCCGCGGCAAGTTTACTTCAAATGAGTCGTTTTTCTTGTATTTCGCATTGCTAATGTAGTGAAAAGAAAATATGGAAGACGGAAAACGAAATCATTGGTCTGACATATTAAAAGAAGGCTGGAAAACAGCACTAAAGGTAAGAAATAAATATCAGTCAATGCTAAAATGCTAGTAGATACTTTAACCATTACAACAAACGATTGCAACAAGGTGACTCAGATGTTACACCAACACTGTATATGTCATGTTCGGTTGACAGATGAGAGAAGCGAGCAGGAAAAAAAGGCAGAAGAAACTGAACTCTTTACAAAGTATTACACAGAGTGGAAGGGAGGAGGCGACAAAGACACGTCCTACAACAACATCCCACGGTTTTACTACAGAGTAATTACATATTTAATACTAAGAATGTTTTTAAATATGCATTTTAGTACCAATTTCTTCGCCCCTCTCTAAAGTTACTTTGTACATTGCAGCTTCCAGCAGAAGATGAAATACTTCTGCAAAAGCTGAGAGAGGAATCAAGGGCTGTGTTTCTGCAAAGAAAGAGCCGAGAACTGCTGGATAATGAAGAATGCAGGTAAATGCTTGCTTCTTTAACGTATATCTATAAATGATCGAAGTGAATGTGTTCTCTCTGTCATCTTTTTGTTTTATTTGTTTATTGTTTATTTTTTTGTAGAATCTTTGGTTTCTTCTTGATAAGCATCAAGTTCCCCCAGTAACAGGAGAGGAAGCCATGATTAGCTATGAAGCCTATCTCCAAGTTGGCGAGAAAGCTGGATCCAAGTGCAAGTGAGGACAGCAGACACACTAGACTAGAGCTTTACTTCTTAATTGAACTTTTGTGCTTAAAAAAACTCTTTTCTCTTTGATGCTTAGCAAGTTTTTCACTGCCAGAGTATATGCTAAGCTGCTTCACAATGATCCTTATGGGAGAATCTCCATCATGCAGTTCTTTAATTATGTCATGAGGAAAGGTCTGTTGCTGTTATTTTTCTTAAAATATTTGTTTAATGGACTACATTTTTTTGTTGTTATACTTTTTAGTGTGGTTACATCAGACCAGGATAGGCTTGAGCCTATACGATGTGGCAGGACAGGGTTACCTCAGAGAATCTGTGAGTTTCTCTTTTAAAAACATATACAAAAATACCACTGCATTAGTTTTCTCTCTAAGTATATAATATTCATCCAATACTTGTAGGATTTGGAAAACTACATCTTGGAATTGATCCCCACTCTGCCTCAGCTCGATGGACTGGAAAAGTCATTTTACTCTTTCTATGTCTGCACTGCTGTCCGCAAGTTCTTCTTCTTTCTTGATCCTCTACGAACAGGTGAACAAAAGCAGTTGCAAAAAAATACACCTCTTGCTCAACTTTACCTTGATTTTGTTTTTGCCTTTTCATGCAGGAAAGATAAAAATCCAGGACATCTTGGCATGTAGTTTTTTGGATGACTTGTTAGAGGTACTATATGAAAGGTTTTTCATGTCACTGATATATACACATTTGCTTTTGTGTACAAAAATTGTGAAGTTAGTTTTAGCAAGGTCACTTTGTTCTCTTCTTCCTGTATGCTCAGTTGAGAGATGAAGAACTGTCAAAAGAGAGTCAAGAGTCAAACTGGTTCTCAGCCCCGTCTGCCCTTAGAGTCTATGGTAAACATTTTAAAAAGGTTGTTTGTCAATGCAAAATCAAATGTTCAATGCTTTATATCATGTCTTTAGGCCAGTATCTTAATCTAGACAAGGACCACAATGGCATGCTAAGCAAAGAAGAGCTCTCTCGTTATGGAACAGCTACTTTGACATCAGTGTTCCTCGACAGGGTGTTTCAGGAGTGCCTCACATATGATGGAGAAATGGTATGACTTTAACTTTTTACATTTTTAGACAATTAACAAATTTCCTCTTCTCTAATTTTGTGTTGCAGGACTATAAGACCTATTTAGACTTTGTTTTGGCCTTGGAAAATCGAAAAGAACCAGCTGCATTACAACACATTTTTAAACTTTTGGACATGGAGAATAAGGGATATCTCAATGTCTTTGCGCTCAACTATTTTTTCAGGGTATTGGCCAGCTACAAATTTCTTAATGCTTGGTTGTGTTATTGCTTACATTTTGTTCTTTTCAGGCTATACAAGAGCAGATGAAAGTTCATGGTCAAGAGCCTGTGTCTTTTCAAGATGTCAAGGTAAATTTTCTACATACTGTTGTGTTTTTGCTTTTGTTCGGGCTTTTCAAGGTAAAGACCATTATAATTTTCTGTTTTAGGACGAGATCTTTGACATGGTGAAGCCCAAAGATCCCTATAAAATCACCTTACAGGACTTGGTCAACTGTTGTCAGGGAGACACTGTTGTTAGCATACTGATAGACCTTAACGGGTTTTGGACTTATGAAAACAGAGAAGTGCTGGTTACTAATGACAACAACAGTACCAACACAAGTGACCTTGATGACACCTGAAGTAAATTGCTATATACATACTTCTTTTGCTTATTAAGCCTTAATATTCCATTACTATTTATTTATGTTATATGCTTGCAATGTTGGAAATTGACAAGAAAAAATAAAATAAAAATATTTTCTTTAGATTTTATTAAAACACAAAATATTTTTACTATGTACAAATCTATGCAAAGTCCAGTTAAAAAAAAGTTTTACTTCCGCCTCTTTCTCTTAAAAGTATTAAAAGTCCTTCACAGCTGAACATTTTAGAAACCCTACTCTTTTCCCATTTATATCCCACAATTAAATTCAGAATAAAAAACTAAACGCCTGTGTGATGATAAACATAACACTAGAATATTTCATATAAAAATTATTAGCAAAAAATTATGTTTTTGGCAAGTCACAAGGCCATGGTTAAATATTTAGGATTCACTTCTACTGAACTAAAGCCTGTCACCATGAAACAATCTTATGTCTGAAGATAATGATGTACTTATACAAACTAATTGTACACTCGGCAAGGACACTTGAATAAGGATCAATTAAACTACTAAAATTCAGTAACATCTCTTTTGGCATATACTTGAGTTTTGTTTACACACTTCTACATTTTACAATGAAACATTAAAAAATGTTTCTTTTTTTCTGTGATTGCTCAACAATAATTATATCCTAAATATATACAAAAACCTTTTACCAAATAACCCCATTATCCCATTAAATTAATATTTAATTTCCATCTATGCTGTTTATGTCTTGACTGTCAGGGGATTGATCATGTTCAAAGTTTATGTTTACAAAGGATGACTCTGGTTGTTGCATTGTGGCAGAATCACTCTGCTGTCTGGTCTGCTCAAATTGTCGTTCAGCTTCTTCTGCAAGACGATTTTCTTCTTCTTCCTCCTCCTCCTACACACGAATAAGCCATTGTTTGAAATGCTTTAATTCTGACTAGAAAGTTGTTGTGATCTTACCTCTTTCTTTATACGGTAGTATTCATCAATGGCATATTGGTATTTGGGAGAAGTGATACCAAACAAATTGGCTAGTTTCTCGCCCATGAAATCACATACTGCAGACAAAAAGTACAAGAGTAAATTAATTCAATAATTTCACGTCAGAAGCAGCCTTGTACAATGTTTACCTGAGATAGTGGAAGTTGCCATTCTCCACATTTGAAACCAGACATAAGGACCCCAGGTCAATTTGGACTATAACACAAAATAAGAGATGAGAACTCATCACAAAAAGTACCTTGCAAAACAGGCAATTAAGACTTACTGAGTCTACTGGCAGAACATCTGTCTGGGCAGGCTCTACTTCCTCTTCCTCATCAGTGCTGTATTCCTCCATGGTTTCTCCACTGGCAAAGTGGATTGTCCTGCGAGGAACCTTTACCTTTTTTTGGCTCATGTCTTGCATTTCCAAACAAGTTGACCCATCTACACACTGAAAGAAAAATTTAGTTTTGACTGCCACAACACTGTTATGAGAAAAACTGTTTGTTTTTGACCTTTCACTTCATGCATACTTCGATTTTTAAAAAAGAAATCTATCTATCTATCTATCTATTATCTATCTATCTATCTATCTATCTATCTATCTATCTATCCCCATCAATTCAAATAGCCAACGTTAATTTACAACTCGGAGTAAACTCACAAATGATTAGCGTATGCTCGTATAATGTAATTAAAATCTCAATTGGAACTTATATTCCTTTAATTAAAATGCTGAAATTGATTATCATACAGATTTAAGTTAGTTGTATAGCGTTACATAACTATATTCGATGTTGGGCTCTGGACTTGCCAGCCAAGTCACTATGATAAAATTGTTGGGTTTTTATAGGAAGCTCTTTAACTGGTCACAACCAACAGTTAGTTAGCTCACTTGCTAAGGAAGTTGACTAACTGTTGGTAAACTTTGATTTATATTTTTAGTAGGTTAATATTTTCAGCCAAATAGCTTACTTACCTTTTCATTTTCCATAGTTTGACACAAAGAAATGTTTACGTTAACGTTAGTTAAATACAGAGAACCTTGTGCCATGCCAGTTAACCTCATACGATAATGCTAACTTCTCTGTGTTTTGGCTACTTTGACTTCCGTTTGAAATTACACTCTATCCTTTCAAATTAAAATGTGTAACTGTTTAAAAAAATAAAATAAAATTGACAGTAAACACCAATGCTAGCATTGTTTGACGTTCAAAAGTGCATTCAAAACAAAATATTCGTTTTTCTTTCGTAGATTTGCTGTGGTATGTGTTATTTTAGTAACTTTTTCTTAATTTGAAAATGACACCGGATGTACCTCACGTACAGCATCCAGCTCAGCTCGCTTGGGTTGTGGATCCTGTCTGGCTGTATTGGTCCAGCTCTGTCGGTCCAAAATGACAGCGAAGAAGTCTGGCTCACGACTGGAGACAGAAATTGAACGGTGTCGGTCTGAGGCCCAATGGGACAAAATCCCGGAGCTGGTGAGACAGCTTTCAGCCAAATTAATCTCAAACGGTAAGAAAAACACTGGTTTGTGTTCATTCAGCGCCAAAGGCCTGCTCCACTGTGCGTCCTCGACACTTCCTGACAGCTCACCCCCATTGACTGCAACACAACCCACTATGGTGTTTTAATAAACTCAGTTTAGTACGCTTTCTTTTCGTCATGCTTCTGTCTTAACATTTTGCATTCTTTTGAGCAGCATTTATGACAGATGCCAATTTTATCCCTTCACTGAGCAGAAGGGGAAGGTTAAAGATGTCATGTGGTATGAACAATGCACTCTATCGTTGTTTTAATGATTGTTCAAAAGCTTTGTGATATATTTTCCCTAATATACGATTTTCGTATGTCCGTAGGTGTAAAGTTCAGTAATAAGACTTTACGGAAAATAAATGGATGTGCATGACTTTCAAAGTACTGTACATTTCGCTCATGAAAAGATCACTAAATAAAATCACTTAAGTTTTCACATGGTCATCTACTGAAAAAGTTTTTAACCGGATTACTAAGGTCCAAGGCTTTAGAAGGCATAATGCTGTTAGGTATGTTGTTTTCAAGCTTGAGCACAAACTGAGTTTACTTTTGTGCTACTTATACTGATGTGTGAGGTACTAGTCATTTTCAATATAACAGAAGTCGTTTCTACTATTAATCCCAGGTTCTTGCTTTTCTCACACAGATGACCTAGGAGAGCTCCTTTTGGGTGAATGTAAGCTGCAGACCTATCTGAAAGAGAATCCTATTAAGCAAGGAGCTAGTCCAAGAGGCCCACGTCCCAAATTGGTGGAGGTCCGAAAACACCTCATTGCAGCTTTGGACCGAGGGAACCTGAAACCTGACTATCTTCAGGAAGCCAGTCTGCTGATGGCAAAACTCTGTTATGCAGAAGGGGACTACAAGGATGCTTTAGGTAAGGATTATGCTGAACTTTGATTAGTCTATTTTGTAGTCTGAAGGTTAATTTATGTTTTGTAAATAATTAGGTCACTACAACAAAGTAAATCTGGATGAGCTGCAGTTGGGAGGAGCTCCTGTCTATAGGCTTTCTATGATTGCAGAGGCTTATGCGACAAAAGGTTAGCAACAAAACACACTAAGCGCATTAATGTTTGTTTTAATGCACTTAAACTCCCCAAACTATCAAACTTTTAAGTTTGATAGTTTTTGTGATTTGATGTTTTGTGATTCTGTAGTTTAACTCTCCTTCCACATGGTGGTAGTACTGTACCTTGACCAGTACTTCAGTAAAATGTTTGTTGGTATGACAATCTAAAATCAATGCAATTTGTATTCATATTTGTGTCATTTCATTCAGGTCTGTGTCTTGAAAAGGTGCCTGCCTCTTCCCCATCTCTGGCCAATAGGAACACAGGTTCTCCATCATCTAACAGAGGAACAACAGAGAGAGAGCAGGAAATTATCATGTGCTATGAAAATCAGGAGACATTGCTCTTCTTTACCTGCAAGAGGCAGAGAAGGTGTGTTTTAGTCTTAAGTGTTAGATCATTCTGAACACTCCTAACTTGGCTAAAAAACTATGCCATCTGTGGGTGGCTCATGCAAATAGCCTACAATCTGCCTAACAAAGTAGCGCTTATTACAGCCAACTGGCAAAAGACAGTACAAAGCAAAAATGTGTGACTTCTGTTCATGTGAATTCTTCTTTTCCAGGCTTTGTCTGCAGGGATGCAGAACCGCAGCCCTAAACCATGTCCAGCCACGCAAGAACAAGAACTAGGCTATTTTTTGGAGACTGGCCTGCAAAGAGCCCATGTCATTCATTTCAAAAATGGGTGTGTGATATATTTAACAGTGTCATAATTAGACATGTGTAAAAGGTTGCACACAGACACTTTTTATAAAATTTAAGAAATCCCAAAAGTGAAATAAAAACAGTTTTTAATTTCACACTTGGTTCACAACTACAAGTTGCAAAGCTGCTGACGGGCAGACAAAAGCAAAAGGTGTGAAGATGGTGTTGTTGCTTATTACTACCACAAAGCAGGGGTGTTCAGAACTTTTGCCAGATGGTGAATCACTCTTTATTTTGTATTTTAACTAGCATTTTTTAAAAATAAGCTTGTAAATAATCACCAGCTTTGATCCATTCACAGTATAACAGTACTAATTGTAACTTTATTTTGTATAGTAACTTGACTCGTGGTGTGGGACGATTTCGGGAGATTCTTAGGGCTGTTGAGACAAGAACTACTCAGAATCTACGCATGGTGAGTTAAACATCTATTGCCATAAATTAAAGTTGGGGTAACTAACTTTTTAATTGCCAACTTTTCCCTTAAAAGTATAAATATGACAAATTTAGCACTTTGTGAAAAAACGAGACTATTGAGTACTGAATTGATTAACAAAGAATTTTAGTTCTCATCAAGAGTCAAAAGCAGCTCTCTGATTGGCTGTGATTAGGGTGGGTCATTCCAGCTTCCTTTTGTTGCTTGTAAAAAGAGGTTCAAACGCCGTAATTTCAACCAAAAAGGAATGCATGCTGATATGGGTCGAAGCATTTAAGAGAGAATGTTTTAAAACCTAAATTTTGTTTGCAGTGTGATATTACACCTTTAATGTCAACTGTAGCCAAATCCAAGATTGTTTTTGACTGCGATGTTTTTTGGGGGGTCGGGGATGTAGACCATAGCTAGACAGCTGGCAGAGATCTTGCTCAGGGGAATGTGTGAGCAGAGTTACTGGTCACCCCTAGAAGACCCACCCACAGTGTCACCACTGGACGATCCCACGCGGCACGGACACGTTCCCAGCAAGAGTTACTCTCTGAGCCGTCGCTCCCGAGTGTACTCTGGAGAAAAGTAAGTGATATGTATTCTGCTAAACTTGGAAAGTAGAACAGGCAAATAAAATGCATGGCAGTTGATTTTTCTTGATTATATTTGACACACTCTCTCTCCTCAGTCTCTTTTGCCCTCAGGAGAATACAGAAGAAGCATTGCTGCTGCTTCTTATTAGTGAGTCAATGGTAAGCATGACTATACCTCACATGACCTTGATATTTTACATTTTTGCAAATTGTTGTCAAGAAAAAAAAAGTGCAATTGCAATTGTTAAAGTGGAATGCCGTACAGAATTTCTGATCTTTTGTGTAGGCAAACCGTGATGCTGTTTTGAGCAGGATACCTGAACACAACAACGACCGCATCATAAGCCTCCAGTCGGCTTCTGTTGTATATGATCTCTTAACCATTGCTTTAGGAAGAAGAGGACAGTATGAAATGCTGTCTGAGGTGAGAGGTTCATTTCTTGGGAACAACAGTATGGCTATATAATAAAATTATTCTGGCGATATGTCCCCAGTGTTTGGAAAGAGCTATGAAGTTTGCCTTTGAGGAGTTTCATTTGTGGTACCAGCTCGCCCTGTCGCTGATGGCTGCTGGGAAATCTGCCCGAGCAGTTAAAGTTCTTAAAGAGTGCATTCGCTTGAAGCCGGATGACCCCACAATTCCACTCCTTGCAGTCAAACTTTGCATTGGACCTCTTCACTGGGTATCTTATCTATTGTCTTCTAACTATAATGTGCATGTTTTTGTTTGTTTTTTACTTTTATACTACTACTACTACTATTTTTATTATTTATATTCAGTTAGATGAAGCAGAGACCTTTGCAAAGATGGTGATTGAAATGGGAGAGAAAGCAGCAGAGTTCAGAGCCAAAGGATACTTGGCAATGGGTCTGGTTTATAGTCTTAAAGCCACAGATGGTAATTACAATTAAGATTTGGTTTTTGACTTGTCCATAAAATATGTTTTTGTTGTAGCTCATTGATTTTCTATACAATTCCAGCCTCACTGAGAAGTTTGCAAGAAGAATACCAGAGAAAGGCTTTAGGAGCATTTCAAAGGTTAGGCTTGTCAACTTACTTTTCATAGAACACATCTTTGTTCTTTGTTAATATAAATTTTCTGTCACATTGTATAGAGCCCAGAGTCTGTCACCAACTGACCATTTAGCAGCTTTCTACCTGGCTCTTCAATTGGCTGTGTCACGGCAGGTACAAAAAATAACAAAAACAAAAAAAGCATTCAGAATTCTAAACTGAGTAGTGCTCAATTCACAAGCTTAAAACTGTTTTCTTGCCCATCCATAGATTCCTGAAGCTCTTGGATATGTGCGACAAGCGCTACAACTACAAGGTGATGATGTCCATTCGCTCCACCTACTGGCGCTGTTGCTATCTGCACAAAACACTATCATGACGGATTAAACATAATAGAAATGGCTCTTTCAGAATACCCCGAGAATTTTAAGTAAGAATGAGGGTTGTTTTACTTTCTCTTTTAATGGAGGTGTATTTAAAATTTTCATGTTTTTTTTAGCCTATTGTACACCAAAGTAAAGTTGGAGTCGATGTGCAGAGGGCCAGAAGAAGCTCTACTTACCTGTAAACACATGTTGCAAATTTGGAAGAGTTTTTATAACCTTACCAATCCCAGGTACAAGTCACACTTTATATTAGATTGATGAGCTGATAAGTTATAAGTTATGATGTTATTTTTTTCTTTTTTAATATACTAATTGTTTTGGGAATGAGGTACAACTGATTAAGCTTTAATCAGACCCCCACTGGTGTAATAGGTTGAAAAATGTGGTGGGTAGAGAATGAACAGTGTTATGCTCGATAACCTAATGAATGGTTGTTCTTGTGTGAACCTGTGCTTCCTGTAGTGATTCTGGGCGTGGCAGCAGTCTGTTGGACAGAGCCATCGCTGACAGACGCCAACTTAATGCCATGACTCTGCCTGACTTCAGTGACCCTGAGACTGGTAAACCACACACTCCACACATTTTCCACAGACAAGCTGCATCCACCATTTTACTTACTTTTGCCATTTCATGTTTTAACGATTTAGATTGTGTCATTACAACACATACAATTTTCAGTTTTCAGTTCAGCAATAAACCTATGGATTGTTCAAGATGCTCAATTAGCACTTAAACTGTTCCACAGTTTTTCTGTGCACTTTTATATTCATTTGAGTGGACATCTGCACATTTTGCAGCAACATGATGGATTTAGCTTACAGCCATCCTAAGGTCTATTCACATTATTTTCAAATGTTTTGTTATAGATAACATATTTTAGTTTGAAGGTAATACTACTTTACATACCATATTCATTGTTTTCTTTTATTTCACAATTTTCTATTTTTTTTAGTTTCTGGTTCTTCCTCGTCTCAGTCTGGCTCAGATCTGACGCCCCCACTGCTCCCTCTGCGTCCACTCTGTCCTCTCCTTTGCCCTCCCCTGCTCTCCTGTCTTTATCCCACAACCTCCTCCTCTCTGTCCCTAAGACACCAGGCCTTCGTGCCCACTCCCTTTACTCCGCCCACCTCTCCATCCGGTGCACCAGTGCTCACCAAGACCAGAACGCACTCGTTTTGTACCCACAGTGCACTGCGCCAGCTCTCCTGCAGCTGTAATTCACCTGCTTGTGCCGTTACTCTGAGCATGGTGTGGAAAAGTGTAATGTTGTGCTTCAAAAGCTTTTATGAGTATTGAAGACCACTGACACATTAACCCTGCATGAAAATGTCGTGAGTTGTCGTTAGTCAAACACAAACTGCAATAAATACACAAACTGTAACAAATTTAGTTGCTTTTATGAAACGTGAATTATTCAGCCTCTATCGCTCAAATATAAAAAAACTAAATAAATAAAATGTGCAAAACAAAAGTCACAAAACATTAGAGGTGGGAAGTAAAAAATGCTAATGCTAATTGGAAAGCAGGATTAGAAATAAAACAAACAAGTTTAGTCTTTTTTTAAAACAAAAGTATGGGCGATATGAACAAAAATAAACTACTGTATATCGTTATTGTGACTGGCTTGGTAAAGAGAGTGAACCTAAAAAACACCAAGTTTGTGTAAGATTAGCTTATACTGTCTATTTCCAATCTTACAGCTGCAGCTGAGTTTATGTCATTATAAAGCGCCACCACTTCTCATTGCCTCTCCCAGTGACAGCAGTTGTGGCTGGTCAGCGATAATTGCACTGCACAATGCACAGCACTGACACAAAGACTTGTTGAAGTTCCTCATTACTTTCAGTAACATGACCTGGAAGTTGCCTTTCTAAAAATGTTGCAAACCTGTAATAACCATCTGCAGAGCGGTATATTTTTACTTTGCTAAAACAGCAATGCAACTGTTTGGAAAAAGCATGTACAGTACTCCTGGCGTCTTGGAAATCACATTTATTCATACTTCATTAATCTCACTTGACCCAACACTGTATTGTTTTTATAGATACAAGTTTTTGTTTGTTTGTTCTAACTATCCATGTTTCATATTAGGAATTATAATAGTAAACAATCTTGTATTTTTGATATACCTAAATTATTATTTTTTTGTTTTGTTTTGTTTTGCAATCCAGATTTAAAGTTGTTTTGTCTAGACTCTAACTTATGGTTAAATGCACACCCTCACCAAAAAAGTTAGTCTGCACCTTAAACCTAAAGAAACATTGTGATCCTTGTGATTGTGGTTTTTGGGAACCCATTTCCTCTATCAGCAAAGTGTATATTTTTTTCCCTCTCTCCCTGTTTTGAATCATTAACACTCATCTTTTCTGTTTCCCCCTCACCACCATTTTCTTTTAAGGTGGCCCTCAGGAGGCTAACACTCTTGGTTTTTCCTCCATGTTTTCTGTTTGTAAGTAGTAAAGTGAACGTCCATCTTTTTTTCCATTCATTGTTCTGTCTCAAACTTGGTCTTTTTCCACTATAGTTATATGTATGAAAGCTGTCACAACCACACAAACATACATATTCACTGCTTTGACGTTAGGTTCAAGTCTAGTAGCTGTATAATTAGAATAATAAGAGTTAAAGGAATACAGCAGCTCTCTGGTTGACATCTTTAAGGATTAGCTATAACCATAGTTTAACAGGCCTTGAGTGTATTCCTTTAATTCAATTATCAGCTTTGCTGCATGCATCGCTGTGTCATATTCACAGCTTAAGCACTGCAGAAGGTTAGTTACTGTACCATGGCTGATCACAATTCACAAATGTATGTAATGCCAACTGTTTGGTTGTTATTCAGAGAAAAAATAATGATACTAGTGGCATAAAGATGGCCTGTTTGGTGAATCACCAATTCATTCATTCTCATTCACCTAACTGTATTACTCCAAAACCAGTTGTCCTTGTTAGCCTCACTTAATTCTTTTTTTTTTTTTTTTTTTTTTTTTTTTTTGTAAGTTGAATGATGCAAGTTTTAAGGTTTTGCAAAAAATATTGACCTAAGTATTGACCATGGCTAAACAAAAACAATTTATTTCAAGTTTGTTTTAACAGTTGATGGGGAATCTTAGCTTTAGCAAATGATAACACTTTATCTTTAAACTTTAGGTTTAGGTTAGCTCAGTTGATAGTGGCTTTGCTTTCACAGATTTGCTGTGTCCGTTTGCTGCGCTGTGCAGCCATTTTGCATCCCTGTAATCATTTGATGTTATTGTGTGTGGATCCAAAGCCAAGCCCACCCTCTATTTATGTACTAATGAGCAGCATTTATGCATGGTGTTGCAAAAATCTTGCCCTGGATAATCCAGGCTTTTTCATGTGCCAATTTGGACCCGGCTTTTTGCTCTGCGTTCTCAGATTTAAACCACACAGAAATATTAACACTGTGACTAAAGCTTGAATTTTGGCACATGGAACTTTAATTGAGTAGTTTTAAGAAATCAGAGCAGACTTCTTCGTGTTTAACTCTGATGTATGTCTCTAGGCTCAGTCCATGCCACGTCCATTGCAGCCAGCCGAGTGGAGCAGGCACTGTCTGAGGTAGCTTCCTCTCTCCAGAGCAGTGCTCCCAAACATGGGCCCCTGCACCCTGGATGACTCTAGCTCAGATTTGGCTGCATGCAGGTACTACCCAATTTCTCCTTCATATTATTATTTTCTTATTCTCTCGGAAGAGGCACAAAACATCCTTACGACACTTTCATAGAATAAATATATGCGTATAGTAACCAAACAGAAGTTGTTTACACATTCTGTCTACATCGTCATTTACATCTTGGCAAAAGCTAATGCAATCAACCAATCATAATTTAGACCGGAAGACTCGTCCTGTTTTTGTAGACATTATCCTGTTTTTTGCGTCTACAATTAACCAGGACTTGATGACATTTACAAGATTGGTAAATGTATTTTTGTCTCCTTCATGTTTGCCATGTATGTTTGCCTTCAACAGCCGAAGTGTACATTGGGATGTCTAAGCCAGCTGAAGCCACAGCGTGCACACAAGAAGCGGCCAACCTGTTCCCCACATCCCATAATGTGCTGTACATGAGAGGCCAGATCGCCGAACTGCGGGGCAACATTGAAGAGGCCAAGCGGTGGTACGAGGAGGCATTGTCCATCAACCCCACACACGTGAAGACCATGCAGCGACTGGTAATGCACAGAACACACCCAAAACTCCTTGTGTTTTCTCTGGAGGCAAACATTCTACTTTTCCGTGTACAGTAGCACAAGCTTGAGTCATTTTTGCATAATTGCTCTGAGTCTTTCGGGACAGCCCCATTAGTGCCTTGGCTGAGCGGTGTGCCTTTTTGTCTTTGCACCCAAATGGTTTAATCTCATTCACTCAGCCATACAATCCCAGCACTCTGTTCTGTTTATGGAGGTTTGGCCTTATTAAATGCTCTCCCAAAGCACTTAGCCAGCATTTGACAGTAAGCCACCGGGGACCAGTCAAAAGCTTACTCACTGTCCACAGCACAGTCTATGCTTATTAGACGGTTTCTATGCAAAACAACAATATAAATACATGACTTATCAGACTTTACTACAAGCGTTTTCATTTCATTATATAAATGTAGTGAAGTGTCACTGAATGTATGTTTAAATAGCATCAAGTAAGACATTGATGAATCACTTTTTAGTGTACCAATGAAACTCTCCTGGAATTTAAAATATGGGGCAATAAATTGACTGAATCGGAAATCTTAAGCATCCCTGTAATAATAATGTGATTGTGACATAAGTTAACCTGCTCAGGGTTTTCAACAGTGCCAGCGTCAAACTTTAGTAGTACTGTATATGTAAATGTGATGATGCCACAAGACCAGATGGTGGGCCAGTTTTCCAAAGAATATACTTTTTGATTAAATATCTAGGTAACATCAGGTAAAGGTAACATCACACATTTTCAGGCTGGTATTTCCATCAGAGATTACACTTGTTATGCTTTTGTGTTACAAAAACATCTGCAATTAAACAATATCTGGCTTCCATCTATATTAAATATTACTGGCCGTTGTGATGTCATTAAGAACACAACATTAGAATGTAAAGTTTTGTTATCACTAAAAAAGTTTATTTGATAAAAAAAACACATTTTTTTTTTATATATTTTGCCTTTTTGAACTTTAAAAATTACTGCAGGGTTTTTCAATTACAGTTAATCATTTAAATTTTAAATGTGTTTATAGTCAGCAATTGTGAATTGACAGATTAATACTAGATAATCACTAAAATAATGGGCACTAGGGACAAAGTTAAGGGGCTATTCAAAACAAATAAGTCAATAACCACCACATAATACAGGACAATGAATTCATAAACCTGCTTCTTGCTCTCAATCTGAGAGTGACATCACATTGGTTGAACACAATAAAATTGCCTTAAGATGCTCAGTTTAAACTTCTCATTCTCCACAGGGTTTGATCCTCCACCAGCTCCAGCGCTACAGTCTGTCTGAAAAAGTTTTGAGAGACGCCGTGCAGGTCAACAGGTATGTGCTTTTAAAATCTCAAGTGATTAGGTCTCTGGTGAATCTCCTGTTGCCTGATGTAACCTTGTGTTGTCAGCACGGCTCACGATGTGTGGAACAGTCTGGGCGAGGTGCTGCAGGCTCAGGGAAACTCTGCTGCTGCCACGGAGTGTTTTCTGACGGCGCTGGAGCTGGAGGCCAGTAGCCCCATTCTGCCATTCACCATCATACCCAGAGCGCTATAATGAAATACTTAACTCACAAATCTATAGCTTCAATACTGGTCCAGCACAAATTAACTAACTATGTGAACACCATTTATACCCCAAGCATGCGAAAGTGGAGTTTTTGCACTATTTATGCTGTAGGCAAAGTTGGAAAATAGTCAAGCAGCTCTATGCCAAAATGTTACTATTTCTTTTAGGGCAGCTATTCTTTTACCTCTTCTCTCCATTGTGGTCACTTAGTTGAGGTTGTTCATTTGAAATACAAAACAGTGGATATAGCCCAGGGAACCCAAACTGATATTTTTCCATTATTTTAGATCTGCTGGTCCAGAGTTGAGTCTGGATTTTCCCAAGCTACTTAGTGTCTTCCTGGCTATTTTTTTGTGGTAAAAAGTTGCACAGTGTAACTTTTCTGGTTAGACCAGCAAGTTAACATGTCAGATTTGTGTGGAGGCAGCACCGCTTACTGTGCGAAAGCATGTTTTTGAAAGCATTTTTAAAGCCATAAAACTTGTAATTTATAAAGCTTAGTATTAAGACACTTGGAATAACATCTCAATGGAGACATGCACCTGATGGACTCTACCAGAAAAGTTATTATAGTTCGTGCATCTTTAAAGGGACTGTACCTGATTTTTCCATTCTTAAAATGTAAACAAACAGAAATAATTTATTTTATAATAATTTTAACCTTTTTCCTTCAGGCTACATGATTTCCTCATGTAGCTAATGCATTCTGAGCTTCAGAATTGTTCATCATGATGAGTTTTAATGTTTTTTCACAGTTGTTAGCAGCGAGGCGAGTCACTATGCTAACAACTGTTAGCCACAATGCTAAAAACAAAAACAGAAATAGTTGGCGACAAACGATATTTTATTACACATAGACAGGACTTTGCGGACTAATTTCTACTCGAATAGATACATTAACAAGAGATCAGTGCTAGGGGGAAACTGTTTTTAAGTTATCTTGTTGTAAAAAAATCGAGTACAGTCCCTTTAATACTGTATTAGGCACGCACATACAGTAGATAATAGTAGGCTTTATATATTGTTTACATGGTGATGCGTAACTGAACACTACAAAGGCACTGCTTCCTCGCTTTCCCACAATGCCTTTCTTTGCTGGGCCTCCTTAGCATCCTGACAGCTGACGGCCCGTTGACATGTTGCCATAGGTGCACTTTCAGCATGTCTGTTGTTGCCACTGTAATTTGCCTGTGAGCGAGTGCTATCAATGTCAGTGTTACCAATATGTACGTGTGTGACTGTGTTTATTTGTTTATGCCAAGTTGCCAACATGTTGCCTCTGCAGATGTTTTACTGTAATATTTTTTGCCGTGAGCGTTCGCCCTTATCTCAAATGTAAAGATGAATGAAACTGAGTTACTTTTCAAATGTGTTAGCTGTAGAAGTTAAAGTTACATTTACATGCTCTCTACATTTCTTTCTCACTTTATTAATCTTACCGCCACGCCAAATATTTAAAGAAGTTTACACCAATTTCTTTCCTGATCTGTTTGTTTTTGCTGTCTAAACAGAGGAACTCGTTACTATAAAGTGGACTGTAAAAGCTTAGAATCTTGAAATAATGTAAATAGAAAATACAATAATTCTATCAATAATGATATCTGACATAATGATCAGACGCTTTATATTCAGCAACAAATTGGGAAAGCTAAGTTTTCTAAAAGGCTAAAAGGTTCTCAAATGCTTCCAAAAGGCTTAGAAAACATTAGCCAATAATAAATATTGAGAATAACCATCATTTTTAAAGAAACCCTGTTTTGTAAATGTAGTTAAAGTGATAGTGCTGTGATTATCTCACGGTTAAATACATGAGTTTTTCTTTAAATTCTATGAAATACCAAAATATTTACGTGTACATAAAAATGTTATTTTAGTTATACATATTTTTGTGGCTGAAAATGGGAACCTCATGATTAATTGTGCTGATTTGAGCTGTACAGGAGTGACTGAAATGTGAATAAAAAATTTAAACTCATTTTGTTGAGTGTGCAGTTTGTGTGTGGTGTTCCCCAGGCGGGTGGTGACCTGGGACAGTAGTGTGCTTTACAGTCTCTGGTGTGCGCTAGTGGAAATGTGTGCCGACCTTTTATGAGCAGATTAATGCGCCGACAGGCTTTGTCCAGGAGTGTCAGGAAGCTACAGCATTGAGCTCTCCCACCAACACAGCTCACATAACCGTGCAGTTTGTCCAAGGGTCATGACCTCTGCCACTCCAGAGGACAGGCCAATGAGAAGAAAACATTTAAATATTCACCAGACTCTAGTAGTGCATAGAATCACACTTAAAATTACTTACTTTGTAAAAAAAAAAAAAGTATTAGGAATTTGTGCAGAAACTGGTAGAAAAGCTAAAATAGTATTATTAGGCTACTTGATCAGAAAGGTACATACTGCCTAAAAATAAGTTATTTGAAATAGAAATAAATTTTAGTAATGATACTTAAATCAGTGTGATTTTAAACAATGTCAACATAACTATTTAGGGGTTTCACATGAAAAGTCGTATGTTCTTGACAATAAGTAGCTGTTTTAATAGTTCTTTCTTAAACTATTAAACTATTGTTCTTGCCCAACTATTGAAATTTAAATTTTGTGATATTTATATAGCTTAACATGCTTAGAACACTTTTTCAAATCTGATGGACAGCATAAATTTTGTAGTACTGATTGATGATCAAAAAAAAGCCATTTGAAACAATGTCACGTTATTTTTCAGAAAGTTACCGTTTACATTCTTCATTAGAAACAAAAAAAGTCAAATATTGCCATCTTCAAAACTATACTAAACAAGTTCTGCACATAAGAGAATTTTTATGATTTAATTATTTAAATGCTCTTTATTGAAGGTCTTTTCGGCTCCCTTCCCCCAACCCAGGCAGCCATGTTGCCTGGCAACAGCACATTGAACAGACTGGTCTCCAGGTGACACCACTCCATATACAGAAGACTCTGTGCAGTTGGCTTGTTTTCGTTCAAAATAGTAAATCCTGTACATACAACTATTTCCTGTTCAACTCATTTCTATGAGGTTTTCACTACCTCAGTAGTGAAATAAATACTCTTTAGATCAGACAGTTGTGAATATTACAGAAAACTTGTTAAAGACTTTACAAACCAGTTGAATATTTCAGACATGATTGTGTCTAAATGATGACTAACAGGAAATGGTCGTATATACAGAAGTTGGCTATTTTGAACAAACACAAAGCAACTGAAGTTCCGTGCACAGAGCCAATTGCACCATTACAGAGTAAAGTGTCAAAGATTTCCCAATAGAAATGCAAGGCTAGAATTGAGCCAGTGTCCAAACAAGTTTTCTTGTAACAAAACATAACACAAACTTTGAGTTCATGGTATTTTATTGGAAAAACAAAATGTAAAGACTAGCATGTACAACTTGGAATGCTGATCAACTGAACTGAGCAGAACAGTTGGACTGGGCCGGGCCTTGCCGCACCCACACGCATACACCCACCAGCACACAAACAGAAGACCCCAACCCCAGGAAACTGAAGCATCCCCCCAAAGGAATGAGACGAAAGCAACATTAAGGGCAATATACGGTTCCTTATTGTGCACAACTTCATGGTGATTACATGTAAAATGAAGCTATTCATAAATTTACATAGGACACCCAATATTACCATGAAGTTGCTCTTGTACATCATCACCTCCAATCCCTCCCACAGTCAAGAAACCAGGATACACCACTGTGATAGGGCCCAAAATAAGCCCCATCAGGGCTTCATACCCCAAAGAGGTAAACACTAAAGAAAGCATTTATTTGAACATGCTGGAAGCAAAGAATCTAAAATGATTTCTTTATTCCATTTTAATATTTTCTTAAAAATATCTGCCATTGCAGGCTTTCTTGCTCCCATCTGTCCACTCTTCCTCAACATGGGTCACAGGCTAAGTGGAGGCTAACAGCCTTACCACCGTGCTCTGAACAGTAACCCTTCTAAAGCTGCATGCATGTAAACAAATAAAACATTAAGTTATAGAAAAGAATAGAGGCCATGAGCCAACCTAAACAATGGCAACATTGGGAAGATGGAACCAGAACGCAGCAGCTGACGAGGCCAGCTGCAGAAAGGCTGCTAAAGGGTTGGATCTCGCTGCTCAGCTCAGCTCTGAGCACTGAAAGGCAGGAAACACAAGACAGTACATGCAGATTAATTTTGGTTTTGTCCTTAACCTTTTTTGAGCTTGTTGTAAAATGAATAAAATTCACATTCAGTTTAGGTTCTCTATGCAGAATGTAGGAATTTGGACCATTTGAAAAATGAGGTATGTGGATTGTTTGACTTCATCTTCAGTTGTCTATGCAATATGAATAAATATGAACCTTTAGCAACAAGAGGTATGTGAATTGTTTGACTCTTCATGATTTGCTGGTCATCATCTGAACAAACTCTGAAGGAAACAAAAAGAAAAGCTTGTAAATATACAACACTGTGCAGTTTTAAGTTGTAAAAGTTTTTAAGTACTTTACCTTCATAGTTGACCTGACCATCTCCATCAATGTCTGCTTCTCTGATCATTTCATCTACTTCTTCATCAGTCAGCTTTTCTCCCAAATTTGTCATAACATGACGCAGTTCTGCTGCACTAATGTAGCCATTGCCATCCTGAATACACAAAGGTTCAGTCATGCCTGGTGTATTTTTCAATCTGGACAATTCTAAAAGAAGCCTTGTACCTTATCAAAAACTCGGAATGCCTCTCTGATCTCTTCCTCACTGTCTGTGTCTTTCATTTTCCTCGCCATCATTGTCAGAAATTCAGGAAAGTCAATGGTCCCATTGCCTGAACAAAAGAATTACACTGAATTACACCCCAAATCAAAAGATCCCCACAAAGTGTCACTAAACCTACCATCTGCGTCCACCTCGTTAATCATATCTTGAAGTTCAGCTTCAGTAGGGTTCTGTCCCAATGACCTCATGACAGTCCCAAGCTCTTTAGTGGTGATGGTGCCATCTCCATCTTTGTCAAACAAGGAGAAGGCCTCCTTAAATTCTGAACAGAGAACAAAAGAAAAAAAAAAACTTTACTTAAAAAATGCAAACCGCTCCCTAAGTAGCTCGAGTGGCTTATCTTACCAGCAATCTGCTCTTCTGATAGTTGGTCAGCCTAAAAATGCAGAGGAATATTGTGAGTCACAAGTTTAGATCAATGCATAACACAAAGAATACATTCATAGTAAACCAATATTATAAAAATATTTTAATTATACTTTTTTTTTTATAGGACACGGTGCCTTGCAGCAAAATTCATAATTATCACATGTGATTGACTTCAGGAAATCATGCACATTTTTTCTTGTAATTCAGCTTCTTAGTATCAACAAAACTAATTGACCATCAGCTTGTCCAGATTTGCAAAATAATTGCCAGACAAAGTTTTTTTCCCCACAGTCAAAGACAATCATAGCAGTCTGATATTCAAAATTTAACCAGTTTCTCTCATTCCCACTTCATCCTCAGTGTATTTCTAAAAATATTTGTTAGTTTTAATGGAAACAGATAATCGCACAATGAAATGGTACGTCACAAATATTATGTATTTCTTGCCCATCTTCAAGAGTCTGAAAGCACTTTACAATGAGGAACCACTCAGTAATACACCAGTGAATGCAGATGCACATACTCATGTTTTTTTTTTACCAACAGAACTACTGCGGCAGATATGTTTTATTCCAGATAAATAAAAGTTTTATTTTTAAGCGGAAAGATGTATTTTCTTTGAAACTTTGCACAACATTATATTTACTTAAGGATATAGTAATAAATATTTTTTAATAAATAAATTTGCAATAAATTGCAAAAAAGTAATTGTTATTTCAGTTCCTGACACACAACCTTTAAGTTTTCAAAGCTGATATCAGTGAGGTCCGCTACGAGCTTCACAGCTTTAGGCTCGGGCTTCTTCAGTCCTCGGTCAGCAGCAGCTCGACTTCTGGTGTCCAGTCTTAACCCGGGACGTTTTGAGTCTGCCATCCTCACTCCAGACCCGCCTGCCTTCATGGAGAGTCCATCTAGTGCTCCCCTGACCATCACCAGGCCCTCTGCCAAACACTCTGTGCGCTTGCTGTTCTGGACACCATGCCTCTTCACCTCAGCCAGGTCTGACTTGGTCCTTTGCAGACAGTTCCTCAGATCCTGCATCTCACGGACCAAGCTGTCCATACGGCCAGAGGTAGAGTCCATGACCATCTGAAGAAAGGCTCTGTAGTTCCTTTCCTGCTGCTGGATCAGCTCCTTGTAGAAGTGCTGTTGCTCATCCAGAAGATCATACACCGTGGACAGACTCACCAGATCATCCTCCATAGGATACATGGCCACCTTCTTAGGCAGCATGTCAAGAGGGCAATAGCAACGAGGACAATGACAATACTTTGGAACAGGATTCGAAGGGTGGAAATAACGTCCAGACATCGAACAAAGAACTCTTGTCTAAACAGAACTAGGACACACAAGCCTTTTAAAACTGCTCTGTAACACACAAAACAGGCCAGTGTTTTGGAATTATTAACAGGTCCTCTTTTATATTTCCAGACTCTGTTTGGAAAGGGGGGTCCGTTAATTGTACATCAAAAATAACCATTTACTTTTGACAATTTTCACAAAAAAGTCAGTTCCAAAAAATAAAAAAGCAGGTACTGCCGCCCAACCTGAACCATCAGCCACGTTCTAGTGCAGTTGCCCAGTAACAGTCATCCATGTGTAACTCAGGTATACTCTCGCAGCTGAGTTTTGGGTCCATTTCCCATCTGAGCGAGGGCAGAACAGAGTTCTTCTGTGGTCTGCCCCCAGCAGACACAGTGAGAGAAGACACAAAGCATCAGCTCTGTGGGGTAGCCTCAGAGCAGCAGTGTGTGTCACACTGCTCCTATTGCAGCTCCTGGAGAGGCTCACATGACTGGTCCTCTGAAACACCACAAGGACCACCCCAGCATCATATATTAAACTCTAAAACCAGATGCCAGACTTCACGAGGACTCCAAAATTCTTCACTCTTGGTAAAGCTATGAGAGATGGCAGTGGGTTATGACAGGGATAACTTGTGCATCTGTCTGCAGGCACAAGCTTTGGTTAACAAGCTGCTAACCCTCTAATATCCAGGTCAAATTGCTCTCAGTCTCGAGGTGCTGCATGCCACTGATACTTCGTGTTTCACACAGCTGATGAGATTAAAACAAGTAAGGTGCTAAAACACATTTACCTGCATCTAAATTCATTACACTGCTGCCCTAAATGCTGATTCACAAAGTGCAATGTGACTGACATTTTAGCACAAATCACAGCAACCAATTCACACACCAAGATAATAAAACATACTGTTTGTTAAATTTGTAGCATCAAGCATATATTTAGTTGTAAAAAAGTACAGTAGATACTAACTGGTTGGTATCTAGATAATAGACAATATTAAAATAATTGAAGTGACAATTTAAAATGTCCTTTTTTTTTTTTTTTTAAGAATTTTTACTAGTAAAAGATAAAAGGCCTGTTGACTAATGACTAACATAACCTAGGAGCCTAGAAGCAATTCTTGTGAGTTTAAAAACCCAAACCTTACATAACAGCTTACATGTTTCACAAAAGGAATTTGACATCATTATTACTTTATCTTCAGATCAAATAAATGATAAAATTATAGAGCTCACTAACTGGCCACCAGCATCTTCCGCCAATTAGAGAAACTCAAGAACTCTGTGTAGGTGTGTGTGTGTAATTGTGTAAAAAAAAAAAAAAAACAATTAAATGAGCCCATAAGCAATTTTGTGCTGTTATTAATATGGCTGAGTAAAGCTAAAAATCTCCGCCTCTGCTGAGACGACACTGGACAAACTGGTTTTTGGGTTGTAACTTATTCTTTATAACAGGAGTCAAAGCTTGCCATGTGTACTTTAAGGCTTAAAGTTGTAGGTTAAACTAAAAAATGTAACTAAAATACAGTCAAGTGACATACTAGAATGTCAATGTATATTTCAATTCCTAATCTCTAGTATCCTTGTACACAGACTCCAGGTTGAATGTAGTTTTGGACAAGGCTTTCTACAAATACGGATTGAGGTGGACGAGGCAGTTTGCACGAAACCTGTCCCTGTCCCGGATAAACTCGCTTTACAATAAGTGTAACAAGAGGCGGGAAACTGAGTTTAGCGGAAAAAAACTGTTGAAGACAATCCCAGCTGAATGTTAGTTCAAAAGGAAACTATTAGATTTGGCAATATTTGTAAGACAGATTTATTGATTACAAAAAGAGTTGACATAAAAATCCCCAGTTAATATTTAATAAGAGAGAGCATGGTAGTCCTAAAAAAAAGGACAAGAACACACACAGGAGTGAACAAACTCCACCCATTAGTTTTAAAGGTTAAAATATAGGTTTAAATCGAAGTGTGTGGGCATTAAATATTAATTAGCACTGCTGCAGCTTTTGCCTCTGATTTGTCAGATGATAAATGTAACCTGACACAAAAGACTACAATTTGGCAGTTTTTACAAAACAATTTATGCAAAAAAAAAACAAACAAACAAACAAAAAAAAGGCTAATAAAAGAATACATGTAGGCTACATGTAAACAGAAAGATTAAAGTCATGATTTGCACCAAAATCTGCTGCAGGCTCATGGAAACAATGTTCTGCTTCTAGCCCATTAGACTAGTAAAGAAGAACAGCCCAACAAAGTGCATTCCATGATAGCTACACAGACAAGCTGAGTCAAGTTAAAGAACTCTACTTCTCAAACCGTTCAACTGCCTGTTAATGAAGTTGGCTTATTTGGAATAAAATACAAAATAGAGGTTCACTTTATTCCCATTTGATTGTTTTTTAGGATGTGTATTTCCGAATTCAAATGAGTATGTGCAGTGTGTGGGATTAATATAAACTTTTTGACAATCCAACTAGAGATGATGATGATGATAGGTTCAGAGCCAGCCCAAGATTCCTGTATGAGCCTGGACATGTTAGATCATGTGACTGAACACCTCTGGATTCTTTAAAGATAAAATCACACATTTCTGCAACAAAGCCATTTAAAATTCATAAAAGCAGTGTAGATGAAGGTCAAACAAGTGCATCATGAAGTTTTGATTGTTAAATAATTAGTATGGTGAACTCTAATTTAATGTCTACGGGTAAACAGAACAACAAATAACTTCAGACATGTAGATTTGGACACAATTTGCAGCTTGACCAACAACTTTGTCATAATGTAATGTAATTCAGAAAACTACTACTGTACAACATCTGACTGATTGTGATTGCTTATGTGTCTTCCACCACTGCACAGACAGGAAACATTTATAGAGACCTGCCAGTGGATGAAACAAAAACACCACATAAAACAGTCCACCATGCAAATGCACACCTAATAGTGCATATGAGGAGACTAGAAAAGTATCTTTAAAAAGTAAAACTAGCGCTGAAGCTAACGCGACAAAAACTGCGTCGAATCTGCTACATTTTATAACGCTCCATGTGGGCTATGTAATGGATTCACAGTTGTTAAGGCAGCCCATATCTGACCAATAAGCAGCTATGAATTGCACATAAAAATACTAAATCCGTACAAGTGGTTAGTTCAATGTATCGTAGGTCCGCTAACACAGCTTCCTAAACGTGCTGTTCGCTGCACCTTCACCCATAAATTCTTTCAAAAAATAAAACCGATCCCGTAAACCACCATAACACACAAAGGAATAAGCCATTCATAAGTAGACTGTATGAGACTTTTAAAATATACTTACCATTTTTGAATGAGTGTGTCAACTAATGCTACAGGGACTGAGGAAATGGACGGTATGAGGTGTGATGAACGCAGGTCGGCGCAGCGAAGGCGGGCAAGAAACAAGACGAGCAACCGCCTCACTAATATCCCTCCGCGCAACATAAATCCAGCCCACTTCCGCCGTGGCTCCGGAAGTACATTTCCCACATACACTTCTTTTGGACAATACTAATATTACTAAAAAATGATTACTGTGACATACATTAACAATTTTGTTGGATTGAAATAAATACATTCTTAACATTATTTTATTTGTCTGACTATAATTCAACTAACCATAATCCTCTAACTCTTGATTTAAAAACATGCTTATTAAGCTATTTTTTCACTATTACTATCATGACTAGTGCTAAGCCGGCAGGTTTAGGACTTAATTAGAAGACAGACGTAACCACTTTCCTGGTTAAATAAAGCATAGACATAAATTATTATTATTAATCTTTATTAAGGACAAAAAAAAAACAAAAAAACAAATACATTGACCATAAAGAAATAAAATAAAATACTGATTGACAGATTAATTAGCCAATCAAGGACACGCATCGTCTCCCGTATAAAATCCAAATAAACAAAACAAAACATGGAAAAAATATATTAAAAAAAAAATAATAAAAACAATTTTAATGTGAGGTATGAGTGAAGATTTTGGTCTAAATAACAGACCTTCAATAGGCTAATTTGTTTCATCGGCATCAGGCAAATAAACTATCTGATTAGTACATGATCACATTATCAATAGGGCCAATTGTCTTTTTCCTCCATCTGGCCTGAAGACATCAAAATCTAGAACGTGAACAGAATTTTTTTCCAAAACAAATTTGACGTTAATGTATCCGTGCCTCTCGATCCGTGCTGCAGAGTACGCTTCTGGTAGTTTTATTAAAAGTGAGGGACTAGTTTTTCTTACACACTTTTTATTATCGCGGAAGGATATCGTCAAAAGTTACTGGGGCATGGCATACACTGAGGGCGCGACTGCTTGCTTTTGAAACACACACTGTGATTGGCCGACGCAGAGCTGCAATCTTTTGCAGACTGATCCAAGGCTTCTGATTGGTCAGGTCAGATCTGCAATGCGCCAAACCACGGCTCAACGCTGAAAGGAAAGGGAGGGAAAGGAACTACTTTTTTACAAATACAAAAAAATAATAATATTCATAATAATAATGAATCTTAAATCTAAGAAGAAAACAAACAAACAAAAACTCAGTTTGAATTTTACTTAGGCTGGAAACTTAATCTTTATATATTTTCAATTCAGCCCATTTCATAACCTGCTCACGTTGAGGAAGTAAAATTCGGAAAGAGTTGTAATCCAATACACATAATAAAGTTGTACCATAGTTGTTAACTGGCTGTCAAGAACTTAGAGAAACTTTATTAAGTTAAGTTCACTTCATTGAGTGCCGAGTGGGCTCCACAGACCTATCTGAACTGGTCATAGGGATATCGCACGTGTTACTGATAAATAATTTATTTGAGTGAAAACTGCAGCATCTCATTAAACAGACGACCATGTTATGGGCCGTCTACCAGAAAAAACACTATATTGTTCTCTTTTACAGGCTGTTGATATTAAGTTTTTAGTGTGGTTTTCATTAATAGAGGTACAACTATTTGATTTTTTTTAATACTAATAATAAAATTTATTATTATTATTATTATTATTATTATTATTGAGCAAACATTGGGCAAAACCTGGTTAGAATTAAAAGGTGGTCACTTAATAATTTATTATAACGTTTGTAGCAAAGACAGTAAATAGGACTAAATATTATTTATATTATAGAATTATATATTAAACACTCTATGGGTGGAAACATTTTTTATTCTCTAAATGGTTAAAGAAATGCAGCATTATTATAGTCCTAAATTTACATTTTTATAATGTAGCAAAATTATTTGTATTATTTTTTTAAATTATATTATTAAATGGCATAGTAATGTTATTTAGTCCTCCAGAAGTATGTCAAGCTCTTCCAATGGTAGTCTGAGTCGAAGCTCTTTTTCTGTCATCAAGTCCACAAATTCCACCAAATGTTCAGGAAATAGTTGAACAGCATCCATGTACAGGCCCTGATTCCAATACAACTTATGGTTAGCATTTATGCATTCAGTCATGCTGTTTGTGTCATAAATATATCCATAAGTAAATCACAGCCTCAAAATTACCTTTGTCCAGGGAACATTTTGCAGAGCTTTATAGAAAATCCCTTTGGCTTGATTCACCTTTCCATCTGATACCTAAGTGAATAATTATACCAGTAATTGTACACTGTTCTAAATGGTCGCAAACAATTGATTCACTTTCGCTTATAATATATATGCATCAATACACTATCAATAATGTATTATAATTTAGAATACCACTCACCAGAAAATACATATACATTCTCCAAAGCAAAGGACAATGAGCTCCCATTTTGTTTTTGTTGCATTTTCAAATAATCCACGGATCCTGTGACAGAGGCCGTTCTCCGGCAAGGTAGGCCAGGCAGTGCCATGGAAGCATGATCTAGAAGAGTTTGAAAATCAGACTAAAAGAAATCATAATATACAGTACCTAATCATCATTTGAAACATACTTCTGAGCAGCATCCACAATTTGCTTCCTTTGTTGTTCAGCAACAATGGCAAAAAGACTTGGCACCACATTACAAGCATTCCGCATAACAGAATGAAAAAAGCGACGAGCTCGGCCAGCACTATGATAACGGTTCTCCACCTGAACATCAAAGACCAGACAAAATTGAACTTCTCTGGAGATTTACTTAGCACCATTATTTATAATACTGTATATACAATGGTGCTAATAATAAATATAGATATATACTGTATATATATATATACAATGATGCTAATTAATATATACGTATATACCTGAATGTAGATGATCCAGAGGGCAGCACAGCAAGGCCAGGTAGACAGGGCAGTTGTTAGCATTTGTCGTAGTTGGGCAAGAGGAAACACACTCACTGTGTTGTGATATCTCAGCAAAGCTGCTTCTTGTACGGCTAAAGCCTCACAATCAGAAGATAAATCAGAAATGAATTCCTTGTAACCAACTTGACTGTTTTTATGGCCTGCTGTTAGCCTCTGCTGTAGCTCCTCCATTTGGTTTCTTGCAAGTGAATACACATCAGAGGCTGATTTGATTCCTACAGTGAGGTACTGAAAAAGAGCATAGCAGCCAACCAAGCCCCTGTATGACTGACCTGGAAAGGCATAAATGTCTTATTAATAGTACTTATTGATGTTTCTTTTAAAGCAGTATACATAGATAAGACCAACCTTTGTTAGCTTGTGCAGGGAACCCTGGTCTAATCTGGATAAAGTGCAGTTTAGAGCTTGGTCATATGACTTCCGAGCTTTTAATATGGAAACAGGAGAGAGCTCTTGGGAAGAGGACACTGAGGTCCCTTCAGCAAGTCGTGTTAAAATACACACGGCTGGTGATGTGGTTACGTCCTTCTGTCTTCCACCAACATCTGATGCATTTTCTGTCTCCAGCTTGCCCATAATAATATTAAGTTACATAGACTTTGAGAGTTAAGGGCTCTTGTCCCTTCGAGGGCTGCTGCTGTGACAAAAACCTTCCGTGCTTCGTCAAAGTTTCCTAAAAGCCACTCCAAGTGAGCGTACTCACGCCAAAGTTCTACAGAAGAACGGTTCTCTGGTTCTTTAAGTAAGCTCTTGGCAATCCGTTTGCTTTTCTTGCCCTGTGAGTGTATACGTTTTTTGTTGCCGCTGCATGCACTCTGATGAATCTGTTATGCATTTTTTGAAATTTAGAACAATAAAAGCAACATCTATTTCAAGAATTTTAGAAAGACAACAAGTTATACCTTGAATTTCTCATTCTGCATTCGGCAAAGAGACACGATGGCTCGATGGTGTACAGGAAGCAAAGGGTGAATCATGGCCAAGACATTATTTAAAAACTTTTCACCCTGCTCTCCCAAACCAATATGTTTAGATGTCCCCTGGAGAGAGTCATCTGTCCTACAGGGTTCATCCCAGTGTAAAGAAGCTCAGGAAATGTCAGAGGCCGTGCAAAGTTAGTGTCTAAAAAAATAATTAAAAAAATGTTAATAATGTTCCATGCTAGTTGGTCTTTTCACTGATAAGTAGATTTTTTACTTTGAGTCAGTAGTGAAAGGTTTTCCAGCAGCATTCCAGAATAGCTCAAATTAATTTTCACTGGCATGCCCAGAAATGACAAAAAGTGCAGAATAAGACGAAGTTGCAATTCTGGCGATGACAAGCAGATCATGGATTGGCCAATGTCATCAAACAGAACCTTGAATCAAAAGAATACAGGAAAAATAATTTAAATACATTTTGGGGAAATCTTAGATGCAAGGAGATCTTAGATCTAATAGCAATAAACAAGTTTGTAAAAGGTCAGTACCTGTCTGTCAGGGTCTTCACAGTCATCCTCTGACTGCCCCTTGGATTTGTCAGGTCTCCAAGGTAACCAATGAGCTGCTTCACGAGATGACTCCACATCTAGCCAGACCTTCCATCTGGGCTGGTCCCGATCCTTCACTTCCTCTTCTTCCTCCTCTTCCTCCTCCTCTTCTTCTGTAAAAATACATTTCAAGACCAAAATATTAATAAATCTCAGTAGGTTGCCAATGTTGAGTCTGGTGTTATACCTTCACTTGGCTGTAGCCAACCACCTCGCTCCTGTTGATGCATCCATGTTTTCCAGCCTTTTGATCCAGGCTCACCAATTCTTGCTTCACCACTATCCCAAAAGGTCTCAAAGAATTCGACCTAAAACAAATAAATTTAACAATGTTTTCTATGTTTTAAATGGAAAATAGAGAAATACAACCAATTGCAGTGCACCTGCTGCTTTGTAGGTAGTTTTTGCACACTTTCAGGTTTTAGAAAAGTAAATTCTAACATAGCCTGAAACAGAGATGAAGCTTTCTCTGCATGACCAGCCTGGCGCAGAAAATGACATTGCTGAATGAAGATATCTAAAAAGATTGTAAACCCACAAATCAAATAGTATTTTTCAAAAAAAAAAAAAAAAAAAATCAGTTTTAATAACAAAGGTTACCCAACATATCTTCTTCGACTCCAGGTAGCGCTGGATGAGAGACCATGCTTCCATCTCGGACAGCACTAAGAGTGCTCAGACATTTTCCATAAGCAGAGTTGACTTTTGACACAGAAAAGTTACTAAAATAGCTCTGCATGAACAGTAAATACTCTTTCCACAAAGGTGCACTGTTTGGGTGGAGAAACACCTGCAAAATAGCAAGGAAGATATATTATGAATTGCACAATATATGAATTGTACATTAACATGTAACATATTAGTAAGTTGTCTGACCAGTTTCTTCCACTCTTTAGCCAAAGCTGAGGACTCCCAGAGTTCTTGACAGATTTTTAGCCTCTCAAGTTGTAAAGATATACAACTGGGGTTTGACGACACAGCACGATCTGCAATGCTCAACTTTTTCTCAAGCACAGCACGGTAAGATTTACGGCTGTCACTCTGATCACTGCACTGATTGTCCTTTTCATCACTGAATATTGTTGTGCTAAGTTCATCCTAGCAAACAAAATCAAAATCATAAAGCAAAACATCATAAAAATGAAAACTCAGCCAATCAAACAGACCAGACAAAATACCTGATAATGTATAAACTGTATCCACAATTCCGTATTCTCTGGTTGCTCTCGAAGTCGTTTGTTAAAGTCTTCAGTTTTCTTTGTAAATAACGACAAAATCTCTGTTGCATGCACATCTTGCTTTTGTTCATCTTCATTTGGTTTTCCTTTACCCTGCATCCAAAGAGTAGTTGATGGGTCGTAGACACCAAGAGGATTTAAAGATACACTCTGTGTCCTTCCATCTGAATCCAAGTAAATTGCTAATTAATCGAACAATAAAACACTGCTAAAAATACAAAAATGTCTTACTCCACAGACCATCTGTAGCGTTTTCTTTAGCATCACACAAAGCAAGAAAAGATGCCTCCCTATCAAAACAGTTTTCTGATGCTGTCGTAGGTAAAAGCAAGATGGGAGCTTCAGATGCAAGTAACTGGCGACTTGCTGTAGAGTAATATCTTTCATCTCCACATCCTCCTCCTCCATGCTTCTTTTTGTATTTGGCTTTCTGTTTCTTATTTGATTCAATATCGTCCCATAGAACCCCTTGTCTGTGAGGATTCATGCCCAATACGGAAACTCCTTTTCTTTTGTACCTACATCCAACATAACTATTATTTTTGCATAGTGTCACCGTGAATTAGAGTAACTCATAGTTAGTTTGCATAGGTCTACCTGGCCACATCACCTCTGTAAAGTGACTTATAGGTCCAGTTGGCAGGGTCTGGCTTGCAGTCAACACAAAATTTCTCTTTATGGGCAGTGCAGTCGTCAAGCCATAAGAATTTGCTTGCGAAAACATCACTTTCAGGCCTGCAAAAAATCCATAAGCACTTAAAAATTCAATGCAATCCTTGTTTTTAAGCTTATTCAGACCTGTCAGAATCTTGCTCCTTTTTCAAGTCACTTGGGAAGATAATTTCAGAGTCGGATCCGCTGCTGTCAGAATGCTCACGATGCTTCTTGTGTTTCTTCCTTTTCTTTTTCTTCTTTTCATTTTTCTTCCTCTTTTTGTAAGGAACTTTGCTCTCATCTTCAGTCAAGTCCTCAGCAGATCTTAAATCCCTATCATTTGTACGAATTAAAATTTAACTTACAATAAAACCAAAATTAATATCAATAATGGTACAAATGTATGAAGAAGAGTGACCTCGATTCTGTGGCATCTCGTTTCTCCGTAGACTTTTCCAAGAAACGACAGTGAAGAGAGAGTGCATCTTCTGTTTGAAAACTGTTATTTTTCAACCAATCTAACCGTAGAAAAAAAAAACACCAGTAACAACAATAGAGTAAAATCACTGGTAAAATGTATGTTTGTCTTCAATGATTGGACCGAACTGCCAAACGGTAAGCTATAACTCAGGGGGAACTGTAAAATCGGAGCTCCTTATGAAACAATTCGCTGGCGTATCTCAACACACACATCGTTTGAACCCGTACAAATGTGAAATTGACATTATAGGTGATTACCTTTAGGTGAATCTTCAACTTTTATAGACACTTCTTCAGCAAATGCTGGAAAGAGCGCCATGATGGATCGGACGAATACAAACAGTCGCAGAATTGTGACGTCATCACACGAGTTTTACAATAATAATAATAATTAATTAAAAATACATCCTTGATAATAAAGCTATAAAAACTTTAGATATCCTACAACATTTACGAATTGGATAGTACTCTTCTCGAATAATGTGTTGTCACTTTGTCTCTTAGCCTCATTTGTATGTATGTATATATGCCTAATTTATGTTAAGTTGTTGTTTTTTTAAACTGTCTGTTTGATATTATGTTATAATGTACATTATATTTGCAATAAAAAAAATAAATAAATAAAAAAAAAAAATAATAATAATAATTAATTAATTATAATCATAGTTAACTGTTAACAGTTAACGTTATAGCTTTTAACAAATATGAGTGCCCCAGTGTCAGTGAAGGGTCAAATGCAGTTTCTCATACAGCGGAGATTAAAAGTTTGACTTAACGTCTCCTCTACCTCCTCTACAGTCTGGTTATTATTCCACTTTTGCTCCAGGTGAATCGTTTGTTTTCAACAAAAAAAAATAAAAATAAAAAATGGGAAGGGAAATGTTGTTGCCTAGACAGCGTCGTTTCATCTTTTTGTTTCATGTTACCAAGGAAACACCCAGTGGGCTTGAACAAGTTATTTCTGTCGAATCACAGCTGAGAGACATTTGTTTCCACCAATAGAATTACGCGGTTATTTTGAGTGACATTTCGTCCCCCAATAAGATCCTTCCACCGGGTGCACTTGGAACAGCTCTTACCTTCTCAGGTTAGTTCGTTACTGGATTTCAAGACTGCGGCTGTCATCTTCGGGGTTGTTGGTTGTCGAAAAGTTTGAAACTCTGTCATCATGAGAGAAATTGTACATCTGCAGGCTGGCCAGTGTGGTAACCAAATTGGAGCCAAGGTCAGAATGTAACATTTGTTTATAATTTTATATCATAACTGAACAGTGAGATGCTATCTGTAATTTTGTTTTGGGCGCGCTGCTAAGCTAAACTTAGCAGCGCGCTCAATAATGGAGCCGCCAAGATAAGACAGCCCGGGGCACATGTGCTGAGTCTGCAGTTTCTATGCTAATGCTTACTTATTAACAGTTTAAATTATTATTATAATTTGGTCTTTTACAGTTTTGGGAGGTGATAAGTGACGAGCATGGCATTGATCCGTCTGGGACATATCACGGTGACAGCGACCTGCAACTAGAGCGAATCAACGTTTACTACAACGAAGCAACAGGTCAGAGACAAAAACAAACTGATTTTATTTTGCGACGTCAAAACAGTACAGTTACCATGGATACCCACCATGTTTGCTGCATGTGTACTAAACTCATGGATAAACGTCACTAGAGATTATGGATTGCCAAATTGCCAAAACAAGGTAGAAAAAGACACAAAAGACACGGATCGGTAATTTCTGGTAAATGGTGTGATACAGGTTAAGGAGTGTTAAGTTTATTAAATAGCAGAGGTGTGACAGTCACTGTTTTGCAAGCCTCAAGTCCCAAGTTAGAGCCCCACAAGTACAAGTCGAGTCCAAGTCCTCTGCTTTTAGTTTCAAGTCTTTAAATCAGACTACCACATACATCTTTTATTTATTTATTTATTTTTTAAACATGATCCCATTTAAAACTAATTTCTGATCACAAAAAAGAAATAGGGAGGGACATGTTTCACTTTGTAAATGTAAAAATAAACAATTTACGTTTTGGGGAGAGGCGTTAAGTCGTCTTGAGTCACTGACCTTTAAGTCCAAGTCGAGTCCCAAATCTTAGTACACACCTTTGGAATAGCACTTTAAAATCTTGGTTTACTGTAATTCTCTGGTGTGTGATGTTACAATTCCCAGTGGTCTTTCAAGTTATGTAACTGTATACTATAATTTGCTGAAGTAAGTTTACAGAGTTCCAATTGTCAAAACGTTTATTTCACTACTGTCTACTGCTCTCTTTATCTGCAAACTAGCACACATAATTGCGCTGCTTTGTCAGCTCTGATTGACCAAAGCTACCAAAACATGTGGTTTGTGCCTAAACAGCTCAATTTCACATTTAAAGTCAAATTTTGCATATTTTTAATGAAGAACTTGACTAAAATGCTTCTAAATTTGAGTAGTAGTAAGTAAAACTCTCACAGGAGTACTTGTAAATGAGTACATTCTAAGCAAAAGACATGCAAATATATTTTTGCTTGAGTACAAGTTTTTCCATACTTTTTCCACCACAAAATAGCCCTGCACAATACTGTCCAATTTGAACATTAATATGTGTATTGAAAGTGAAAAATGCAATACACCGGATATTCTGGTAGTGCACAATGGTGTATTCTTAGTTACTGTTGCTATGTATATATTGTTTCTAAGATACACTGAATCAACAAATCCACAGCCAACTTTTGTGACCCACATGAAAGAAAAGTTAGAAATTATGTCATACTGTTCTTTTTTTCACTTACAAAACAGAATTATTATAGAAATTCATATATATATAATATGCTTAAATGTTTTTCTCTATATTCCTTCGTATATTTTACCACAGGTGGAAAGTATGTCCCCCGCGCAGTTCTTGTCGATTTGGAGCCAGGAACAATGGACTCTGTAAGATCTGGTCCATTTGGTCAGATTTTCAGACCAGACAACTTTGTCTTTGGTAAGAATGTGAAAATTAATTTAATTACATCGTAGCCCATTGATTTTGATCATTGTCATGTGAACACAGGTCAGAGTGGGGCTGGTAACAACTGGGCTAAAGGCCACTACACAGAAGGAGCTGAGCTGGTGGACTCAGTGCTGGATGTGGTGAGGAAAGAGGCGGAGAGCTGTGACTGTCTACAAGGCTTTCAGCTTACACACTCTCTGGGAGGAGGCACAGGCTCTGGTATGGGCACCCTACTAATCAGCAAAATCCGAGAAGAGTATCCAGACCGTATCATGAACACTTTTAGTGTGGTGCCCTCTCCGAAGGTACTCATAACTTAATTAAATTGGAACAGGATTCTGCTGTCAACTGGTAACTTTCTCCTTTTTGTCTTTTCAAATGGCAGGTATCCGACACTGTGGTGGAGCCTTACAATGCCACACTCTCTGTCCACCAGCTGGTTGAGAACACAGATGAAACCTACTGCATTGATAATGAGGCTCTGTATGACATCTGCTTTCGCACTCTGAAACTCACTACACCAACATATGGTGACCTAAACCATCTCGTCTCTGCCACAATGAGCGGCGTGACCACCTGCCTTCGCTTCCCTGGTCAGCTCAACGCCGACTTGAGAAAACTGGCTGTGAACATGGTGCCATTCCCTCGATTACACTTCTTCATGCCAGGCTTTGCCCCGCTCACCAGTCGAGGAAGTCAGCAGTACAGGTGAAAGTTTTAACATGAAGAGCAAGCATAAAATTGACCAAAGGAATTGCTTTATTCCTTATAACTTAATAACTATACATTTTGTTACTGGTATGAAGTATTTTGGCAAAACATCTTATTTTTTGTATGTTTGTTGAGGCTATGGTATAGAGGTTATGCAGGTGACATTACAGCATTCTAAATATGAGTGGCAAGGATGGATGATAGTCAGTGGAGAGAAAGGACATTTTCTACTGTAAAAGCTCAAAATACAGCCAACATTGAAAAAAGACACTACAGTTTGATAACAAATGCAACTTAAAACAACTCTACGGAGCACTGGGTTTGTAACTGACATGTAAAAAGAGAAACTCAAGTAAATAGTGGTAGCAAAGCAGATGAAGTTGTGCGCTCTAGCCCAGCTTTAGCTTCTCTCACATTAATCACAGACACTGGAATCACACACTGTTGAACTTATTACTCTTTTCTTCTAAAAAAAAATGTTTTTGAGCCTGTTTGTTGCAGTTAAAATGACCTAAATCATCAACTGTTGTTAGCAGACAAGCCGTTGCCACGACAACAAAGAAATACATTTGTTTTGCCTAAAACATTTTCCACTCATTCTAAACGTTGCTAAGCAAAATGATGTCAATGCATAACCTCTATAGCGTACAATTAGCTGAGTGAACCCTGATATAATTTATAACCTTGTTTAATTTAAGTTTTGTTTATTCAGCTTTTTTTAAAATCATATTCAGCCCACTTCTGGAAAGGACTCATTCTTGTGGATGTCCATGGTTTGCTGAAATTTGTTTTCTTGCAGAGCGTTAACTGTTCCAGAGCTCACCCAGCAGATGTTTGATGCCAAGAACATGATGGCTGCTTGCGATCCTCGCCATGGCCGGTATCTCACTGTGGCAGCCATTTTTCGTGGTCGCATGTCCATGAAGGAGGTGGACGAACAGATGCTCAATGTGCAGAACAAAAACAGCAGTTACTTTGTAGAATGGATCCCCAACAATGTCAAAACTGCCGTGTGCGATATCCCGCCACGTGGCCTCAAAATGGCCGCTACTTTCATAGGAAACAGCACAGCTATTCAGGAGCTGTTCAAACGCATCTCAGAGCAGTTCACGGCCATGTTTCGTCGCAAAGCTTTCCTTCATTGGTGAGTAAATAGAAGGGAGTGAGGTTACTGTTGTGGGTAGTAATCCCAGACCTGTGCTGACATGCTACTGGGAAATCAAGGGCGAATAACAAGTTTGTTCATGTGGCAGGTACACTGGAGAGGGCATGGACGAAATGGAGTTCACTGAGGCAGAGAGCAACATGAACGACCTTGTGTCAGAGTACCAGCAGTACCAGGATGCCACCGCAGAAGAGGAGGGCGAGTTTGAAGAGGAAGGTGAAGAAGATATGGCCTAAATTCCTTCTTGAATGTTTTCGTAACTATGCAAAAGTTGCTGTAGTATTTATTAGGAGATGCACAGCTTTATGAGACTGTTTCTTGTAGCTTGTATTTTCAGAGGTTTTCTTCTTGCCTAGCTCTCTCTATATTCATGTTTTAACCTTTTGTAGTGTCTTGATTCAAAATTATGCATTTTGTTTTTAAAGTACAAAGTCTTTTTTATCAGCTTTAATCAGCTCTCAGTTTTCCTGTTACTGTAGAATTTGGTAGTGTCCATAGATACTGTCCACAACAATTTAATATCCATGGAAACTTTACACTAGCTGCCTGCACATCAGTGACTAATCAGTTTAACACCTGCTTGGTCTAGTTCTGTGGTTAAAACCCAGCTTAAAGTACCTGTTTAAGTACTAATGGAAATACTCTCTAGGACTGGGGTATGGCTGTTGGAAGAGGATCTTAAAACTTTGTACTATTTTTACTTTATACCTGGCTGCTGCTCACTGGAATTAGTTTTGAATAAAATTATCATGAATTTCATCTCTTTGGTTTGTTGCTTTTTACATGCAGTTGTCCTTTAAAAGACAATCAGTAAGGAAATTAACTTGACAGGCCATTCATACAAAAGATTTTATTATAAAATTCACATTTTAGGATAGAATGTACTTGAAAATCACACTGTACCCAGCATGAAGGCATCATTCTCAACAAGATGCATTCTTGTGAGTAAAGTTTAAACTCTCTTTATTGTGTAAAGACAAAAGTAACGATTTAACTTGCACCAACAGTTGTATTTTTGAGGTGTTTTCTAATGTTTTTGAATGTCACTCAAATTCTGTTCTGAAACAGAACAGACAAATTAGTTCTGGGACAAACAAATTAGTTCTATAAAAATACGTGAATCCTGTAAGAAAGAATATGACAAGATTCAGAACAAACAAGTACCGTATAAAAAAAACAAAGGCAAACTCAGATTCATTATCTAACCAACTAAAACACTCGATTAACAATGTATGCATCTATCCATATAATAAGGTTCTATAGCCAGATAATGTATATCTTTTTTTTTCTTTATCCCATACAATAATTAGGTATAATACTAGAAAATGTAGAAAAAATGTAGTAATGAAAATGTAAAAGTTTTAGAACCATATTATAAACACACTATTTCTAATTTTTGGTCATTTCACAATCATCTTGATGATGATTACTACTTGTTTATCATTTTTAGTGTTGCTGCTGGTGAACCTCTCTAACAGCCAAAATTTGTGTGAGCATGCTCTGTAGTGTGCTTCTGTCTAATGGCTGACAAGTGTACCAGGCAGTGCTGCAAAGAAAAAAAAGGAAAGATAAATAATTACGATAATAATGTATGTGTAGTTCAAAAACATGTAATCCTACCTGTCTGTGTGGACATCCTTCTCAGGCTGGACATAAAACAGACTACATTGTTGAGGTAATATCTCTGAGCTTTAACAAGAGCAAAAGATAATAATTAGGAACAATGTAATTGTATTGAAGATGTAGCCTATAGAATTGTTGAGTTTTTTTTTCTAGCCAGCAATGTGAGTAGGACCAACACAGAAATACATTTAAAGCCTGAGTCTAAATCTCTAAAATTTACTTCAACCATATTTCAAACAGCACTGGCAAAGTATGCACAGCTGGAGAATTAAAAGTGATAGGGGGTGGAGTCTGAAGAAATCAGGAGTAGTGTGATTGGTCAGAGCAAATCTGCAGTAGGTGTTCATAATGAGCCCCACTTGCCTAATAATCAAGGCAGTTCAGATTGATGTCATATGGCATTGGCAACTACAGTTTGTGACTATTTTGACCTGGCCTATTTTGCTAAAAACTTGCCAAAATAAAAAAGCCAAGTAAACACTAATATTACACACAACTTAGTAGCTAAAAAGGGGGATTTAAATGTATAATTTCACACATTAAAGTTGTTTCTTTTGCTTTACTGTTTAAGTCTGATTTAAGTGTAACTACACACTTACCATCTTGAGAGGTAGAACTCGTACAATTTGACAGGACAATGAAGAGGATTTGTGATATTTTCAAGTAACTCCATCGTTTCTCCTTCTTTTTGTTGCCTTCTTTCCTCTTTAAATAAACAAGACAAATTAAGCGATGTAATGCTTTGTAAATGCCAGTCCTGTTTACAGTACACACCAGTGTTTTCCAGGATCATTGCTCTTTTTCTAGTATAACGGAGGTAGGAAACGTGGCCTGATCTGCTGCAGGGTTTCGAGCACAGAGCGATGTCCGTGAAGGAGAGGCTTGCATGCTCATTCACAGAAACTAGACCAAAGTGTTTGGTGAAGAAGAACAGCAGTGTGTTCAACAGCACTAATGGAGAATAAGCCCCGAGCTGCTTACATTCCCAGAGGAAGGACTCTTCGATACGAGAGGGAATCACTGCACCTGTAGAAAGTACATTCAAGTTTACATTTTAAGTTACTTATCTATGTACTTTTGGTCGTTTTTATGGTCCAAATAAAAACACCTAAACAGAAAATGAAGTATTTTTAGCTAACTGTATATATGGTGTTTTAATAGCACTGTATGTTGTTTCCTACAATCACTTCCCAGTTTAGCAGATCAACTGTAGATTAAATGTGATTGTGGGAGGCAATGTGAATAGCTAAATATTCTTCCTCTTGGACAAGAAAGATTGGGGAAAATGTTATTCATTACAATCTAAAATAAAAAATATAATTTAGTTTATCTGTCATGAAAAAGACTAAATAAGGAGTACTCTCTTACCACTGTCTGAGAGAGTGGGCTTCCAATTCTTGAGTATGTCTGTGATCTCAGAGGCAAACTGATGATACAGCTGGTCATTGAAGATGTTTTCTATCCGACCTTTCATGAATAAATACTGTCAAAGCACACACAAAGTAACCAAAATAGTGAGGAAAAGTAGGAGGTAGCTGCTGTTGTTCACTTGAGATTTTCACCTGTTGTATACTCAGACACAAAAAGAAGATGCTGTCAGCACTGTATCTATCCCCATTGGGCCTCCGTATTTCTCTGATAAAACTGCATAGCGCTGAGCTGAGGTGATTAGAGTCGCAAAGAAAAATATCCTCTTCGATGTGCAGAGGACTTTCTGAAAGAACAACCCCATAGAACATAACATTGATCATTTAAAAAGTTTAAATCAGTTTGTAGAAAATGTATTTAAGAAAATGTGTCACCATTTGGTTGATTTTTGTTGTGCTCTCTGGCCCAGTTTTTCCAGGCATTGATCCCATATAAATGGTTTAGCTTTATAGACTGAGACACTACTGAACTGTCACTTCCTGATGCAGTTAGTTTCCGAGACTAAAAGCAGATACAAGGCATACTATTATCTAAAGTAATCCATCTTATGAAACCCCAAATATATTGATGATATCCAACAATCCTACCCTTTTTCTCTTGATTCCCCGTCGAGCAAAACCTTTCTGATCTAATGATAAACATTAAAAAGCAAATTTCAACTACTTTGTCATTCAAATTTGGAGACATGCACACGAGCCTATATTAAAATGAGTCACTCACCAAAGGGAAAGTCCAGTTCCAAGTCCATGACATTGGATGAAGAATTTTCAAATTCTGAGTTGGTTAAGGCAGAGTCGCTTGTAGGGGGGCTTTCTTCGCACTCATTCAGGTTGTCAAGAACAGGACTGGCGCTACTCGAGCGGATCTCTGGTTTATCACAATTTCCATTCTCATCTGAAACCAGAGGTGCAAACAGCTCAGTTACAACTACAATTACAACTTTTTAATTAAATTGTATATGTCAGTGTAAGACAACATCATTTATTTTACTCGAGTATCTTTTTTGAGATCGTCTTTTGACCAAAAGCATTATGATAAGACTACTTTATTATAACTACATTGTAAATGTAATTGTGAATAAATAGTTCATTAGAATGATTCAGGCTTAGTAACTTCATACTACTTTAGGGTATTACTCTATTTTCTATCGAAATTAACAGTATTGTGGCGTATTACTGAAAAAGTTTGCACCTGTGTCAGAAGACAGCACTTCATGTCCTGTGGCCTCTTCCTCAAACTGTACAGCAGCATCTACCATGTCTTTGTTCTGTGAAGGGACAACCAAGGGCACTGGAACCTGATGAGAACAAAAAGGTGAAAAAGTATGCGCTTTACATTCAGTGAGTGGAATACATTCAAAACTATTTTATCCAATAACTTACTTTCTTTATAAGAAATTTATTATAGGGGACCTATTGTGTTTTTTGTTTGTATTTAGGAATAACTTACAATATGTGTAAATCAGTAATTACAGCTTAGTAATAGAAAGAGGTCCCTAGACTTCCTGTTTAAAACTGCAGAACTGACCTCTTCATGGTAAGATTTTAATGTAACAAGCAGCAGATTTTAAATATTTATTTTTTATTGTCATAAAGTGGCTATGTTACTATTTTGAACCACAAATGCGTAACTAGTGGAAGGTGAAGGCAGGTCTTTTCTTAGCACCCAATCATCAACTGCAGGACAATACAAGATTAACTCAAACATGCAGGAATCATTCTTAATGAAAGTTTGAGTAACTAATGTTGAGAGAAGACAGTTATAACAAGATCAAAAACTTGATTTTGCACAATGTCTCCTTTAAGAGTATTTCAAGGCTATACAACATACAAAGGGTCACGCGGAGTAAAATTATTTGTCTATTTGCAGTATTGTTGATCATTGTTTCCCAACCAGGGGTACAGAGATCCCCAAGAATACAGGAGCAATTACCATGAAGAGTAATTGAAATGACTTTCCAATGATACTGGATAATATGTGAATTAAAATGTGTTTTGTAGTAAATGAGACTTCATATTATGGAGCATTTTGGACTTCATGTTAAAACAAGAGAATACTACAATAGCTAGCCACCAACAAATAAATAAAAAAATGAAAATGCTACCATGTCTTTCACATTTATAATTGGGATCTAAGCACAATCTGGCATAAAATCATGTTATATGCGTAAATACAGCATGATGTGTGCTCAGAGATTTTCTAAACTAACATTCTTTTACCAATGTGAAGGTTTGTATTGAAGGCCAGACTTACTGGTACAGGCATTGCCATTGGGACAGGGGTGTGCTGCGAGTACATATTCAGAGGCACAGGAATGAAGACTGGCACAGGGACTGGCACCATCACATATTTCACTTTGTCATCTTCTGCTGAAGCCGAGGGCAGAGGCACAATATCTAGAAAAGTCATGTTATCTTTAGCAATTTTTGTCTCAGAAATATATAATTACTTAAAATTTAATGTTATACAAAGCCATTTTACAAAGAGATGTCCTTGAAAATGTAGAAGTCCAGAGATGTTCTAAAGAGTAGAGGTTTCAAGGGTAGTTTGGCTAAGTGAAACCTTTGTTACAATGCAACATACTTGTTTGACAATTATTGTGAAGTTATTCATAAATTACAAAGATACCAATAAGTACAACAAAGCCTAATCCTTTGGGGTGAAGTTACCAGACTGGAAATATAATCTGATGGTTGACATGTTAGTATCTAGACATTAGTAAAATAGCATCAAGTTAGTCTATTTATATTTTATACAAATGCTAAAATAGACACAAACATTTAAAAAAATGCACCACAGTTCAAACACCAAACCATGTCAAATATATTTATTTTATTTAATGGGCAAAAAACAAACAAAAAAAGAATATTTTTCACCTCACACAAATTCATTGCCATATCATATAAAAACGTAAAAAAAAAAAAAAAAAGAAAAGAAAGAAAAGAAATTCTACATAATGAAAAATGGTGAATGTAACAAGCAACACCGATTATCTTCACTTAAACCAATCTGCTCCAAACAATCACAGGAAGACATGAGAATATTTAAAAAATTATATTTTAAATATAAATTTTACCGTATGGTCTTCATACACATATTTCTGTTGGTGCAGACAATGTGAAACATTACAGTTTACAAGTTTCAGATTTTTTAAACAGTAAAAAACATTTGGCATGTTAGACTCAAATGTTAACACCAGTTTAAGAAAACCACAAACAATACACATTGAATAAATGAGCATTGTGTTGTGCAATTATAAATTTCACGTATTTCCATTTAGAGCGAGGGAATGCAGTTAGTGTTGCGAATGCTCAAGACAGTTCAAATTAATTAAGCCCTTGTTTGTTCAATGAGGCAATAGAGTCAATATCTGATTATTGTAGGTCAGGGAGATGATTTTAACATATTGTGTATTTAAATGTAAAACTTGTTTTGGTCATTGAAACCTGGAGACAAGCAAGTTTACATTACTTTACAGTAGGCCATGTTTACGACACTTAATGTCTTTATTTATAAAAATCTAATAATCAGAATGTGTGAAATAAAATAAAATCTTCCTGGTTGTCTAGACAGTCTCTTGGGATCAAAACCGGTATTCAAATGTCTGGGATAAAAAACAATATAATGCCTGTTAATCTGATGGTTCTTCATGTGTTTCCAGTTCATGGATCGCTCTGTAGATTAGTCTTGTGTGGTAGAGTTCAAAACATGGCACAGGGCAGAGGCTGGGCTCACTTAAACATGTCTTACAATAATATGCAGTTTGTCCCTTAACTACTTTCATATCACAGTCCGTCTCCTCCATGTTTTCATTCTCCAAGTTCTCTTTAAGCACATTTTCTTCAAGCTTCAGTCTCTTGTTCTCAGATTCCTCTTCATTCCTCTTTCTCTTAGATGAGGACGTTTGAGAGGAGCAGACCTTGCAGTTAGTAATAGCTTCTCTTGAGCCTAGAAAGTGGCGTCCAGACAAACGTGCAGGCAAACCTACACAAGTCTGGGCATCCTCCTGAAGATGTGGTGACGGTGGTGGGGAGGTAGATGCTTCTGCCGTGGACTTCGAGGATTGGTTGCTATCAAGTGGAGCTGGTATAATTGGTAAAATGCTGCTTGTGAGTCTGATACAATCTGATGCAAAATAAGAAAGCCTAACAGTGTACTTAAGACAGCATGCAGGGGAAAGGCTATGCATAAAGATGCATTTAAATTCAGACATAACACTTATCATTGAGGTGACGTTTAAAACACTGCTTCATGAAAATGTGTGAAGCGAAACAATTTATTTTTATTGTCATGCACTTTATAAAATAATAATTACCTGTAGGCTCAGGGGGGCATAGCAGCTGGCATGAGAGCTCCTGGTCCATGGTGATTGGCCGACAGAGAATGGACTTATTTTTCATTGGTTTTCGACGAGGCATAGGCACATTTGAGCCAACAGTCTGAGTACTGGCCTTTACAGATAATTATGACAACATATTTAAATGTAGTTTACATTTTGAATGAATGTCATACAGAAAAGATACATACATGATTAAAGTTCTTGATATTTTCATCCGTCGAGACAGGGCTTCCTAAACAAGCAAAATTATAAATATTACTTTAGTAATTAGGTCTGATGTATGAAGCAAACAGATGGTACCACTGACTGAATACATCATGTACTTCTAAATACCATTGAGCTTTGAAGTCTCTGATCCAGTCCCATTGCTGGTGGAGTGTGACCCTTTATCAAAATGCATGTGGCAGTATTGAAGGAGGCAGGACAGGTTGCAGAAGTTCCTCACTGAACCCATACATTGCAGGTTTTCAGTCATAGATCCCTGCTTCCTGCAGCTGTCACAACGGGCCATCTGTGTACAGAGAACAGCATAAGCATCAATGTAGTATAATCCACAGTGCAAGAGAGATTAATGTGTCCAGCCTCCTCACCCCATAGTAACGCACAGTGTACTTGGACATGCAGTAGGGTTTGCAAAATCCTTTCATCTGACCACAATAGTGAGACTGTACATTTTTAGTGGCAAACCTTGAGCAGTAACTGCATGGAATATCCATGAGTTTGAATTGATTTTTACAATCTAAAAAACAAAGCAAAACGGTTAGTAAGAATAACATGAGTAGCATGGAAAAATTAAACTAACTGATCAATTATACAGTATACGGAGCCTTCAATTTAATGTCAATTTTCTACCACTAGATGGCAAAACAACCCTTTACATTTCCATTCAAAACAAGCTTAGGTCTGTGTTCATGTTCTGAAGTTTTACTTGCCTTCACTGCAGAAAGACACTTCTTCTTCATTCTGGCTAATTTTTTCATAAAGCACCTTTTCCTTCTTGCAATACCCACATAATGCCATTATGTTTTTCTGCGTTTTATACTCAAAACAGCAAGCATTGCTGCAGAAAATTGAAATACTACCCTGAAAAAAAAAGAGCAGTCACATAGTTACTCATCATAAAAATAAAATATGCCAATTTACAGCCGCAACAATTGCACATAGACGTACCTGGTGACTCAACAGCTGTGGTTTGGATCTGAAGAGATTTTTACAGTTATTGCAAGTTAGTCTAATTTTTGTAATCTGATTCAGCTCTGGATCAGAAGCTGCAGGAATTTCTGATTTTTGAGGAACTGGAGGCATGATAGGCAACTCATGAGAGTTGTTCATATTTACAGAGGATGTGTCTTTAGAACTTAAACATTTTCCCTTGAAGACGTTGAGTTTTTGTTGTCTTTCACAAGTGGTTCTGTGGAAGCCGAGGTCCCATTTGAAAGGTTTGAGTGGTTAGATTTCTGAAATTGAAGTATTATTAAGCAAAATTATGACAATTGAATGCAAAGTAACAATTTAAACTTGTCTTACCCTGTATATAGTAACGCAGTCAAGTGAGCAAAAGTTTCGTATAGTTCCATCCACCATTGCAAGATGATACTGTGGAACAGCTGACACTCCACAATGACTGCAAGGAAATGCCGTATCTAAAAGGAGAAAAAAAAAAAAAACATTTTATTTATGAAAGTGTTTATTTCTAAGAATAACTAAATACAAACATAGTTACCACTAAGTATGTGTTTTGGTGGTCGACTTTTTTCAACACAGACAGTTGAACAATATAGTTGAACTTTTCCCTTTTGGTCCAGCTCCATGATTGTTGAAGATACTACAGCCACCTTATGGCAACAGGCACACTCAGCAGTTTTTTTGCAGGTCTGTGTAAGAAATGTATTCACATTTACCAAGTTCTAATGGATTTTTACTTGTCTTTTTAAGTGAGACAAAAATTCATACTTGTTTGTACGTATTGATGCAAGTCGGGCCACAGAAATTAAGTTCAGACTTATCAACCATGAGTGTTTGACAAGAACCAGAGTTACTGTTACAGTAGAGTCCACAACCTTCACAGCAGTTTAGAGCCAACTGTTTCATCTTTCGCCACGACACAAAACAGGCGTCACTGCATAGTTTAAATAAAGCACCTTGATGATTAACTTCATGTTCAATCTAGAAAAGAGAATGCCACAGGTAAACAACATACAAATGAAACAACAATGAAATTTGGTTTAGTTACCTTGCCAGGTACTTTGCACACACTGCAGATGAGCTTTTCAGGTACCTTGACTTGTTTCTTCTCAAGAAACTTGTCTGTTTCAACCTTTTTCTTTTTACTTTTGTACACAGACAGACAAAACTGACCACAAAAGTTCATTAATGTGTTGTTTTCTGCAGAAATTGTTACCATTTCCCGTGGATTTAAAATGTCCCTGAAAATGGAACACCACAATATGATAAATGATATATGAATATAATCAGAATCTATCACGTCAGAAAATTTGAAACACATTACTTTAAACTTACTTGTAGCACTGAAAACAGGTTCGGCCTTTGGCAACTAAAGGCAAGTGTCCGGTGAGACAAACTGTGGAGCAGAAAAGCTGTGTCGACCCTTTTCTCTGGAACGCCGTTTGACCTTTCATAAGAATCTGAACACATGAACAATCACCATATTATCTGGCACAATACATTGTTAATATTGTAATTATTACTATAAGAGTAAAAGAGTAAGTAAACTTTAAGTAGCGATATTCCCAGGTAAAACAATATTACCTTTGCACAACCACTACAGCGTACCCCACCAGTTGCAGGGGGTGGTGGAGGACGAGGAGGAGCTGTCGGGGCAGCAGGTATGGAATTCAAAACTGGAGCAGGTGGTCTGACGGAGAGAGGAGCTATGACCTGGGGAATTGTACCCCTCCCAGGAAGAAAAATTGTGGTCGAGGCAGGTATTTGAGTTGGAGCTGGAGCTGGAGGTGGAATTGGTGCTGCCACTGAAAATAAAACCTAATAAAAGTCAATGTGTTTAAAGCAGGCCTAGGCCAACTGCTGGCCAGGGGCCAGATGAGGCTCTAGCCGCAGCCAGCTCCAGAAAGATTTTGAAAATAAGTGTTGCTCTTTGCATTTGTTTGTTTATTGACTTAGCTACTGATCATGTGTATTCTTAATAAATATCACAACAAATGACAAAATAAAGTAACTTTAGTTTAAAGGGACAACAGTTTGCTATTTTTTTTAAAGAAATACTTATTAACCTACCCGATGGATGTGCAAAAGCATTGCTTCCACCTACAGAAAATACCGAACTGATCCTCAGCTCCTCCTTCAAAAATAAACAAAACAAAGAGTGTAAAAAGAAGAATATCATTATCATTATCATCAATATTAAATCTAAAACATACCTCTTGCTCTAGTTCCTCTTTGATATCTTTGACAGAGTTTTGGGGCAACAATGCTGCATCATATTCTTCATCAATGGGCTCTTCTTTAATGTTTACATTAGGAGATAGAGGTGGATTAATATTCTCGGGGGGAGCAACCTTTGGCTATAACAAGACAAAATCAATATTTTTTTGTTTATGCATTTATTTAGAAAGGGTATTTAGAACACCATTTTTAAATACATTATCTGCCCATGTCCTCACCGGTTCCTGCTGACTGTCATCTGTCTCTGAACTCCGTGCTGCTTTATCTGGAAATAATTATTTCACATCACTAAAAATTGTTGCATTAAAATAGTATAGATGTTACAGTACATGTCTATTCGCGGAATTTAGTGTAAATACAAAAATCCATATGAAGACCACTCGATTACCTGGTTCATTTTCATCTTCACGTGCCACAGAAGAGGCAGATGAAGATGCAGAACTACTGCTCGCATTGTCCTCGGCCTCTCTTGAATCGCCTGGAAAGGTTTCACTTTGAGTTTCTGATTTGCCACCTTTGGACTGGTTGCTTTTGAGCGGAAACGTAAAGTCCCAGTCATCATCATCTTCCTCTACGCCAGACGGCGGAGGTGCATCCATCGCATTGTCCAGGGCTGCTCCTCCACTTTCAGCATTAGCTCCAGCAGTAAAAGAAGGCTCAGACGAAAACGACGCAATGCTAGGAAACAACTCGTCTTCCTCATCCATTTTTTCTTCTCGTCTGCTGCAGTTGCTGTCCTGCTCACCAGGTTGTTGGTCCTTTTCCACTTCTTTAGACTCATCTTGACAACTTTTGATGAAGTCCCTGAGCCTCTAGAGGAGTCAGCATAGTCTCCAAGTCCCGTCACTTCATCAAACATTCTAGACATACGTTCATCCTGCTCCTGCATAAGAAAACACAAGTGCAAATATAATATGTATGCATACAGTTCACCCAGTTACCAGTTATATTGAGCATCACAAAATTAATTACTGCAAGACACAAAACAAAGCCAAAATGTGCATAGATTTATAGCAAAGTATACTACAGATTGTCGGTGAAATCATCATTCTTCTGAGAGTGATCCATAGTAGAAAGACTTCAAAGTTGTCATCTGGACAGAGAAAGTCATTTTCATCTGATTGAAAATGACTTTCGAATGAGAGTCGAAGCGTCTCGATCTTCTATTACGCTGTCCCGATGACAACTTTGAAGCCTTTCTATTATACTACAGATTAAAAAGAAAGACTTTAAATGTATGCATTATTTTGTACACAAAAGGCCCAAAAGAGCAGGAATACAATTATGCTAACACAACCAATAACATTATTCTTTTTGTCCACAACTAAATTCGTGTTTTATCAACAGCAATCTAATGCAACTGATTGGGGAATTGTGCATGTCCTCCAGATTATGGCTTTGTAATTGCAATTTTATTCTGTACAATTTATGGGAGAAGCAGGATGAACTCTTCTTAGTTGTTAGCTTTAGCATCTCAACGCTAGTTAGCTTTAGCTAGCATGGACTTCCACATCTGGACACCGGATTTGCTATCCAGAAGTACTAGTTGATAGTACAGATAGTATTTTACCGAAAACATGTTTAGTAAGAACATAACGAAGACAATGTGGTTAATTTATACCTTCATTCGTTTGAGCCTCAATTCCTCCGACTCCGCCATGTTTTAATTATGCCGCAGACGCTAAACAATCCACCCACCGCAAAGGACAGTAGGCTCTGGGCCGTGTGCGCAGACGGTGGACTGAAGCTGCCTAAACATGCGTGAGTTATCGGCTAAAAACAAGCAAATATTTTCTAACAAAAACATAAAAATTGCAGCATAGATGTACATTTTATTTGAATGGTGCTTGGCAAAGGAAAAAAAGCTCATCTGTGTTGCACTTTTCACTGTATTTAAGGCTCCACTCGTTGTTTTTTGAACAGTGACAAATTACACCCGACCACTAGAGGACGCTCTTTCAAGATGTTATTTGTACCGTAAAACCAAAACAAATGTGCACAACATTAAAATCTACCTAGTTTTCCTCAAGCTCTTGAAGATTTTAAGTGCTAAATTACATAATTGCTGAATTCTTAGCTGCATTCATCTTACGCGCATTGTTATCAGACAAGTAAAAAGGAAAACACATCTTATTTTTATGTTTGTGTTGTTTCTATTTTGGATTTACGGTAATCGTTCACATGTAGGCTAAACTGGATGGTGGCGGTGTTGTGGTAGTCTGGAGCGCTGTCAAACCCCTGCCTCAGGATCGCGACTGTGTGATTTTCGTTTTGATTTTGTTTTTAATAAAAGTAGTTTTGGGTGAATGTTGGTGAATGAATGGCTGTTACCGCGGCTAGAGTGATGGCAGCGGGCGGCCCAGTGGCGTCTTTGTCCCGGTTCAGAGGCGCACTGGTGGCCGGGGTCTTGGGGGACTGTATCGGTGGGGAGTTTGAGGGCGCAGAGGAGGTGCCCATGGAGAGCGTGTTGGCGCACCTGAGCGGACTAAATGACGAGACGAAGGGAAATGGTAATGTAAACAAAACGAGCAGTCGTTCAGCCACATTCTTAACATTGTACTCATTGTGTTTTGGCTTCTTTCTTAATACAGGGGTCCTTGAATACAGTGATGACACGGCTATGGCGCGCTGTGTGGTTCAGTCTCTCCTCACCAGAACGGGCTTTGATGAACAAGACATGGCACGCAGGTACATAACATCAGGATGACCACCAGACCACCATTTACCAGGGACAAACACACTTCCTAACCTTTGTGTCCCATATCTCCGAAATTAATTGACTAGTTTTGTACACGGTGAGAAACCCCCAGTTGCTCTGTTATCAACTCTGCTATTCCCCAATTGTAAAAATAAGTGTTTTTGGTGAAATAGTAAACACAGTCCATAAAAATCAACACAAGGTTTTACTATTACTCTCCTGCTATATTTTTATGACATTGTCCAACACAACAACAAATTTGCAATCCCATTTCACAGAGCCACATCTTTAGCATGCCCTATAAAATTCATGTTGAATTCTATAATGCCATTCTCACTGTCTTTTAGGTTGCCAAGGAGTACAGTACCTCACCGGGTCGTGGTTATGGTTCTGGGGTAATCCAGGTGTTAAAGAAGTTGTCCTGCCCGCGGCTCAGTGATGTGTTCCAGCCAGCAAGGGACCAGTTTAATGGTCGTGGCTCTTTTGGAAATGGGGGCGCAATGAGAGCCGCACCATTTGCACTAGCTTTTCCCACTGCAACGGATGTTAAAAGGGTAAATTACTGAATTATTTGTGAAGTCTACCAAAAGCCCCTTTTTTTTAAATTTGGTCTGTTTTTGTTTGTCCAGTGTTCCCATCTGGGTGCCATGCTTACACACTCCTGCTCTTTGGGTTACAACGGCGCAATCCTACAAGCACTTGCCGTCCACTTCTCTCTGCAAGGGGCTCTAGAAACTCCTCAACTGTTCATCAATATTCTAATTAAAGAGATGGAAGAAGTGGAGAACACAGAAGCTGCACGCAAGGATGCCAGAATGTGAGTACAACTTTTTAATTTCTTAGTTACTTTTAATTAAATAAAAAATCCACAAACTACTTATTTGTCTGATACAACAGCTCACAATGTAATTAATTCATTTTTCAATATTTACTTTCCCATTGCTGGTGCTTTGTCAGTTTGAAGGAAGCAGACAAGCCGTTTTGTGAAAGACTTCATAGAGTAAAGGAGCTGATGGACAGAACCAACGTCAGCATTGAGGAAGTAATTTCAGAACTGGGTAAGTGATATTGCTTACTCATTTGAATACATTTAAGTTTATTTCACACTATGCAAACTTGCAATTAATGTGTGAGTACAGATCTTGTAAAAAGTTTAGTAATAGTGGTGACATACATATTGTGCTTGTTCAGGCAATTAGAATTTAACAAAATCATATCGTGTCTGCTTTAAATCCCAATATGTTTTGAAATTGCTTAGAAATCGAAATAGATTCATTGACGTAACTTTTAAAACTGCAGAACTGATAAGCTTCTTCAGTATGATATTTCACCATAACAAGAAGCAGATTGTCAAGTAAATACATTTTGTCAAGTCTTAAATTGTGAGAAAATGGGGAAAAAAGGTAGTAGGTGAAGATAGAACTTTTCTGAGCACTCATATCCATACATGATCACTTTTTTTTCAGGTAATGGCATTGCAGCACTACACTCTGTCCCCACTGCCATCTTCTGTGTCCTTCATTGTCTTAAACCCCTAGAATGCTTACCACAGACCTTTGGTGGTCTAGAGAGGACAATTGCTTACAGCCTGGCACTCGGAGGAGACACAGACACTATTGCTTGTATGGCAGGAGCAATTGCTGGAGCTCACTATGGAATCGAGTCTATCCCTTTGTCCTGGATCAAATGTTGTGAAGGAGCAGAGGATGCAGACAGAGATGCAGAAAGATTGCATGCCTTGTATCACCAGATGTTACAAGATGATGTGAGTAGAAAAGGGGAGAAGAGAGCTGAAGAAGATGGGTCCAAAAATGGTACTGCGAGCAAAACAGAAGGTGAATAAAATTACGCCAGCTAAAATACTAAGTGTATTTATTTTTTTATTTTTTGATTGGCCTTAGCAGACATTTAAACTTAAAAAGCTAATTCTTAATTGGCAAACAACTGAACAAAAACAGTTTTGACAAAACAAATAATTGCACTTACATGACTTTATTACATGATTTGTATTTTTGTGATAAACAGCATTGTACATTGAAGGTGTTAGTATCATGTTGGAACTTGTTTGTGAATATGAATTATATAATACAATTTTATGCAAATATTTTTCTCAAATCAATTTAGTGAAACAACCAATAACACAGCTGTGTTTAATCACTGCTTATTCTAAATAAAATGCAAACATTTTGTATATTTGTCTGGAAAATTTAACACAAATAGTAAACAATCAATTGTAATTTCAAGTACAAGAAATTAGAGGTTTTTCTCCGCTGGTGCCACTTCCAGAAACAACTGCAGGAACATAGTGACCTTGGTCAACAGGCCAGGACATACTTTGTAATGAATAAATGGGATGTAAACGATAATTCCACTTAAAAGGAATAAAATCACATAGAGATATTCTATTTGTGGATTGTCTAAAATTGGTGCCAATACAAGAAAGATGGATGCAATTATGACAAGTACAGGCAGTAGGATAAAAACCTGTGGAGAGAGAGAGACACAGACAGTATTAACTTTACAAATTGGTCAATAATCAAAATACAGTACATGGTAAATACTAACTTTATAAGGTCTGTGAAGATTGGGCTTCTTAATTCTGAGGTAGATTACTCCTGACACAGTGATAGCATAAAAGAGCCAGCCAGCAAAGCTTAAACAAGAGAAAATTTGATTAACAATAGATTGATACAGACATACTGTATACTGTGTTTCTCATAGATGGCCAAGAACAGCGTTCTGATTGGCTGAGCATAGTCAAATCTCAAAGTTTTACTCTGCTGTCTATAAAAATCCATGCGGATATTAACATTGAGTCAAGGATTTGTGAGAGCGAGTAACTGGTTTGACAAATTAAAATACATACTTTTGGAATGGAAAAGGCAGGTAACCCAGCTTTAAGTCTCACCTCGAGTAGTTGACAATGGTTTCAAAATCCCCTGACATAATAACCACCAAGGAGATGCAGGTGGTAAAGATGAGTGATGTAGAAGGAGTTAGTCTGCGCACATGGGCCATGGATAAGATATCAGGCTATAGGACAATATAAACCAAGTCAGTGGTGCATATAGTGGTGTTTAATCTCAGTGGCACAATGTTTCTTACCAAAAGTCCTTCTCTGGCAGCGACAAACATAATTCGGCCACCTGTAAACAATGACCCATTCAAAGATCCAAATGCAGACAAGGCAGCAGCAAGTGACATGATCCAACCCCAGCTCCCCAGCACTTTGTTCCTGCAATTAAGGTCAGCATGTAATTCTGCAAGCGAATAACTAATTAAAATGTATAGATATATCATATATTTATCATACCCCCATGTAATTGCTACTGCATTGGATGAAATAAGCTCCTTGGGGGTCAATACCGAGAGGTAGCTCACATTGACAAGCAGATATAAAAGAGTCACCAGAGAAACTCCGAAAACAATAGCTCTGGGAAGATTGACCTGAATTGAACAATGTACAATTTGTCAAAATGTCATGGGTCTACCACCTGTTGAGTGCAAAAAGACAATGCTTTTCAGAATTGTAAATCTGTTCAATAATAAAAATTGTGCAAAAGCTTAGTCATGTGTAGCACTTTTCCTGATGCTGAAAGTTGTTTACAATTCCAGAGCTGAACTAATCCAGGATGTGGTCAGGAACTAAATATTTTGTTTTTATTTGCTTACTTTTGAAATATAAATATAAATATACTTACTTTACTACAAAATAAAAAAATACTCTTAAAAAAAACATTTTGATTTAAAAATCTCATGGTTTGCGCAGATATGTTTGTAGTTTTTTGTTGATTGGAAACTTGGGTTGCATTGATTTTTAGATATTTTCTACAACTAATTTCTATTTCCAGTGTACTCATGATAACCAAATATTTCTGTGTATTTCTTATCATAAATTTGTATGACTTTTACAAGGTAAGATATTTACATATTGTCTACAAAGTAGCCTGCTACATTTTATTATTGCTAACCTAAAATCATTATCATTATCATGAAATTCAGTATACTGTATTTGCCACCTCTGGCCAGAACCTGAACAAAGACTAAACAGGACTATGCATTCAGGCAGGAATGTTTTCATGGTACTCACAAAAATAGTCATCTTGTAATTACAAGATCTCGTAGGTAATTTTTATGAGATTTATTTTATTATTATTTTAAAGCATACATTTTTTATTGTTTGCCTAAAATACCCAAATGACAACAACAGTCACCCCTGAGGGCTACACAAGACTGTATGTTAAAAGGACATAATATGAGCAAAAATACTTTTTGGGTATGTTCTAATATTTCTTCCTTGTCACAAATACACAAATAATTTGCTTCTGTATCATTGACCAGTGACAGTTTTCATTGTTTGATTTTTTTTGTTTGTTTGTTTTTAAGAAACCACATTGGCATGATATGTATTAGAAAAATTTAATAAAGCACACATAGCAGCCATTTGTTTCCTCATTAAGAATTATGCTGGAGCTTTAACTACTGACTGCAAAGAAAATGACACAGAGGAAAATATCTAATCTTCTCTGATATGCTAATGCTGCAGAAATGCTCAATACAATAAACTCAACAGTGCAAAACTCTCTCAGAGATGACCAAACTAGGACATTCAGAACAGTGCTTGTGACATAATTTGTGCCCTTTACATGTACAATTTTGTGTAGTCCTCAAAGGTGGCTGTTTTTGTTTAGATTTGAGATATTAATTATGAGAGAATGATTTATTATTTGTGGGTACTATGGAACAATGTAAAACCAAAATATCATTCACAGGTAAAAACAAGAGAACTTTAAAAGTAGGGTAAATCATATGTTGCAAATATTTGTATCTTACCTCTGGTCTTTTCAACTCCTCAGTCACAAAATTAAGGTTATACCATCCAGCAAAAGACCAGAGTCCTTGGTAAAAGGCCATTCCAAAAGTGCTCAACGATGTCCCAGTATCAACAAATGCATTTTCAAACCGTAAATTATCCACAATTACACTGCTGTCCTGTGCTACTGCTACTATTCCTCCAATTGCAATTATGGATAAAGCCAGCACTTTGGCTATTAAGAAGACCACCTGGACTCTGATGGCAAGACGTACATTTAGACAGTTCACTATGGCAACCAGCAGAATGGCCCCTGCCGCTGCACATTTAACCACTAACTGAGGAGGAGCGCAGCCCGGAAAGAAAGGTGCCATGGCATACTCTGAAATACTGATGGCCATTGCAGCAAGTCCAAATGGTTTTGAAAGCACAATCAGATTTAGAGTTGCAAAAAAAGCTAGTAACGAGCCATAGGTCCTGAAGATGTAAATAACTTCCCCTCCAGACTCAGTGATGATTGTCCCGAGTTCTGTATAGCAAAGAGCTGCAAACATGGACAGAACTCCTGACAGGGCCCACACCAAAAGACTGGCTCCAGGACTCCCTACATAGCTCAGTACAAACTGTGGAGACATAAAGATACCAGATCCAATCATAGTCCCTGAAACGATTGATATCCCACCTATCAACCCTATCTCGCGCTTTATTTTTAGAGCTTCAGGCTGCTTCTCCATGGCTGCCTGAAAGATCTGCTAAATGGAAATGTCATTAATGTATCAGGTGTTAGAACCAAAGAACGAACCTTGTAAACTGTAGTTATTCATTGATATCTTGTAACTAACTTTAATCATTACTCTTGGGTCAATGTAACTGTTATATTGCAGTTACTGATAAACCCATTATATACTTTTTTTTGTTTAACACAGTAAGTTGCACATCACTTTAAATCACTTTGCTTACCAGTTAAATTGTCTTGCCTATTCCACAAACTGGGGAACATAAAGGTGTAATAAGTTTCAATGTTGTTTGTTTACCTAAGTCAGTTTTTATGTTGCAGTACAAGATGAAAAGTAGATTTAGATAAGATTAGATTTTATTACACATGCCAGTAACAACTATGACTCTAACTAAAGAATAGCAATTGTGAGTGGAAAAATACTACATACAAATACATTTTAAAATATTCATTTTGACATGTTTGTTTCTGTTTTCCTGTTAGCTCTATTCCTTATCAATATTTTCGTAGTTGATTAGCCAGTTTTTTTTTTTTAATTAATCAACTCGTCAAACATTAATTTCTATTGTGTAGTGAGACTTTTTAAATGCATTTTGAAGGTTGAAAAATGGTAACAAGACTAATATTTGGAGTACATTTAAAAAATATGTACCGTAATAATAAAATGTGTAATTGTTTTTGTAATTTAGAATTGTTTTTTTTTTTTTCATATTGTTTTAATAATACAGCGGTCTTTACTATGAATATATGTATGAAGTCCAATTAATGATTATCATAAAACAATTATAATCATTTTTTATTGTTGATTACCGGTACTCACAGACCTAGTTACAAAGCTAAAAATCAAAACAATACATTGTGTTATTTGATTATACAATTTATTTTCACATTTTGCAATTAGTAATGAGCAAGGAATTCAGTAGTAGTTAAGTATGCATACATAACAAAAAGAATGCATAAAACATTTCAAACATTATTATTAAATACTGTACAGTACAAGGAATTTTCCTTCTGTATTTACATTGTTCATACTTCTACCAGATCCTGAGCCTGAGGTATAGTCACAAAAAAAAAAAAAAAAAAAAAGAGAAATATACTCAGTAAAATTACACGACCACAGACCATGAAGATACTTACAGTCTACTATGTACACCAGTGATGTAAAACGTGACCCGGGGGCCAAACACGACCCTTGAAATGATTTCACGTGGCCAGGATGATTTATAATGATCCTCAGCTTGTAACAATTTGAGCTACAAGTTCCATAATACACTACAGTCTAGCTTTGTCCTGTGTATAAAGTGTGAAAGAGGAGCCATATAAGCCAGAATAGAAAAAAAGACTATGGAAATAAATCCCAAAAATGCACTGAAATGCAGCAAATTCCATACAGTTTGTTCAGAAATGTTCTTGGAGGGGTGCATGTTTCCCAATGAGATCGTGGGTTCGACTCCTGGGTCGGACCATATCAACATCTGCCTCTCCACCTCCTGCATGTTTAGGTTTATTAGATACTGTAAAATTTTCCCTGTGACTGAATGAGAGAGTGAATGGTTGTCTGTCCAACCCTGCGATGAGTTGGCCACTATCCGGGGTGCACCCCTGCTTAAGGCCCAAAGTCACTGGGATAAGCTCCAATCACCCGTGACCACTAACGAGATTAGGTGGTAGAAAATCAATGAATGAATAATCTTGAAAGGACTCTCTGTAATTCAATATATATATGGACACAATTGTCATATTTGAATATATCAGTGGTAGTTTTAAAATGCAACCAACTCTGATTTTGATCACACCTGATTGAGCTAAATTAAGCTTAGGTTTGCAGTTCTGCACTGTACTTAGGGTAATGTCTTTTTTTTTTTTTTTTTGTAAATTAGTACATTTTCCACTAAAAAGTACATGATAAATGCAGCACTTTGGGGAGAAAGGAGACCATTGAGTACTGTGTTAATTGAAATAAAATTTAGTTTTATTCAGGAGTCAAATGCAGCGCTCTATCTGGCTGTGCTTGGGTGGTCCTCTCCAGTTTCACTTTGTTGTTTGTAAAAAGAGGTCTATAAGTCATACTTGCAACTAAAATAAATACTTGTTGAAATGAATCATGTGGTCGAAGGATTTATGAGAGGAAACAACCCAAATTGTTTTGCAGTGTGAAAATCAGCTACGCCACCTCTTTTATAGCCTCTTACTTGAGCCCACAATTAGGCCTGAATAATAGGATCATTTTTTGCATGTTAAATAATATTTCTTTTACTGAATATACATTTAATTCAATTGAGAAGAAATGACTGCAACTAGATTACAAAGGTTTTAAACTGTAGAGTGTAAACATGAAGTGAACAAATACATGACTACATAAAAACTACAAGACTGCATAAAAAAAAATCTTTTATCTGCACTAAAAAAAAACCCCAGACCAATAAGTAATTAAATCATATGTTTTTCTCGGCTGGTGCCACTTCTAGGAACAACTGCAGGAACACAGTGAGCTTGGTCAACAGAGAAGGACATATTTTGTAATGAATAAACGGGATGTAAACGATAACTCCGCTGAAGACGAATAGAGCCACATACAGGTATTCAATCTGTGGACTGTCAATGATAGGAGCCAGCACAAGGAAGACTGCTGCAATGATGACTATCACAGGGAGTACGATCGGAACCTGTGATTAGAGAACATAACATAAAATGACTTATATATTTTACAATAGCTGTGTGATAATCAATACTATCACCAACCTTGTACGGCCTGGGGAGATCGGCCCTTTTGATCTTAAGATATATCAGTCCAGACAGTGTAATACCATAGAAAAACCAAGCTGTGAAACTAAAAGTGCAAAAAATGTCAGCATGAATGGAACTGTAGGAAATGTATTATAATTGTGCCCTACCTGAAATAGTTAACAATGCTTTGAAAATCCCCAGGAATGAGAACCACCAATGAGACGAATGTGGTGAAAATCAGGGCTGGAGATGGAGTCAGTCTGCGCACATGGGCCATAGCCAGAATATCAGGCTGCAATATGATCAATCAAAAAACAGTATTCATTCCCACTGTGTAATTAAAGCACAAAGAACAGTAAAATAACAACACAAAAATATGCACAATAACAAGAGCTACTAAGTTGGTTAAAGCTCAGCATGATAGGTAATTGACATAGTTTGGTGCAATAATCCTTGTGGTAAATATTTATCTTAGTTTTACAGCAGTTAAGTTGCAAATCATGATGAAATTGAAAAAAAAGTTGAAAATTACAGGAAGTAATGAGAGTTCTTAAACGGAATCCTCCAAAAAGCACCAAAATGCAAAGACACCCAAAATCATAATTAAATCATATGTTTCATATATGTAGATTTTGACCCATTTAATGTGGTTGCTTGGTAACAGTTGTGGAATTACTTCTACATATTTCCTAAATATGCCATGATTATTAAGTACATATTGTGTAAAATCCAGTATTCATCCAGTAATCTTTGCATTAAATCATGATGAATTTAATTTGATGCATGTTTGAATAATCTTGAATCGTTCTGCAGGTTAAGCTCCAGTTCTCAGAAATGCCATGTTTTCACCTACCACCTATCCCCACCCACTTGTTAATATTTAGTCATCAGTCCAGATAATGCCATAGAATTTTTTTTTTTTTTTTCCGATTTCTTTGTAAATTACGTAAGATTCAAAATTGTTTAAAAATGTCCTGTTTTAGACAGAATTAAAATATATATAAGGCTATATCTATTTATCTATCAATCATAATTTATTACTCAATACATGCAAAAAAAACAACAACAACACTATAAATCTTCTTTGAAATTACACTTTTAAAGACCACTTCAGTAATGATCTTAAGTCACAGTTGGACGAAAAAACTAATGAAATCCCTACCATGTGTCCTTCTCTGGCCGCGACAAAGCAAACTCTTCCCCCACTGAAGAACGTCCCATTAAGAGATCCAAATGCAGACAGTGCAGCAGCAACAGACATTATCCAGCCCCAGCTTCCCAGAACCTTATTCCTGCAATGAAAGTTCATCATTAACATACATAGTTATTCATTTCCTAATTGGAACCAAATGAAAAAGGTTAAAAGAGATGCCATCCTACCCCCACGTAACAGCCACTGCATTGGACATCATGAGTTCCTTTGGGGTCATCACTGTGAGATAGCTGACGTTTACAAGCAGGTATAATCCAGTAACAAGAGAAATGGCGATAATAACAGCCCTGGGGAGATTCACCTATAATACAGAATATTTCAGTAACACAAACAGAGAAATAAATACCAGTAGTTAATAAATAACAAAAAAAATATTATTTTTTGTTGTTTCTTTTAAGATTTAGTCAAACATTATAAAACTAGAAAAGGCTGAAATGATAACAAAATGTATGATTATGAGTTATCACAAGTTTTATGTACTACTTACACACACAAATCCTAAATTCTTATCACAGTCTGAAGAGATAAAATATTAGTTATACAGTTACGTATACTTATAATAAGTGTACACCTGTTAAGCCAGTTTTTTCAATAATTACACCATACCTACAAACAAGCAGCGTCCTTCATTTTGTAAAAGTGAAACAAGCTTATAAAACAAACTCATGCATTATTTCTCATATAAAAATTGCATTTAAGTTGGGAATGATTTCCATAAAGGGTGTCAATCTCGATGGGGTTGCCCAGCTTAACAGAACAGGTATAGATAAAGCTTACAGAAGTAATCTGGTTTCCCTCAAACACATAAAATGTAATCATAACATCTTACTTCAGGATGTTTCAGTTCCTCAGTTAAAAAGTTCAGAGTGTTCCAGCCATCATAGGACCATAAGCCTTGATAAAAAGCTATGCCAATAGAATTTATGTTAACGTTTGTTCCTTCAAAAGAGTTCATACTTCCAGTTGGTCCTTGGAAAAGCAATACACACCCTCCCAAAGCAATGACAGCAAGAGCGAGCAGTTTGACAGCTGTACAGATGACCTGGATGAGTGTGGCAGTGCGGACACTTAAACAGTTGACAATAGCCAGAGCCAGGATGCATCCTGCTGCTACACACTTAACAAGCAGCTGTGGGGGGGCACAGTCACTGTAGAAGGGAGCCACCACATATTCAGCCACACTCAGAGCAATCCCTGTGGCACTGGCTGGTCTCATGACATTCACAAAGCTGAACACATACAGAAAGGCTGTGATTTTTCCTGTAGTCCGCAGCATGTAAACATACTCTGCTCCAGACTCTGGAATAACTGTGCCCAGCTCAGCATAGCAGAGGCCTCCCAGCATGGCCAAACCTCCACAGGAAGCCCAGATGATCAGGCTGGCTGCGGGACTGCCAATAACAGAGAGCACATACTGAGGTGACATGAAGATCCCAGAACCGATCATGGTCCCTGCGATGAAGGACACTGCTCCCAGCAGCCCAACCTCCCTCTGCAGGCTCAGCGCGTGCTTCTCACTCTCCATCTCTGAGAAGTGTCATTTAACAAGCACACAGATCCTTTTATAGAGTGCACTCAGGTGGAGCTTTGCCAAATTAAGACATGATTATGATGCAATAGAAACAGTTCAGTAGACAGCAACATACAATGCAGATGTGTCATATTTGATTTTAATTTGCACAAAATCCAAAAGTTGAACTGGAACTGTAAATGCATTTAATATCTATTCATTTTTAACAAAACATAGAAATTACTTCATAAACATTTGGACAAAAGGACTTCAGGGCTTACTTTATTTTTTTTCTCTCTTACCTCTGGCCGCTTGAGCTCCTCAGTCACGTAGTTGAGATTGTTCCAGCCATCATAGGACCATAGCCCCTGATAGAAAGCAATACCAATAGCATTGATTCCAACATTTGTATTTTCAAAGGAGTCCACAAAGTTTTCTGTGTGTCCTTTAAATAGCATGACCACACCTCCTATGATAATGACAGCCAGAGCCAGGACTTTAGCCACCATAAAAAACACCTGGACTGACATGGAGAAGCGCACATTTAGGCAGTTCACAGTGGCTAGGACCACAATGGCAGCAGCTGCCACACACTTGATCACTAGCTCCGGAGGAGGACACTCTGTGTAAAAAGGTGCCACAACATACTGCGCAAAGCTGAGTGGATACCAGCCACTCCAGCTGGCCTCACAAACAATACTGAGCTAAACGCCAACATGAAGGCCACCACAGGGCCCGAGGTCCGCAGTATGTAAATGTATTCTCCACCTGACTCCTTAATGACAGTGCCCAGCTCAGCATAACAGAAAGACGCCAGTATCACTAAGACTCCACAGCTTGCCCACACCACCAAACTGGCACCAGTGCTGCCAATAGTGAGCAGCACTGTCTGTGGAGACATGAAGATCCCAGAACCAATCATGGTTCCTGCAATGAGGGACACTGCTCCGATCAACCCCACGTCACGTTTGAGGCTCAGTTTCTTCGTCTTTTCATCCATGACAGCAGCTTATGTCGTACACCTTTCTCACAGAGAACAGCTACTGTAATTGTGTGACCAAAGTCAGAGTTCACCAACCTAGGCAGTTAATAATTAAAGAGGCGTGTTTAACACACTTAAAGGTCTAATTATACACTGAAAACTCAAAAGTATGGATCATGGCGAATGCAGAAAAATGTAGTATAACAACATTTCAATGAAATGTGTGAAAATGTTCTGTTACTAATTTGAGTAGATTTAAATAACTCAGTAAGAATGATGATTATTGTTGTGACTATGCTTAAATATGAATATGAACATAGACGTATATTTTTTCAATATATCAACATATTAAATATTTATGGCAAAAATTATATACACAAAATAGGTTAAAATCATCATAATATAAAAAGTTTATTCTACTTTTTTGTTCTTTGTACCGGTAATTGGTGTCTTTAGTCCAAATGTAAGTTCTACAACGTGATCACTCTCTCCATCTTGCTCAGGTTGCTTTGTCTTCTGCTCCAGTAACAAAAAGGTGAACAGATTTATTTGAATTCAGCATCTGTCCAGCTCTCTGAGCTCCAGTGATAGCAGCCAGTTTATGGGCATCATAGCGTGAGTAGAGTGCAGTGCATGTCCAACTGGCCTGCTCCCCTTGGCCCCCCTCGGCCAGCATGTTACACACCTCACTGTAGAAATGTGGATAAGACGGCAGTTCATAGAATATCAAGTGCTGAATCCCTTTGATTGTATACCTAAAAAAAGAAAAAAAAAAACTATCACTTGAAAATGCATCGGTTAAAGTGGGTCCCCCTTATGACACCAATTTACACAGCATCACTTAAACTTGGGTATAATAACTAACAGTGTACTTTGAACTTTACAACTTAGGAATGTTTCTAGTAAATCTGAGGTTACAAAGACCCTTTGTCCCACTGACCTTTTGTAAAAGTGGAAACGTTCGGTAAAGAGCATAAACGGTTTCTCTCCTTTCTGAAAGAAGTGTCTGGCCCTGGACACTTCTGACTTGCTGGAGTACTCGCAGACGCAAGCAAAGTTCAGCTCCGCCTTTTTCATGTAGTTTCGTAAACGGACGTAATCAAAGTAAGAAGGAATATAGATCATTGTATGCGACATGACCGAGTCCTTGTATTGAGGAAGCACTTTATCCACAAAGACTTGGAACCTACAGTATAAGACAAGAATATTCTTTTAGGAATATTTCAAAGCCCTCATCCCAAATGTATAGATTCTATTACTTGTCTTACCGTTCATCTTGGTCCATAAAGTTGTCTGAATGGAACATTTGAAATACATGTGGCAACTGGACTAACACCTGGCAGATAGAACCTGTTTTTGGAATGTTTTTAGTAACAACCTACAATGAAAAATTATTAATTACAACAATAGTTGTCAAATTATCAGAAAAAGCTTTCTCAAAAAATTTTAAGCATCCAAGTACAATATTTTGAAATGTTCTAAATAAGACTTGACAAAAAAAAAAAAAACAAAAAAAAACTGTTGTGCAAGCGCAGGATAGAACAGCTGATCTCTGATGTTTAAACTACAATACAACATCAAATAAGCCACTGATATTGATTTCAGTGACATTGTGCTCTGAATAGTATCAGTATTAATTCATAGCAATATATAGTACAACAACCATTACTACCAGAGTACAAGAGAAACCCTGTCCTGAGTGACGGTAAACAACTTAAGTATGGGGTTTGGTTTACTGTCCAAGCAAGCCAACGTACGATATAATTTAGATGCAGGTTCAACCAAAATTGTCACTTAGAAGTTCTGACGTGAACAGATTACAGTGACCCACCTGGCCTCGGTAGTTGGTGCAGTGCTTGGAGAGAATGTTGTTGATTTGTGGGTCCTGAATAGAGCTGAACACCAGAGTCTGTCTGTAGTGTTTGGCCCAGTTATTTAGGCTCCACATTCTCACTCTGGAGAAGTCCACTCCATGAGAGTCCAGGGGCTGTAAGTTCATATGCTTCATCACATGCTGCACACATGAAAAAGTAAAAGAAAAATATCAAGACATTGATTATCCATCTGAGTAGTAAAAAAGTAAGTTTCTAAAATACTATTTATAATTTTCCAACAATTTTCATCATCTTAGCAATTTGGCACGTTTTGGGGAAGTCGGTTTAAAATGAATAAATACTTTAGTATCAGGGGGTAAAAACAAGTTTTAAAAAAGTCGAGAATACTTGAGTAAAACATAAAGGTGTGTTTATTTAAGAATGTGTTTGTGTCTCATCATAAACTATACAACTGAGGTATAATCATCATAGTACAATCTGTCAGTCTTTACTTAAAAAAAAATAATTGGTATTTATTTTACACTTTAAATGTAAAAAAAAATGCTTTAGCTTTGAGATACAATGAGCTATCCAACTGGTGTTGTGCATAGAGCAGATTTAAAACATGTAAAAAAATTATATAATAATTATAAATGTATTAAATGTTTAGGGCCCTGGGGAAATGGGTTACATGGCATGACAGTACTTACCAGAACATGTTCCCAGTTTTGCATCAGAAATACGTCAGCCTGATCCACCACTAAAACTTCTATTGAAGAAAGAAAGTCAAAGTCTCTTTTACTCTCTCCTTCAGCTCCAAGCACTGTGCGAAGACCCAGAGGCGATGCGATGATGATGTCTGATGAGTAGAAGGGAGCATACAGACGCATGCTGCTTCTAATAATTGAAACACCTGGTGTCAAAGGAAGAAAAAGTTACAACGGAACAAAGTTTCTGTCGATTCAATGTGTATTTCAATTATTATTACCAAGTCTGAAATGATCATCCACATTGCCAGAAAAAACAGCATGGTAATCATCTGGTCTCCTCAGATTAGAGGGTTTGTCTTCTGGATCTTCACCAAATTCCTCCTTGAACTTTTTCTTATTGTTCACTACAATCTTTTTACTTTTTGTTTCCAACAAATTAATGAGAGTCTGGACAACATGAAGTGCTCCACCCCGAAATGGCACAAGTATCAAGACCTGGACAAAAAAAACCATTGTGTTGTATAATACCTTAAGCATACATTTACAAATGAGTTTTATGAAAATATTTATTTACCTTTGGTCTGGTAAGGCCCTGGTCTCGTGGCTCATCCTGTGGGTCAGCGCCTCCTTTAGTTTGACCTTTCTGCTCTCGAAGCTGAGAATTGTGAGCCAGGACTTGAGAATTTGCTTTCAAAACATGATTGAGCACATGGACACAATAAGCACTGCGAACTTGTGGGCCTTGTTTGATTGGACACATTTCAGGGTAGTAAAGGTCCCGGTAGGAGCCCATGAGAGATAGCAGCTCAATTTGGAGTGGACTAACTTCTTCTGGAGGAGTTGGGTTAAGGTTTTTCCATGATGTTTCAATGAGCTTATGGAAAACTGGGAGATGTGGGTCCTTTTGAACGTTAACACCACCAAACCTTTCCAAAGGGCTGGTGCAGATGAGAGTTCCCAAATTTGGCAACTGCAGAAAGAGAATACAATTTTTAATATAGATCGTTTCATAAGTGAAATAAGACTGTTTGCCTATTTTGAATTATTACCTTAACCTGGGTCTTGATTTTGCTGCCTGTTGTGATTTTTTCAATATCTTCATCACTGAGCTCTGTGTCCAAATGCTGTACAAATAAATCTACACAAAAACACAAAGAAATGGTCAAAACAAAACTTGAAATATAGTTTTTTGTGATTTAATCTACCTTTATCATTTTTGTGCCCCTTTTCTGTATTATCTGTGTTTTTTTGCTCTTCTTGCTCATATTCAAAGTTGTTCTCCAGGCAAAAGTGAGACTCGATTTCTTTGTCAACAAATTCTCCATCAGCTGGTTCTTTTTCCTCAGCACTATTTTTTGCTTGAGCCGAACGTCCACCGTGATCTGCATCCTCTTCCTCTTGTTCGACCTCTTCACTTTCAGCTCCTCCATCGCTGCCTGCAACATGGAATAATTACAACGATAGAAAGCTACCCTAATTAGATAATTTTTAATAACTTTTAAATACAGTTGTAATAGATCAAAGTCTTGCATGCCTTCACTGACAAGCTCTTCCTCCTCATCTTCCTCATCTTCATCACTGTTGTCTTCTTCCTCACTTAGGTCCTGAGTTGAATCCAGAGTTGAAAGGAGTTTTTGATAGGCAGTCTTCTCTTGAGGCTGCTCCTCGTCATCATCTTCAAATTCTTCATCCTGCACGTTGAGTTGCTCTGGGCTGTCAGGCTACAATAGAAAAATACAGTTAATTTCTATATTTTTCATAGGGACCATTTATTATTAGTCTTCGTAAAGATTTACTATTGGGCTGCAAAAGTATAATGCGAAAATCCAAGCTGTACTTACCAGTTCTACAATTTGGGTACTTTCTGGTCTGTCGTTTACACTAAAACACATCAATGAAAGAAATTTGGATGCGGCATTACCGTAAATATATCATTATTAGAGTTATTATTATCAATAAGAGTTTATGAGATAGATTGCTAACAACATAAGTCGTGGTAGTGCTAGCTTTTACTTTGTCGAAATCTCTTTTAACTGCAGCGAGACAGGATGTTTAAGTGCTTACATGTCATGAAAAGGGTGCTCCTCTCCAAACTCCTTCAGATGTTTCTTTTGTTTTTTGGATAAGTTTGTGAAAACAGACTTATTCTGCCTCCTCTTTCCCATGGTGTTGACACTCTTGACGAACACGTGCGTTTTTCTTTGACGAGAACGAGGAGCGTTTCACTGTCCTCCACAGGACTGGAGGAGAATTACACTTACAGACTCTAAAGTAGTTAGTTGAAAGTGTAAATACAATTTTAAAATAAAAATCCACACACATGACCTATTATGTGAGATAAAAGGGCTCGGATACACAGATCTGCAGCTGGAACAGGGCCCCATTTTTTTTAATGTTGATTTTAGCCTGTTTAAGCAGCTCGTTGTTTACCTAAAGGTGGGGTAGCTGATTTTTACACTGCAAACATGATTTAGGTTTTGAACCTGACAACTTCTTCTCATAAATTCTTCGACATATAGTTAATATCGACATGTATTTATTTTGGTTGCAATTAAGGCTTTAAAATCACTTTTCACAAACAACAAAGTTTGGAGAGGACAAACTGGTGAGGACCAAGCACAGTCAATCAGAGCGCAGCATTCGACTCCTGAACTAAAATTCTTTATTATTCAGTTCAGACAGTTGCCTACTCAATGGTCTCATTTTTTTTTTTTTTTTTCACAAAGTGCTGGATTTACCATAGTGGGAAGAACAAAAGTTGCTAATTTACAACTAAAAAAGTTAGTTCTCCCACTTTAAATGTTAAATCTTATAGCCATATTTGACCAATTTTTTTCAATAATACACACAAAGTACTGCAACTTCTTGGGGCTAACTGAGTAGAGTAACTAATTGGCTCAATGCATGAAATGTCAGCTGGCTTGCTTGCATTCAAAATGCATTTAAGTATTTCCTGTTAGTGTTAGCATTTAGACACAAACACGTCTCTTATGCAGTATCCTATTGTGAAATATTCCTCTGATTTATAAAGTCTTTAACATGTCTTCTGTAACATTCACTTCAACTCACTGTTCACTGTCTGATCTTTTGAGTATTTATTTGTTTTAAACTGGTGTAGTGAAAACCTCATAGAAATGAACTGAACCGGATATGCTCGTAAGTACAGAAGTTATCTATTTTGAACATAAACAAGCCAACTGATGCTCCAGGCACAGAGAGAGCCAATTACATAATAAAAAAAAAAAAAAGAAATTAGTTACTTATTAGCCCTACTTTTTCATTACTATTCCCCCAACACTGATTGAAAGAAGCAACAATAAAATTAAAAAGGCAATCAAGGCAGATGGGGGAAAATATTTAGGGATTTTAGTACATTTATTACTTTTAGCACTTCTTGTTTGTTGTTTTTGTTGTTTGTTTTGTGCGTTTTTTTATGGACTTTGAGTCTTAATGATGATGACGATGACTTAGAGCAGACCTGGGCAACCTGTGGCCGAGAGGCCAGATGCGATCCTCCACCTGTTTTAATTAGGTCACCGACATAGGCTTACATGTTCCTCTTCATATTTCTTTTTTTTTTTTTTTCTTTGATTGACTTAGGTATGAAGCATCTGTCTGCACTTGTATTCTGAAAATATCACAATAAATGGACCAAATAATAGATTAAATAAAGCCTATTTTACATAATGTGCTTGCAATAACAAAAACTTGTTACACCGAGGATTATCATTCCTCCAGCCCTGTGCCACTTTACTGGATTCAGCTATAAGCCTCAGGTAAAGAATATTGCCCATCCCTGACTTGAAGATGAGGTAGCTGATTTTTCTACGGCAAGCACTATGTTTTAAATCTACTTCCTCTTCTAAATCCTTCGACGCATGCGTTGATATTGACATGTGTTCATTTTTGGTTGCACTTATGGCTTATGAACTTCTTTTTACAAACAACAAAGTGAAACTGGAGAGGACCAATGAATCTCAGCCAATCAGTGCACTGCATTTAGCTCCTGATGAGAACTGAAATTCTTTTTTATTCAGTTCAAACCGTACTCAGTAGTCTAATTTTTTCACAGAACGCTGTATTTATCATAGACTTTCTAGTGGAAAACACAACATTTACTAATTTACAAAAAAAAATGTGTTACCCAACTATAAAGAATGTTTTTTTTTTTTCCTTTGCAAATTAATTCATATTTTTCCCTTTTCTTAACGCTGTGGTGACTATATCAATAATTGATAAAAGATAAAATGAAAGTGTTTTACGGAAGTTATAAATTATTAGCTTCAATTTGTTGAGTGTAGCATGTCCCACCTCTTTCAACAACTTGCATGTCTTTACATGTTTTCTGTACATGTTGGTTTTAATGCAAATTTCAACTATTCATCAAGTTTTTGAGAACAAATCCCATTAAGTTTCATATGAGAAAATATAAAATAAAGTTGGCTATTAAATACACATTAGTTTATTGCACTGGTTATTTCCCATGTAGATAAATGCAATTACAGTTTAAAAGGTAGTGAAGAAATGTATACAATCAGTTGGATTAAGATGAATATTAAAGTATGTAAGGTATCTTGTCACATTGGTGTTGGTCATTTGTAAGTAGAAATACATATCAGTATTTGTGCATTCCTTTACACAACTAATATACAATGACATTCATATATTTCTACAATTCACAATGTCTATTAACTTTCAAGTGCATAATAGGTGTCACTTGTGAACACAATGTTAACAAGTGATTGTGTTCATTATAAAAACAAAAAACTATATTATGGCAACATGTAAACATAAGTGCATAATCATAATTGCATATACGGAGTACATTTCTGTATTTGAGTCATATAAACAGCCGGTGCCAATTGTGTGTGCCCTGAGCACACAGAGAGTGAACTATCTAAGAATACTTAATTGTATCATCAAAATAAAGTACATTATGTTATGACCACAGACTTGGGTTTCAGATTACTTGCAAAGATTCATAACTTTGTCAATATATATATTAGTATAAATGTAATAAAACTTCCAAATATTGGACAATAGGTATAAATGTAATTTCTGACCAAATTTTAAAGGAAAACCAAGTAGCTAAAGGATAATTAGCTTCCTTAGTGTTATTGTATGGTATTTTGTTTAATTGCACAAATATACATTTTAAGTTGTAAACATTACAAGTTCTTGTATCCTATCTAATTCCACAAAATCTTACGAGAATTATTTAACAGAGGTATTCTTTGTTTATAGTTTAAAAAGATCGAAGGCCTGATTTCACCAAAACCTTTGTGAAAAATGAACATTAAAAATGGCAAAATACATTTTACTTTTCATAATTATCAATCAATAGGTTGCGTTCACACAAATGGGACTCTTACTATAATTTAGGTTATGGCAAAAAAAATGCATTTAAAAACACTGAACACTGTTTCAATCTCAATACTAGGCTCATTAATGACATATTTATTAACCATGTACAAGGTAAATTACTCTGCAATCTAAAACAGCAAATTCCACACGTAAAGTTTAGGGATCATATCATAGACTGTTGTGCTCACAGTCACATGAACGCAACCTATTGATCAGAAATCACATCACGTTTTTGGTATTGCTTTCATGACAGTCACATAACAGTCTTAATTCTAGCTACCTCATGTGAATATCACTTTGAACGTGACAACTGTTCATGTCTGTTGCCCCAATACATGAGGTAATTGCAGAGACTGGATCACTTTCCTAACAGTCACTTTGTCTTAAGGTTTTTTTTTTATGGAAGCAATGTAAATGTCTGTTCATACTCTACACTTTATTGCTTTGGTAAGTCAAACATTCAGATTACCACTTTTGGATTTGCCCAATCTTGATTCCTGTCTGTATTTCTACATGCCTGTGACTGTACTAGTGCATACTCATAGAGAGGTCTCTACACATGAACCATTCCTGTGGAAGGACCTGTGGCTGTGACAGTTTTCACTGCAGTGTACAATGAGCACAGGGTAACACAGTGCATCCTCATATTCTGGAGGTTCCTCATCATCTGTGGTCTGGCGCTCAGAAAGGCAGCGTGTGTTCTCACTGGGGCTCTCCGGATCCTCCAAGCTGCCGCTCCTCCAGAAGCAGCTGCGTTGGGAGCCATAGCGCCGGGCCAGAGAGAAACGGCTGCCACTGAAGGGGATCCTGGAGCTGGCCCCGGTGCAGATGCTGAGGGCGCTCCTGGAGAACACTGAAGAGCAGCTGATAGCTCTATGACAACGCTCACAGTTCTGACGAATTCCACTGAAACTAGAGGGACACGTGGCAAGGTCCATGAGACCGGCCTCAGAGTAACTTGGCACCAGCTGCTGATTAGACCGGATGTGCCACTCAAGCTCAGTGCTATCTATTGTGTTAACTCGGGGAATACGGCGCCAATATGGTCGCTCATCGCAGGGAGTCACGGGACATAGTCATGACCAAACAGCTTCTCTACTCGATAGTGCACATAGGCAGTGCGGTATTCTGTGAAGACTCTGAGAGGCCAGGAGAAGGTGAGAAAAGATGCAAACCAAAAGACATATTGTGATAGATACCAGGGGTGGTGTTCAGGGTCAGACAGCACCAACACATACTCCTTCAGGTCAATGTTTTTGAGGTGCATTCCCTCCCGTGCCTCCATGTAGTCATCTAGGCCTTCATTGTCTGTGAAAAACCTTGCTCTTTGTGTAAGATATGAATTCTCTGATTCTACATTGGCAAAGCTAAAGCACTTAGTAAAACGCATCTTTGTTAGAGCAGATTTCTCTAGACCCACCAGCTGTTTTGAAACATCTTTAACACCGCAGTGACTGTAGTCAAACTCCGCCTCTGCAACATGTGTATTCACACGTTCATGGTACACCTGGGTACTCGTGTATGCATCTCCGTTACGATATCGAGTGACTTGTCGAGTCCGTCGGACATAGTGGTAGCTTATGGCTTTCCACCAAATACAGGGTTTGGCCTGCTGCATTCTTTGGATGCGTTCATAGATACCTTCCACATCCACTTTGTGTTGAAGTTCATTTTTCACATGGCAGTGCCAGCACTCTACCAGATATACCAGGTAGAGCATGCCCAACAGAGCCAGAGGAATGTAAATGTAGCCATCAGAGCAGGGACTGTCATGATACATCATAGACTTTCCTTTGAACGCGCTGTCAAAGGTGAGCCGGGTCACCTTGGTCACATGACACCACACCATGGCTCCCATGCAGCCATACATAAGGATAGACAGGATCAGGCATTTCCAAAAACTCTCTCTGCACAAGGACTTGCTCAGTGATTGTTTGAGGGGTTTTTGCTGTTGGGCAAGAACAGAACAAGATTATTTTTAATTTTACTTCAATTGACATTTAATGCCTAGGCCTAGGCCTAAAAAGAAATAGTCTATAGGCCTACAAGTAGCCAGAACAAACAATACTGAAATTGAGAAGCTAATGACTGTTTTACCACACATTTTAGTCCTGCAGGGTCTGCCGTAAGTTATTAAATAAAATGCTATCTTCACACTACCTCCATACAGGCGTAAGCTATACACACTGGGAACCACATGTTTTCTTTGTATTCCTGATAATGATGCAGGGGCCATAGCCCTGCGACACATTTTTGGCAACAATGTCCGCCATAAAGGATTTCTCCAGGAAACTGAGCACTGTACCTCTTCTCTGGTGTCTTCCTCGAACACGGTGGTGGTGCTGGTCTCGGTGGTCGTCGCTGCCGACGCTGGAGGGGACATGGTCCAAACCAAAGCTTTATGGAAAGGGCGTGAAATAGAGATTTCACTATATTACTACGACAAATGTGTCAGCCGTAGCGTCATTTCAGTCACTGTGCTCAATTAGGTCCAATGGAAGCATGATGCCCATAGATAAAGAAAGACCCTCAGAAACAGTTGTCCAGCTGCTGGAATATGAAACACAAGGTGTGTGCGTGTGTGTGTGTGTGTGTCTAGTTTACTGCAAAAGCCGCATCCTGCTGTCTTGTTCTGGCTGTCATTGCCGCAGTAACATGATCGGAGGTGACGAGACTGTGAAAGAGCTCGTCAATACAAAAAAAGAAAAAAAAAAACAACAACAACAAAAAAACAAAACAGGCTACTCTCTCTTCCAGGAAGCAGTCGTGTGTCCAATAGTCGACAAGGTATCGTCGACAGCGGGGGTAGCAGAGCTGAGCTGAACTGAGACGAGCGGAGTCAGTGGTGGAGGAGAGGATGCTGCAAGAAGGGCGCAGGTGTAGGAGGAGAGGAGGCAAAGAAGGAAACTTAAAGGAGAAGGTGTCAACATAAGCAGGGAAAGATGAAGGGTGGTTAGGGGGTAGGTATTTGTAGTCATATCTACTAAAAACAGCAACAAAAACAAACATAAAAACAAAACATGCATTCATGCTGCGTGCAAAGTGATGATGGGTATACACACACCACACATAATGTATTTAGTATAATCGATTTAATTATTTGTCTATCAATTTGTTTTGCACAACATACAATGCAATCAATAGCCTACATGTAGGAAATAGGCTTACATCTCAACATTAATGAATCATATGGCTGTGAGAAAATGTGCCCTTGCAGATTAGCCTCAAGACAAACATAATCACATTATTTTGTACAAATCGAATACAAAAATACAAAACAAAACAAACAAACAAAAATTAAAAAATCTATAGGCTACTGTATTTACACATGCCTAACACTTACTGGACTAGACTGACTTTTCAAATAAAAACCCATCGCCTATGTGTACAAACATTATGTCCTGGCCCTTGTCTTAGCACACTTCTGTAGAAGTTCATCTTGTTTGGCCTACTGCTTTTCCCAAGGCCTCCTTTTTTGTTGACGAGGATTTCCCTTTAAAAGAATAAATATTAGAGCTGCACTCAAAGTTCACACATTGTTTTCTTGAAGTTCAACATTGTAGCATAGATCTAATAGTCGCCTATGATCTACTTACAGAGTAGACATGGGAGAGATTGTTGAAAAGCACTTGGCCTGCGCTCACTTTGTTCCTTACTCCACGTATGGTACCGTTCTTGCTGCAGATATTGATCCTTTTGTTGGTGAAAACATCTCTCTCTTGGCACTGGCATACATCAGCAGCTCATCAGGTTCAGCTCCACTCTCGTCCACAGAGTTGCCCACCATAAGTCCATTTAGATGGCTGTTAGCCTCGCTGGGAGTCAAGGGGCTGTCCTGCTCGACGTCTGGGCTCCCAATGCTGTCAGAGTCCACCGAGTGTGACACTGACCTGCTCCAGCCTGTCTCATCCTTGAACACCTCAGTGAGTACACGGCCGCTGTTGGCAGATGCCACTCTGAAACGCACTGTTTTACCCGCTTTATCCTTTATCGATTTGACGTGTGGCCCTTCCATTAGAAATACAATAGTTTTACATCTTCTTTCTCATTCAGCAAAGATTAAGCCCTCTTCTAAGCCTGAAATCTGCAATTACCTTATAAAGTCTACTGACGCGTCAAACCTGAGCTCAAAATACACTGAGGGCAAAGACTAGACATCCAAATGGTTAATAATAGATAGGCCCTGCCATGGTAACAGTTAAAACAGGCAAACCGTAAATTGATATTTTACCTTGTTCAATTATTGATTTGGTTTTTTTACACTCAGTACACACTACAAGTATCTGGCCTGTAACAATTATGTTACAAACTGTTTCTGTGCACACTTGAGATAACCTTCTATGGGCTCACCTAAACCTGGCTGACCTGGCTGTTTGTGTAGGATTACACAAACATAGCCAGGTTGTTCAAGAGATTATGAGGACTTTCCTGTAGATGCTACCTTAATGTATCAGTCCCAAGATCAAATAGCCTATTAAAAAGGTTGTGTCAGGCAGATGGTCACTTGTGAGGAAAATGTGAGGCAGTCTTTACTTGAAGGTAGCAGGCTTGCCCCACAATTTATTTTAGATATTAGTTAGCTTAGATTCATTATTCTTTTCATTTGAGTTCAAGCTCTCACATCTCTAGGCACAAAATTAATATCCATATGCACTGATTTTTGTCTGCAATTATGGCTTAAAGAAGACCTATTGTGTAAAATCTACTTTTCAAAGCATTTAACCTTGCAATACCTGCCAATTCTCTTAATATTGGTTTACTCAAAGATTGATTCATATAAGTTTCAGTAAACATGTATTGTCCTGCAGCTGATGATTGATTGCTCAGTTAAGTCCTGTCCTCACCTACCACTTTTCCCCGCCCGCTTGTTTCTGTTTAATTGTGATTATTTAAAATATTCAAATTCATAATGGAGTGTGTTTAGTTCAAAATAGTCACAGAGCCTCTTTGCAAATTTAAAATCTGATGCTTGTTACGTTAAAATCTTACAGTGAAGAGGCAAGGCTTATCAGTTTTGCACTGGAGATAGTTGGACCTCTTTATATTTATAATCTATATTACATAAATTTTGTGTTTTACAAAACCAAAAGCCTAACCCTTGTGTTGTTGTTTTTTTTTTTTTTTTTTTTTGAAATTGTCTAAATACGCTGCACAAAAAAATAGTGGACAGTTTATTTTTTTTATTTGGAACCTCACTTGTCTGTTTTTGCAACAAAGTAGACGCTGGATAATTCTATTTTTGCAGTTAACCTCCAGTCCTACAGATGGCAGCACAATGTTGTATAACACAAACACACCTCCTGCGCAGAGAGGAAACCAGGCGATGAAAGGTTTGTCCTTTTTACATTCCCCGTGCAAAATGTTTTCAAACACGAGCGTGATACAAGCAGTCTAAATATTGATCATTACTGACACCTGAAGCTTCGTGACAAGAGGTGGTTTTTGAGTGCTAACAGAAAGAAGTTGACTGCTAATGTTTTTGCTAGCTCAGAAAATGTTCATCTTGTTTTGTACTTCAAAGATAAACTGTAAAAACGACCGTTCACTTTTAGGGCAGCTATGTTTTTTCGTACACGTGTTTTAGAATAGTGTGTTTTCAAAGGCATTACCTTAATATCCGGAACATTCTGTACTTTCAACTGCATGGATCAGCGGGTGATGTTGTGTAAATGCTACCTCTGCTGCAAAGTTCAGACCACTTCCGGTGCTTTTAAACTTTGAATATGACGCGTTTCAAATATTACAGTCCCTTGCAAAAGTAGCCTAAAGTTTAATAACCTGTATATAACCAGAAAGTCCCGTGGAAATTAAGCATCTATTTAGGAGATTTCTTGGCACAGAGGGGAGGATCTTATAAACTACCTCAAGCATCTAGCCTCAATAAGGATAGGGTTAGGGTTAGATTTAGATCAGAGAGAGCGTTTGAATTAAATTAAAGTAAAGTAAATTAATTGGATTTAGGTTAGGGTTAGCTGGCAACCCAAGTGAGATAATCAACAAAATGAATCGTATTCAATTATTTTGTAATCAAGAATCAGTGAGCACATTAGGCCTGGGGACTGACCTTTAAAGGTGGGGTAGCTAACTGTTTTAGTTGTAAATTAGTAAACTTTGTGCTTTCCACTAAAAAGTATAAAATTAAATACAGCACTCTGTGAAAAAATTAGACCTCCGAATACCGTCTAAACTAAATAATAAAGAGTTTTAGTTCTAATCTGGAGCTGAATGCTGCTCTCTGATTGGCTGAGCTGAGGTGGTCCTCTCAAGTTTCACTTTGTTGCTTGTAAAAAGAAGTTTATAAGCCATAAATGCAACCAAAATGACTACATGTCGATATTAACCATGTGTCGAAAGGTTTATGAGAGGAAGTTGTCAGATTTAAAACCGGGTTTGTAATGTAAAAATCAGCCACCCCAGCTATAAGTCTAAAATTCTCTACTATTTGAATTCATGCTGCCTAAGCTAATCATGAATCTCTGCTGCTGCAGCTTTTGGAGTTTTAGTCTGAGAATTTGAGAGGTTCTGGGCTGATACTGACAATGAGAAAAACTTCTATGGACAGGCCTAAGTATATTTGCAGAATAAAGCACTAGCGACCCAGGTTATCAGAAGTTTGTGTGACCTTTGTTTTTTCTAACCCAATAAGATGTAGACTACAATACATTTTTACATGTTTAATTTAAACAATGTATTTATTTATTTTGCATTTTAGAAACTGGCCGGAGCACCAACATGCAGCGTTTGGTGGTTCAGGCCCTTGTGATGAGGCAGTTGGGAAGGTTAAATCCACGACACCTAGTAGCAGCTGGTTATGGACTAAGACACACAGAATGGTGTCCCAGGACAATCCACACAAGGCAGTTGTGGGGCTACTCAGTGGTCCCAACGCTCAACTGCCATAGACCCACCTTTCGTAGCAGAGATGCCCTTAGGACTTGGGCCATTCACCATTTAAGGTTTAAAAGTGGCAAGAAAAAAGGCTTTAGTCGAACTGGGCAGGTTGAGGAGGAGGAAGAAGATGAAAAAGACCCAGAGGATAGCGATTATGAAGAAGATACTGAGGATCCAAATGTACCCAAAGACTACAAAGATATGGAGAAACACGTACAGTCATTTCGTTTTGACGTTGTATTGAAAGCTGGATTGGACATGGCACGAAAGTGAGTCTCATTCATAATATTGATAGACAACATAATTGTGTGGTTGCTTCAAAATGTTTGTCTATTCAACTATTAAAATTATTTTCTTTACACCAGCAAAATTGAAGATGCATTCTACAGTAATAAGTTGAGACTAAATGGACAGAAACTAATCAAGAAAAGTAAAACGGTGAGTATGTTTTGTTTGTTTTTATCACTAATTCATGTCAGTGGTGACCTGTATTTTACATTTCCCTTCAGGTAAAAGTCGGAGACACCTTAGACCTGGTTCTGACGGAAAATCGAGACACTGTTACATTGATGAGAGTTGTTATTAGAAAAGTTGTTGGTGAGACCAGCAGTACAGACAAACACAAAGTCGCATTAAGGCGCTGGAAGTCTCTTGAGCTTTCTAAAGAGGAAGCTTTAAAATCATGAACTTTGCATGGGACACATCAGCTTCAGAATAAATTATGAAAAACACAAAAAACATCAAGGGTATGCAGTTATTAAACTTGTATAAAGTTATGGATGTAAAGTTGCATGCATATTGCTGCTAGCTTTGTTGTACCGTTAGGATGTGCTATTAAAGATTTTGAATTGAATGAAAATCACTAACATAATTTCATGGCAAGGATTTGCAATAGTGCTTTTATTAGAAATAGGTTATCATGAGCAGTTGTCATGTTAAAATCCTTAATATAAACTTCTATAAGAAGGCTTAACGTAAGCACATTGTTATCAAAACAGTGGTGGCACAATGCTACATCAATAACTGGACATTTCTTAGTGAATTTCTAAACATAACAAATGTGTAATTTATCACTATTGGTTAATTATGTTATTGGTTTAAGGCTACAAGATTTATTAAAGTATGTTAAATAAGCTATTCTGGCATATAAATAGACTAAGTGACAATAAGACTACAAGTATACGCTACAGCACCTACTGCTGTAGTCACAACAGATATGACTTGAGAATATTGAGGAAACATGTAACAACTTGGCCTCACCCTACAAAGAACAGCAGGTAAAAATTCTACATTGTATTTTCAGCTTATAAGATATTGTGCAAGTGTTTATGACAAGAAAATGCTGCCAATATGTTTTGAAACTAGGACACAGTGTTTGACCTTTTGGCCTTTTTTAGAATGTCACACTTTTTGCGATTTGGACGGCGACAGCGCTCATCGATGCTTGGCACACACTCATAGTGCCACACCTCTTCCACTTTTTCCACGGGATATACTGCCTCCACGTAATGACGAATCAGCCTAAGACGCAATGGGTCCAGCTGCTTCTTGTTACACGCTCCAGAATGGTTGTACTGTAGACGCAGATTCTCATGAGTGAAAAGCTCAGGAAAGAGCCGCACCAGCAACCGAGCTGCGAAGTTTCCAACAGATAGACTCTGCTGGACAATCTCCCGCACCTCGGTGTCCGAGAGCAGGTATAATGATGGTACTGGGAAGTCTGGGCTGCTCACAGTCAGTTCATCTAGCGGTATTTTACAAAAGTCTTTGCTACTTTTTTCAGGAGGAAATGACGGAATATCTGAATCTTCTCTGATGTTGTCTGCATTGAATTGATTTAAATTACAAAAAAAATCTTGGTCTATCTCTTGACCAAAAATTTTCCTTTGTTGCAAGTAAGACCTTCTTTGCTCTGTATCACGTCTTCTACACCTCTCATCAAGTTTTCCTACAAACTCCAACATCCAAACCCTGTCATTTTTTGCCTGTGGGTAAAGTAATTGCACATAGTGACGGATCAGATTTATGCGAATAGGGTCCAGCTGCTTTTTTCCAAGTGAGCCACTGCAATTGTACTGTTTTCTTATATTTTCATGAGTGAAAAGCTCAGGAAACATAAGCACCAAAAGTCGAGAGGCAAAATTGCCAATAGACAAACTACATTCATAATTGAGTTTTAGCTGATCCTTTGTTAACAGGTATTCTTGCGGAACAGTAAAGTCAGGCAAAGGAATTTCCAGATTGTCAAAATCAACGGGTGCAAGGAGGGACTTTTTGGACTTTCGATTTGGTCTTTCACAATCACTTGTCCCCAAAATTGTATTATTAGATGCATCTTCCGAAAGATTACCTGGACCAAAGCTCTCATCAGTGACATTGTCAGATTCACTTGCATTTCCATTACTGTGAGCACCCTCAAGCGCATCTTCCACATGCTGAATGCACACCTGCAGCCAACTGTCCTCTGGCACGTCAGGAAAATTTGCCTCCATATACTTTCTGATCATTTCCATTTTGTCAGAGTCTAGTAGCGGGTGCCCTACACTTTTAAAATTGCTAGATCCTACCGGTAACTTTCCTTCTTCAAAAAACTCGGGAAATAGACGATGCATAAGAAAAATAACAAAATCCTCAGGAGTTGAGCCCTCATCAAGCTCCTCGATTGATGAAGCATTTAGTGTCTGATCTGTAACAACCAGACTGCTTTGCTGGTTATCTAGAGACAAATGCTCTTCCATTTCTATACCCTGCTCATTAATGAAGCGATAGGTTTGGGCCTGCTCAGATTTGATTGCTGCACTTGAAATAGCCTGCTTCCTCAGCTGTCGAGCACTCTCCATGTCTCTGTGTGTCCAGAAACGATTAAAAAAGTCATTAACCTGAAGAAGGCATTCTTCCTGCCAAACGCTGTTACTCTTCACTGAAGGATAGCAGACCTCCACATAGTTACGGATCAGCTGCAGATGCAGAGACTCAAGTGTTCTCTTGGAAGCTAAGCAGTCATGTGCACACTCTTTAGCTTTGAACAGTTCTGGGAAGAGATGCACCAATAACCTACAGCCCAGCTCCCCTGCATTAGACGTCTGCTCCATCAACTGCTTCAGTTCATCACTGGTGAGTAGATATTCTGGAGGAGGCTGAAACTCCATCACCATCTCAGAAGGTTTGATCTGTTTCTTTATTCGCATTACCTCAAGAGTTAACAAGTCCACTTTACTGTGTAGTTGTGTCATACTTGAATTGAGGGTATTAAGAATGAAAAACATTTTCTCAATCAACGGATAAATATGAGTTTCCGTATGACCCTCTGTGGATGATATATCCTCCAGCAAGCCATTTTCATCAGCAGCTTGGAGCTTGGCTGAGAGGATGCTGTTGAGCAGGTTCACTGAGCCCTGTCCCACTTGTTCCACACTGGAGGTGTTCCTTTTGTCTGCAATACGTGGGAAATTCCAAAAAGAGGTTTTCTGTGGGAGACCCTGGATCTCTCTGATACACATCCTCGTTTCTCTGCAGTAGTGAGGCATAAAGGTTCATGCCATGTGGTCTCATCTATAGAAGACTAGAAAAATAGAAAAATAAGAATAAATTATACATTTTCTGTAATAAATCCATACCTTGTCAAGCAATAATGCACAGTGTAGTTTACCTGGCCACAAATCCTTGCCCTCTTATTGCTGCTGGACAGGTTTTCTGCTAATGATCTCTTTGGACCTTCGATGATCCAGGACCATCTCCATGTCTGTCAGGTGACCCACCAGTTGCAAAGTTGTCCATTTTGTCCTTACCATCTTGTGCATACTTGATCTACAAATACATTAAAGTAAGCATTAAAAGACTAACATTTAAAAGCTCATAATAACAGAAAAGTAAACTATATAAACTTATTTCTGCATGTTGCAGTAATAACAGCTGACTCCATTAACATTGTCATTTGTGACTATTTTGACCTGAAACTTGCTAAATTGCAGTTTGCACTAACATTGTAAAAAACAAGTAAATAAGACTCAGAATAGCAGGCAATGCTATATACGCAATTAAGTTAAACAGCCAAAAGTTGATTTAGTGTTTAGCTTTACTTTAACAAGTAGGCTACTGACCCACTGTTGCTACATAGCCCACTTAGCCCTTATAATTTCCTCATTCCTCCGCCCTAGAACCCTGAACCACAACAGACAATAAGCAGCAGGATCCTTCATAGGTAGACCTACACCTGACCACCCCTCGGTCTGAAAAGAATCACTGTAAAACCCGAATAGCCTCTTGATTGTGTTTTTTTATGACGCGGCAGTGTTTTCATGAATACTGCTCGGCTAAGCGTGAGAAAACTCGCGTGATCGGTGTAAGAGCTCACCTTTACGCATCAACAAGAGCCCACGGGATAACTGACGACATGCTTGTCTTCATAACATGTTGTCACGGCGCTTTTAATACAGAAAACAGCTCTTGTTGTTGTTTTTCTCGGTCGGCTACAGCGCTGCTGTCTCGCGTGACGTGACGTCGGGCGCGCGTACTGTGTCACTTCCGCGCAGAGGTGACGGGTCCGTCTAGCTCACCCAGCAGGAGGAGTATGGAGCAGAGCCACAGGGGAAAACAGTCTTCAAATCTATGAAACTACAGCGCAGACACCTCTTTGATCAGTTTGGTCTGCAAAAGACACAGACTTGGAAAAAGTCTTGAAAAACTAAACTTGTGTTTCAGCTTGTTACAAAATGCCTTTTGGAAATTAGAAAGAGATTTAGTTTATTATTTAAAGAATCAAAATGGCAAGCATCCTCTTTATTATAATTCTAAAACCTATGCCTATTATTATTATTATTATTTTTTTTTTTTTTTGTTTATCTTGATCTTGCTAAAGATGAATAATGCCTAAACACCAAACACCCACTTGTTGAGTAAGTAGACCTAGCCTAAATTAATTTAGGTCTACACTACTCCCAAAAATAAGCAAACAAACAAACAAACAAACAAACATCTTAGGCCTTAAAATTAATAACAATTCAAAAAGAAGTTTTTTTTTTTTTTTTTTTTTCCTTTTGCACAAATCCAACATTGCCCCCAAGTGGTAGCAAATGGGACACCTTGGGTTTTTCACCGCACGCCAGTTCATGAAAAATGCTCCAATCTGACATATCATGTCATGCTCTTTTTTAAAAATTTGTTTCATTTTATGCTTTAGTTATTTTTCGACCGCGTAGGCATTTGGTACCACTACTAGTCATTGGCTAAAAAATGAAAAAAGATAAGTGTCATCCCGCATTGATCATTAGTTAGGCCTATTTCATGCTCCCTCTGGCACCCAATGTTCTGCTCACAGCCACAAATATGCCCATACAAGATGATATAACAAGGCAACGTGTGGCTGGTGGTTCTCGTTATTTCTTTAATGAGCTGTCTCCATGGCACTCAGATCTGTCAACCAATGAAGCGCGCCGGCCCTGTGCGCGAGGAAGCACGCGCCGGGGTCAGATAGGCGAAGGTTCCCAAGAAGGGGCCGGCGCGCAGTACTTACACCTGGGAAGAGCTCGTTAAAGTGTCATTTTTGGCCAATGTGCTAATCTGAGTCGAGGAGGCCAATAAGCCATGGCCTATTGTTCTCATCAGAGCGTGTTTTAATCCATCAGTCTTCAGCCAGAAGATCATTTCAGCAGATGTTTACAAATTGATATTTTAATACCACTCCACTTACATAGGCTATTCACTCATCTTGACACATGTCCTTTTCACAATGAGGTCTGTGAGAAATCATAAGCAATATTACACATAAAGAGGGAACATGGGCCTATACTTAAGAAAAGTCACTAACAATGTGACTTTTCTTAACAATGTAAGAAAAGTCACAATGTAAAAAAAAAAAAAAAAGATGATCATCTTCCTTTTTTATTGGGTTCTTTAGACTTTTGGTTGTTGTTTTTACTGTAAATAATCTTTTGTAAATGTATTTTTAAATTTCTACTAATATTGTGTTGTATTGTAAATTCAGAAGTGTGGACTTGCAAGTCATGACTTGGTCCTGAGTGAGTCACTATTTTGGTGACTTGAGACTTGATATAATAAAACTTAAAGCAGAGGACTTGAACTTGACTTGGACTTGTGGGGCTCTGACTTGAGACTTGATTTAAACTTGAGGTGGAAGACTTGGGATTTACATAACAGTGACTTGGTCCCAAAACAGGCGGCACTTAAAAATGCAAGATTTTAGGGAAAGTAAGTTATGTATGTGATTCAATTTAAAACAATAAATTATATTATTTTCATGACACATAAGTGAAATATTTCAAGCCTTTATTTCTTTGATCCTTGTGGCTTGAGTGAGTGAAAATAAAAAATGTGTGTCTGAGAAAATAAGGATGATAAAAGCAAGGATGACTTCTGAGAAGTAGGTTATTTTCATTTCTATGCACTTAATTCTTGTTTGGGCCTTCAATTGCAAGCCCTGGCTGCTTTGATCATGGCATTGAGATAGTCTGCACTGGGCTCTGGTGTTTCTCGTCTTCTCCTTCACAAGATGCCACAGATTCTCTACGAGCCTCAGGTTAGGCAAGCTTGCAGGTCTATCAAGCATGGCAACACAATGGCCATTGAACACTGTTCAGCAGAAGGAAGCATGTTGTGCCCATAAATGTTCTGGTAGATGCTTTTTTTCACTGTGATAAAAACAAAACACACCCACACAGAGTAAACCAACAGCAGAAAAAAAGACACAAAGCCCAAATCGTCACTATCTGTAAAAAAAACCTCTCACCAGACCAAGTTTTTGCCTTTCCACTCTTTCTCCAGACTCTTGGTCCATAATTTTCTGAATTTCATTTAGAGAAAACTTTGAAACACTGAGCAGCAAAAAGAGACCATTCAAAGGCTCAGGAAATCTTTTCAGGTGTTTGGACTTTATTTGGACAGGCTGTGGCATCAGATTTTTCCAATGTTATTCTTTCACAAAATGAAAACTTTACAAAACACTGCATTTCTTTTTCAGCAAATCATAGTAATAAAAAGAAGTAAAATCTTAAAATATGTCACTGAGTCATGAGTCTATGTTATATGAGTTTAACCTTAAAAAGAGCAAAGAAAGTTCAACTTTTTCATGCTATCCAAACTTTTTCAAGAAAATGTGTTTAATCTGATATATTTGGTGTGCAACCCAGTTTGATACAACACATTGCTTCATGATAACATGCAGTACCTCAACTCTCAATAACAATACACCTTACCTTTCCATTTTTACAAAGTTGCGGATACATTTACATACTCCTTGATCAAATCACTTTATCATTGCTGTCACATTGCAAATTTTGTCAGACTGGCATGAACAGTGGTCTTTGCATCATTCTGTGTCTCTGCATGTACAGTATGTAATAGAATCTATCAGTCTGTGCTGACCCACTCTGTCCACTGGCCCCTGCTGTAATTACAGCAGGCCTCGTCTGGGCATGGACACTCTCACCCACTTCGTATACTTGCTTATAGTCCTGCCAACTCCGGCTTTTATGATACCCAAGAGTCTTCAGCAACAGAAGTTAACACATCATGATGTGCACAATGTAAAGCTGTTTTATTTGAGCTCAGTATAGTAATACAATTATCTTGTCAATAGAAGTACTCACTTACATTTGTAACTTTAAGTAACTATGAAGGAATACTGTTACTGTTACTTTTACTCTCACTAAGTTATATTTTATTAAAGCAATGGAACTTTACTTGAGTAAACGCTTGTTTTTTCTTCCCACTGTGGGTCCATAATGAAATTTAATGAAATCAACAGTTTGAAATAAATTAACACATATGTATATGTTCATACGTACTATTATAATTCTTCTTATTATTAATATTTTGTGTTTTTTGAACGTTAGATCAATTGTAAATCAGTGGTTACATCCAGAAATGACTCTTAATTAAGAACTGACTTCCTTGAATATTTTTTCTCTTTTACTTGAGTAATATTTAGAAGTAACTCTATTTTTTCCCCAACTCTACCCACTGCTGGTTGTCAGCATCCCACTTGAACAATTGTGCTGAGAGAAGTCCACTGTTTTATCTTACAAATTAATTCTAACATATCCACAGCAGTGACTAGTTGATTTCTGCAGGGAACATTGTTGCACCAACCAGAACTCATCTATTTATAAAGAAAGTTTGGTTCATAACTATATTTGTCATTCTGGCGGTGTCCCAGTCTCCTTCCTTGTTTGGTCCTTTTAGCTTTCCATGTAACTTTGCTCATGTCCGCTCACGGCGAGGCTGAATATTTTATGAAGAGCCCGAGGCTTTCCCTGGCACATGCTGTACCATGCTGTACCCAGGAAGTTCAAACAGTGGAAAGAAAAACACAGGAGGAAGTGGATTAACAAACTGGTAAGAGAAAGACTTCACTCTCTCGTCTCACTTTCACTTCCTAGTCATCTAGAGTCCTTGCTGTCTTCTATTTTTTACTGTCATGCCTCCCTGTCCTACTTCCAATTATTCCAGATTCTATACTCATTAGAGCAGGTTAGATAGATACACAACTGATATTCTGTTAAATGTTAAATGTGTATAATGTTATTTTTATGTCTGTAACTTAAAAATTACTTTAAAACTTTAATTTTTAATTTTTAAACTTTAATTTTGGGTCACTATTAATGTTTTGCATCTAGAAAGATTTGAATAAGCAAATGTTATCTTTCCAAATGTCATCAGTTTCATAAATAATGTGCATTTCTATCTTGAATCTAAACTGACAGCTGTACTAGTTTGTGTTGTAGATGTTTAACTGAAATAAAATAGGTGACTTTTCCTTTCACAGCAATCAAGTCTTTGTGTTGGGGTGAATCCTGAACTATTCTCCAGAGCCGCAACTATTTTTGGTTTGTGGGATGAAGCCAGAAATGTTCATCCCAGAACAATGTTATTCGAAATATTAATTTGAAAGTAAGAATAAATATACAGATGTCTACACACTAAGATGGTAGAACTTGATTTCTGTGATCTCCATCATTGTGTCCTTCAGGTGTGTTGGTGGTGACAGCAGCTCCAGCAGTGGCCTGGTTTCACACCTCGGCGATCCCCTCTCCGCAGACAGCAGCCTGGGAAACCACAGGCCCCCAGGCTGGCGCCAGTCTGCAGGGCTTAGAGCAGGGCAGCCAATCAATACCTCTGCATTTCCTGTCCATTTGCTCAGGTCTCTTCATTAATAATTACTGCTTGGCAGAGCTTCAGTGCGGTGGCTGGCCGGGCAGAGGGGAGAGGCTCGGTGACCTTTTCCCGCCCCTGAGCTGACTTTACTCACACCGGTGGTGGCCACTGACCCAATCAAGCAGCGCAAATGACAACACGTTGCAACTGTTACAACTCCTCCGTTGAGATGGCATGCATCAATGTGCAAGCTGTAAATCAATTTGTCCAAAAGGAGTTTTAAGAACTTACACATCCTGATTGCATGTTGCTAATTTAAGAAACTCTAAATATAAATACATACTAAAATTCAAATAGCTACATTAAATAACACTTTTCTTCTCCTCGTGGTCCCACTGACTCATTACAGCTAATGATAGTATTGCTATCTATTAGTCTAGCAATTAAACTAGTTTCAATTAATTAATTAAAGACGCATGTGGCCATACCTGTTTCTGTCAGATCTCAGAAGCTAAGTAGAGTGGGCCCGGTCAGTACTTGGATGGGAGACTAGAGAACTCCAAGTGCCACAGTAGAGCATGCACAAGGAGAAATTGTTGCTGTTTCCTTAAGCATTTAATATTATGGATTTGGTGTGAATGTGAATTGTTGTTGGTGGTGGTCAGAGGAACTGATGGAACACTATGGCAGCCTCGCTTCTGTCAGTCTGCCCCAGGGCTTGACTGGAAAACTGTGTCCCTTATTCTAATTTCAGTGGGCGTGATTTGACAGATTAGCAAATCACACACATGCATAGTTTCCCATATGAAAACCAGCATGGCTGCTTCCGAAACAAACGAACAAACAAACAAAAAAACTAAAAAATTAAAATAAAATTTTAAAATACATGAAAAATATGAGGGGTAAAAAAAATATACATTTTAAAGTGAGGTGAGTGAAGTTAGTTGTTGGCGTAAATGTTTTTGTTTCACGTGCGTCAGACAAAAAAACTAATCTGATTGCCCGGCAGGTTGTAAAGTTGATCTGCAACGCAGGCAGGGGGAGTGGTGACCAGACTCTTCGTAATTTGCTGAAGCGTGGTCTCTGGATCTCAGGCAATCCCAGGACCGCTGTGGCTACAATAGTAGTTTACCACCATTGCATGTGGTGGGAATGAATAATACATAATGCAAAGCGTCTCTGGGTGTCTGGAAAAACGCTATATAAATCCAATTCATTATTATTATTTTTAATTAATAATTTCTATTATTATATTATTATTGTACTCAGTTTGCCCTAGATGAAACTTAAATGATGCAGCTTTATAAAATGTGTTATAAAATCTCTTTTTTACAGCAAATAGCCTGTTGTAGAGTCTATGTAAAATTAAATTATATATTTTTTTCTCTAAAAAAGAAATTGTATTTGGTTGTCTCAAGAATCAATTAATCACAATTAAATAAATTAACCAAATGAACGTGTTTCAGCCCTACTTCACATAAAAATCATACACCAGTGTGTGCAGTGTGGAAGTAAAAGGGGTTAAACGTCTTGCCCAAGGACACAACCACAATATGCACTGGTGGAACTAAACCTGTGAGTTTGGCTCAGTGGGCAAACACTTTTCCTATGATCTACTGTGCTAAATTTTGCAACCTGGCATGACTAACCCAAATACAAGAGAAAAACAGATGATGTAAAACTGAAGCAACACATTTTATTGATGATGTTTTGCAGCGGTGACCTGGGCTGCTTCATCACACCTGAGGCACAAATGTTTTACTTGTATTTGATGCAGTGAACAAAGCTTTCAAGTCCGTCACATGTTCCTGAAAGTCTGTGTATGTCCAGGTTAGAATTTGGTGACGGCTGATGCGATGTTCTCCAAGGCGGATCGAGCCTCGGAGGCGGGGAAAGCCTGGATGGCCTCCAGAGCCTTGTTACTATGGTAACAGCATAAGTCCACCGCTGAGCTCACGCCTTTGTCCGACTTCACTGTGGCCAAGAGCTGCAGAGGCACAATAATACACCTTAGTTTGTCATTTGGGTCAATTATCTGCACATACTGTTAGAGGCAAGACAAAAAAAAGTTAGACCACAAACAGAGCAGCACAAAACTGTTGTGCAACACTCAAATCTGCTTTGATTAGAGGTTTTCATGGTGACTCTAAGGCACTTTGAGCTACAACTGAAAACGTCTGCTGTATTCATAGAAGAGACAGCTGGTTAAATATATACATTTATTTCAGGGAACATGTCTTATCTTTCTCTCTCCCCAATACCTTCAGTTCAGGTGTAGAACATGTAAAATCATTATAAAAGCAGCATGAAGTTGATTTGGGTTTATCCGTTTGTCCCTGCTGCTGCTGCGTCAAGACATGTTTTTGCTTTGGGCATTTTAGCTCATAAATTGTGGAGGTGGTAGGCCCTACAGCCTTTTGCAAAGTCAAAAGTACAAGTACCGAAGACATTTTTATCTACAGAGTGTTTAATGTAATGTGATGACATTTTAATGCCCAGCTCACATCATCTTGGCTGCTCAAGTATTATTACCATAATGGCACACTCACACATAACACATTGTTTTCTACAATTTTATTTCATATAACTTATTTTTTCTCTGAATAATTATAACATGAACATTGATTGATTTTCTATTTAGTACGGGGACAAATTAAAAAGACCTATTTTAGGTGCTGTCAATCTTGTGTTCTAACTTAAAAAAAAAAAAAAAAAAAAAAAAAAAACTTTCATGTTATAAAATTACATCTTTTTGGTTTACATCCAGTTGTCAAAACAGTATCTGCAGTGTTTCCATATTATTATATAGACAGGATCACTTTTTAGATGTTTCACAGCAGGTTAAGTTCTTTAAAGTACAATAAAAAGGCCCAAATATTACCATTAATTATAAACTTATTTTATATAGTCCTAGAGCACAAATGCACCCAACCTGCCCTCCCAAACGGACAAACTTTGGGGAAACACTGATTTGTGTGTATAATAACAGTGATGCATTCACATTTTCTGAAACCCGCCCTACTTTTAGGAATACTAATTTCAGTTAAGATGTTAAGATGTCCAGAGAAAATGTAGTGAGCAATACAATTTAAGTAATTGAAGGCTCCTAATTTAATAGAGTGACTAAATACATTTATTCTCAGCCTCCACTTGACTTGTCTGTACTTGAAACTTTCGCCTCAAACTTGTTCTGGTGTCCCCTTTTGGGCTAAAGGGGTTTCTCTCACAATGCCACTGTCTCAGAGCCTCGGTGTCTCTTCCACAAATAGGCCACAGTAACTCATCTGACCTGCTCTGATTTCAGACAGGACCAGATAACCCCTGAACACCAGACCCCTCCTCTGAAACACACTCTCTGCACCTTGTATCACTGCACGGTTTCCCTCACACTTTGACTTTGACAAGCTCAACTCAGCTCCAAGTTACAGTTAAAAATTGAAATTGAGCAAAATAGCCAATATGAACATTATACAGTATATTTTTGAAGTGGCAGGTTTCAGTGCACTTGTGTGTACTGTAATATTGCTACATTTTAAGTATAAACACACAAAATGTTAATGAGAGTGACTTACCTTAGAGTAGTCCAACATATTTCTTGATGTTTGTGCCTTTTAAAAAAGAAAACAAAAGATACTCAAAACCATTAAACAAACAAAGTTTATTCATCGTTTGTGTAAAAACAAACAAACAAAAAAGTATAATTTTACTGATATTGTTTTGAGGCAACCTTGAGTGAAAGAAAAGCAAAGTGTAATATTCTTGCTAAGTGGATGTACTACTATTCACTGTGGCATCTACTTGTAAAACTGTGTATTACAATGCCATTTTGCATAGCCTTTAGTTTAAGACCTTTGCAAGCCTACTTATTTACCAAAATACATTTGTTAATCTTATTTTTAAGTGAAAAGAATCTTTGAAAAGCATCATTCAGTTTCTATCAATTCAAAATATCTCTAAAACTTAAACTTCTTAAAGACATAGGCCTGATTTTTAGCTGGATTTGTCTCTTCATGATTTCAGGGATGTGAGCCCATGTCACATGTCATGTCTATGGGTGTGCAACTTTTTGTTGTAACTTGCAACAAATAGTTGTAAGTTAGAAGCTTACAACTATTTTGTTTGTTGTTGTAAGCTCCTCATAACTGTCTTAGTTAGGAACACAACTAAGACAGTGCCAGGCTCCGCTGCTCAGTGATGTTTTTTTAAAACAACATATTGTAATCTTAAAGGAGACCTATTGTGTTTTTTCTAATTATTTAGTAAGAAACTAGAACATCTGCAGATCAGTAATTTACCTTTTGTTTATTGCAAAACATAAAATTGCTTAAAACAGCTTGAAAATAGAGACAGCTCTATTGACTTCCTGTTCAAAACTGCAGAACTGATAAGCCCCTGTGAGAAGCAAAAAAATTTAAATAACATTTTTTATTGTTGGAAAGTGGCTATGGGAAGTTTTTAACCTTATATGCTTCACTTTGAGTATTAATCTTTTGAATTATAACAAGTAAACACAGACAAGTGGGAGGGATAGGTGGTAGGTGACAAAGAGATAATACAATACAAGATTACTCTAACATGCATGAATCAATTCAAATATAACTTTGAGTAAACAAATGGTGAAGGGAGGCCATTATAACAAGATTAAAAACTTCGAATAATACATTTAACATAATAGGACCCCTTTAAATCCAGTACTGTGCTCAAGCGATGGAATAACAGGTGGATTAAACTGCAGTGAAGTGTGATTACATTACCACTGCAAGGCAATATAAAGATGATATGTGTACAATGTAATCAAATTAAAACTGTGATCTAGCTCTAAGAGAATTGTGATGTTTTCTCTTTTTGGCAAATCGCCGATCCCTAAGGCCTTGTTTTCTTACCTGTTGCAACTGCTGGTGCCACCTCTCCTGCCCGACACACTGTTGATGGAACACTACAGGGGCAGCACTTAAACTAAAAGACAGTGGCTCCACACTCTTCACAAACGGCTGTAGGTCTGAGTTCAGCTGTGAACAATAAACAAGCACACATTAATGCCTTTTAGCTGCTGCAGTTGAACTAAGCATGTTGAACAGCTGAGTCTGCCCTAGTTCTGCCTCCACTTTCACTGACCCTATTAATGAGCGCAGAATGAGCAGTCTGCTGCAGGATGGTGCGAGTTTGATGAGGATGGTTCTCCTTCAGAAGCCTCGTTTCTCACTCGTCCCATGCTGAGATTCCCTGCAGCCAGTGAGGCCGCAGACTGACAGCTACAGGGAGCCGCAGCGGGGTCCCTACTCACTCAGCTCTGTCACTACCATCATTATGGATGACTTTTTTAGTGCCAACACGCCAACTTTAGCTCAAATTCAAAAAGTATGAACAATCTGGAGTTTTATCAAATTGGTAGGGTCACATCAACATTCTAACTTTGTTCTTTAAGCAGTTTTAAGGCACTTTTCTTAATTGTGGAAAAGTTGTTGAATTATTACCTTTTTGGGTTCATTAATAATTTCCTCACAGTGAAGTTTTGCACAGCACTTTATACTTAAACAAATACATCTTTCACATTCAGCAGAGAATTTTTTTTAATTTTCTAATTTGTTTATTTCTATTTTGTTTAATATTTATTATTATTATTATTATTATTATTATTATTATTATTATTATTATTATTATTATTATTATTATTATTGTTTGTTGTTAAAGATGTATTAGTTAAAAAAATCTGTTATAATACCAATTATGTGAGTTTGTATCACAATTTTATGGCATTATTTCTAAACTTATGTTGAATATTAGTCTAGATTAAAGTTTCAATGTCTCTTAGTTGAAATGAGGTGCAAATATCAACTTTAATTGAGATTGAATCAGTTTGGTCTTTTTAATTGACAGTCCAGACATCCTCTGTCAGATTTAGTATTTTGGTGTAGAATTAGGATTTTTTTTTCCGAGTATTATACTCGGAAAATACTCCTACTACTACTACTACTACTACTAATAAAATAAAAAAAATACATTTAATTCAATTCAATAAAATCAAATTCAAATCAATCAATCAATAATAAAAATCACTTTTTTTGTCGTTTCGCCCGAGCCGAGTTGAAAGTGTCATTGTTTGTGGACACCTGGACGTACCTTGTGTCCCAGCGATAGGTGCTTGCCATAGTTGTGGGCCAGTCTCTGGGCTTCTTTGTCATGTTGGGCCAGCTCCATCGCAGCTTGACAGCTTTTGGCAAGCAGTGCACCATGGACAGGAACGTCCGCTCCTCCCATGTTCCAATGTCAATGCCATCAGTGATGCCATTGTCCTGCCGAGGCAACAGACAAAGAAACAACAGGCAGAAATCATTATTCATTACTATTCGCTACAACTGCCCAATGACACCTCATCCAACTAATCCACGTCCACTGCATGCTGGTATGTTAAAAAAACATGCAATAATACATGGAAAGTGTTATAAAACATCTCAATCTTATCTATTATTTATTGATTTATTTATTAAGGATAGCCCCTTGAGATGTACCATCTCTTTTTGAGGGGGTCCTAAATTTACAAAAATCGTTTTGTTGTTTTGATTCTTTAAGTAGACTCACTGCTGTGCACAGCTGGAAGCCCACTTCTTATTATATAAATGCATGCCAAATGTATTAATTACAATTTGGCAAAAGTTTACACCATTGTTACCCAAAATAACTTCTCGGTCATTGAATGTGCAAGTATAAACTAAATATTTGGCATACAAAGCACTTTAAAGGGCATTTTCTATACACATTTTTTATGCTATATTAGAGAAGAAAAATGAACAGTGAGCACATCAATGTGACATTTTTTTGTGTGTGTAAAAATTTCATAACATGATTTCCAATTCAGGATTTAATAAAGCTGTTTGAAACTCAAATACACTCTTTTGCCCATCTGGTTGTCGAATCAGTCTCATTCCTAACAACTGTGAAAAAAGCTTATGATGAACAATTCAAAGGCTCAGAATGCATTAGATAAGTGAATTGTGTATATCACCTTTAAGTGGGCCTACAGTATAAGTATTAATACACACACAGTATGTACACTTAACACTTTCTGTGGCAATCTCACCCGAACAAAAGGCAAAACAAAAATTATTGTAGTGTATTATTGAGTAAAAACAGAATTACACAAATTAATGAAACAAAGAGAACTCCAGGTATGTTTTTGATTAGGTAACATGGCTAACAAGTTTTGTGCAATTATTTAAAAGACATTTAATTACTATAAAACACAAATGATTGCTTTGTTAAGAGTTTCAAAACCTTGCACTGTATTTGACCCGAGCAGGTCAATAAAAAGTTGAGAGGTACCTCAGTGTTGCTGGAATTCTCATAGTAAACCCCTTGGACTAAATCGCCAATGGCACTAGAGATGAGCTCAACCACCTGCAAGACAAACACAGAGAAGAAAAGGGACATCAAAATGAAGTCCAGAGAGATTACATCAGTCTTTAAACAATAATTTAGCAACATACTGCACAGAGCAATATTTATTTTATATAAATAATTTAAAATAATACAATTTTTAATACACTAGATTCTACCAGATTCGAATTCCAACAGAGCAACTAAATCAACTGAATGCGATCTTGGAAAGCACATGTCTTGTTAATTAAAAGTATGAATTTCGGAAGATGCGAATGAAAGAACAGAACCTACTCTCTTTGTAATTGAAAACAAAATTTGTCAAGATTGAAGCTTGTCACATAATCTAGGGCTGCAACTTTTATAGATAATTTTACTAATCGGTTAGTCTGTGGACTATTCTTTTAAATTCTAAAAATTTGTTGTTTACAAATGAAACAGAAAGAATTTAGCCCAGATGAAGGTGAAGATGTTAAGGAAAAGTAAATCACATTTATGAACATTTATGAAGTGTTCATCAAAAACAGTAAAATGTATGAATTCCCTGCTGGGTATTTGTGATTTGAGTTGCAAAACCTTTTTTTAAATTAATGTACTAAAGAGTTAACGATTACGAAATTACTAAATTAGTTGACAATGACTTAAATAATTGATAAATTGCAAATATCAATTAACTTAAGAAGTCACATGAATTCAACAACAATAGCATTAGATTTTTACTTCTAGAGACTGAAAAGTAAAATCTCAGGAACATCTTGAAGTCTTATTTATTTTCTTTTGAGTGTGAAAGATTGTAAGAGCAAAATAAAAAATAAAAAACAGCAAGAACTGGGGTCATTTTTGACATTTGTAGTTTACTGAATTCATCTAAAAGTAGTCTTGATTCATTTATCATACATTCTTTTTCCGACTGTTTGTTGTTATTGCACAAAACAAATTTGAGATCACGGTAAATCAAGATGGAAATTGGATGCGTAAAGTGTAAAGAACCACTACAACTGTAATGCACTGTGGATCAATAAAGCTTTTGAAAATGAAAACGAATGCTGCTTTTTAAAAATAGTCTCAAAAGATTTTGAAATAGAGACTATGGATACACTATATTGGTATAGAGTGGTACAAGATCCTCACAGCTGTAGTTGCCTCGCTTCTCTTATAGGGGGCATGCATGACTACATTTTCACTGCAAGACATATCACCAAGTCCTTATCAGTTTCTGGAGAAGTGCCTGCAGATTTGAAGCATTGTTCCATAGTAATGAATGGACAGTATCTCAATTGAATCTGCTATAATCTGTATTCACAGCCAGAATAGAAAGCCAGCACTCAACATACAGTTCAGATGAATGGGGATAAATTTAGAGCTCCTTCAGCTCATCCCAGACATCCTTGGTTTTAGAAGAAAAAAATTGTGTAGTGATGCAGACAGCCTCACCATGTGCCCTTTGGGAAACTGAATCTGTCCAGGGAAAACATTGAAGAAACCGGAGCCTCGCCCACAGACCTGGAAGGACAATGTGCCTACAGTATTACCAGATGTGGTGTCTCTGCCTGCACGGGGAAGCTGGGGCCAATGGGGTGGGGGGGCTTTTTTTGGAAGGTATCAGATAAGCTTCCCCCGCCTCTTCCTTACTCCATTCCCAAATCCAGCCAGATCGTGTTTTGCCGACAGGTCTGCGAGGGAGAGAAATCGGAGCTCCGCGGCCAGATTAGTTTACAGTTTATACAAGTAGCAGCACAGGTTTCCTCTCAAGGCCACGACACATGATCTCCAACGCGCCTACTGTTTTTAAGAGGGAAAAAACTATATATGAGATAATTACTATGAATCTGACCGAAAAGTTTTGACTACTCAAAACAGCTCATAAAAATGCTTGACTTTGAAAAATATAATTTTGTTGTATGGATAAGAGTTGTAATAACCCTCAGAACACACCATATAAAGTGCAGCAGTGTGCGCAGTAGTGAATAAAAATTGTGTTAAGATTGAGAGCTTCTATCTGTCAATTCTGCTTTTGTCTTTTAAACCTGAAAAGTCTACTATAAGTCCTTAGTAAAACCATATCATTTTGAGCTAAGAGTTCAGACTAACACAAGTTAAGTTCAACGTTATTGTTCCACCAGCTCAATGACTCAGACCTGTAGTGCAAGGATTGTGTACTTAATTAAATTTCAATTTCAATCATGATCATTGCTCTAGCTGATAACAAAATAAATGTGTAATCTTGATTGAAATGTGTTAGTAAGCAAGCACACACATACAGTATGTGTTTCCTTGGGTGGAAAAATAGCCTTCATATATTGCATTGCTTGCCCACTAATAGTACATTTACAATTATTTTGGTGAATCTCTCACCGATTTCCTTTATTTATTCCCTTCCTGTCTTGAAGGGTACTAATACGCTACCTTCTCTCCAAAAAAAGATCATGATTCAAATATGACTATATAGATATAGACTTTGTTGCATGAAGAGAATTTAGTGAAGAAATGTGTAAAATCACATTTCTTCAACATAAGCCTTAAGTTAGGAACCGTACAATGAGTAAAACAGTAAAGTTGCGTCTGCACTGAAAAGATTGTGTTGAATGGAGATGATTCAAATCTAATATTAAGTTTAAGAAAGTGAACCGTACAATGTTTAACTTTGAACCTCTATTTAATGAAATTACTTGATAGTTAATAAAAATAACAATTTCACAATGGTGATGAAAACTAGCCAGGTTAACGCCACCTTGTGCCACTCCATTTCATTTCACTCCAGCAACTAGTTGTTGATTGCAGTGATTTTACACGGAGTGAAATGAAACCGGCTGATACATCAGGCTAGATGAAAACACCACTGAACAAATTGTAGTTTATTTAAATTATAATTTTGTTTCGTATGATTTTAACTGTTAAAACACATAAAATAGTAAACAAACTGACAAATTGAATGTGTGTTTGTCAGAGAAAACAAAAACACCACAAAGCTTAAGTAGATTTGCATGTTGTGTTTGGGTCTTAGAGGCGACAGAGGAGGTGATGAGGCCTGGTCTGGTTGGAGGCTCGGTGATGGGAGGGTTATTTTGATCCACTCAACCTGACTCTGACAGAGCAGCCTGGTGACAGCTTCTGTCAGCGAGGGCTTACCGTGAGATGTGGCAGATATGATCTGTGGTGCACTTACAAGACCACCACGACGCACACATCCAAAAAGTGAAAACTCAATAAAAGGGATTCCCAGGGTGTGCCTGACAGCGGACATCTCCTGACCACATTCTGCATCAAATACAGCATGAAGGACATCAAACACTTCAGCCTGCCACGAGTCATGACCGCACAATATCTGATGCTCTTCTCTTCTGAACTTTAAATGATCAAATGCACAAGGACGCAGGAAGACACCGCTGCTTCTCCTTCTGAGTTATTGACACAGTATAAACGTGTAGTAACCTTAGTGTATCTGTCAGTGTACTGGCCTGCAGTGAAAACTGTAAGGGATCTACCACTGTTTTCAGGAGTAGATAATCTTCTCTTGTCAATACCTTCTAGCATTATCACATAGCTAAAAAGTCAAGCTCAACTTTAATAGAAAAGCTGTGTAATACAAAGGAAAAAGGTTGATATGTGTTGATAACCCCCTCATGTTTTACTAGTTGTGATAGTAAAGAAAGACCAGACAAAACTATTCAGGAATGCAAACTGCTGAAGCAGAAATAAGACAAAATGACAAGGATGCTTGTTGGCTCATACCTTAGTATTGTTGAGCTGGGCCAACCCTGTACATGCATTGGCCAACAGGAAGTCCCCACTCAGCACAGCAATCTTATTCCCAAACTCCATGTCCTTTAAGGGCCCGTCTGAGACCGTCCACTCTTTGAGATTAACTATCCCACGATGCACCAGGAATGCCGTGTGAATCAGCTCTGTGATCTCTGCCAAGTTCCTCTGGCTATAGAGACAAAAACATAAAACAGAGATTCATTTCAAATCCTTAGAGGCTAATCTAAAACATTTAACATTGGCATTTAAGAAACAGATTAGAAACACTTCCCAACATTTTTACTTGCCCATTTAACCCTTTAGTCACCGTGGTTGTTCCATTGAAATACAACCCTGCAGATATAGAGACTTGAAACTTTAGCCTGGAAAATTCAAACTTTTTTATTATATACAATCACTGGTACAGTGTTGAGTCTAAAATATTCCACACTAAAGAATCTTATCAGAAAAAAAACAATCTGGAGTTTTGAGACTAAAAGCCTGGAATAGCTAGGTGCAGAACGTGAGGTGCTCTGAAATTGAATTGGTCCTCATTTGTATAGTTTTTTGGTCAAAACTATTGTTACTATGATGCCGTCCAATTTTGAATATGGGTTAGCCCTATTTTATATCTAGAATGGTCCTATTTTAAATGAAATATAGATTTGGTGGGATAGAATTTAGAGATTTAGAAAAACACACTTTCTGTACATTGTACTTAATTACAAGTCTGAAAACCACTGATCTAAAGTACAGTATAAAGACAATTTAATTTTATGCAAAAATCTCAAAACGGGCAACTTGAGGACATAAATCAGCAGACATGTCAGGCATCCCGCTTATCCGTGTCAGGGGTTATCATAAAAAAGACATTAAACTTATCATTAGCAAATAACAGCCATTCTTGATTATGAGCAATGCGATGTATGAAAGTGGCCTTTGAATAGGGGCTTTCAGAGGAGCCTTGGGGAGAATATAATCAAATGTTGATTCAGTCATTGGTGGGGGATAATTAGGCCCCTCTCCATATGGAAGGAGCTCGGCAGGCTGCGACAGGAGGGATCCATCCAGACAGGGTTGGGTGCGCTGATAGCCACTTACGACCTTCTTTCAGCCGCCGTGAGGACTTGATGAGGCGCTCGTCTGCTCTGCGCTCCTGCCCCTATGCGCGGACAAACACACTCGCGCACACACACACATAAGTCTTGTAGCCAGGTAATTGCCGCGTTCGCTGTCGAAAAAGATGTGATTAAAATTCAATAATTCATCTATTTTGCCCCTCAATCACACCCATTGTCTGGTTGGTTTCTCTGCTCGCTGACGCAGAGCAACAACACGCTCGGCTCGAATGAGAGTTAATAAGTTCAGGTTTTTAAATAAGAGGAAATTAAGGGATTCATGGGCAGCAGGTTGCTCGCAAGGTGTCGCAAATGACGGAGACACCCAATTTTGAAGAGCAGGAGGCATTGTTACCATTGGAGTGTAGCAGGGAGAGGAGCGCAGCACATCATTTGGGTCATATAAACAACATTTTTCAATCTAGAACGAATTCAAGGTCAGCCTTAGTTTGTGTCTTTTGGCTGTTTTTCACTTGAACTTATCAAGATGGCACATTATTCTAATAAAAGTTTTGCAGCCTTTTTGTCCATTTATGTAAGTGATTTCTGCAAAAAGTTCATTGTTTTAAAAACTGGAACTAGAATTTGAAGGACTTTTGGCAGAAAAGGAGAGTTATGCTTCTAAGCTACAAGATATCCATTCAGTCACTGTCATGCTCACAAGCACTTTACATTGGATTGGCATTAGTAATACTTATTTTTGTTGAAATTATTTCTGTTGTACAGCGATACATATCAACCAGAAACATTTTGAAATCTAGAGACTGAACTCTCTGAAAAACATAGCCAAATCATAATTTAAAAATAAAAGGTATGGCATTAATAAACTCAAGATTTGCAATTTTACACCCGTTTTTGTACTTGTGAATTTAAGTGAAGTTGGGGAGCTACTAATTGATCGACTTCCGTCTTGAAATTTAGAAATAGTTTGTTCTTTTGACATTTTCATTCCAAAATCTTGCTATTGCTATAAAATCTCCTTTTGTATACATTATAGAGTCAGTATAGTCCAGATAACAATCACTATTAACTAACTGACTAACTAATGTATACTTCTCATTTCACAGAAAAATCTCCTTTGTATACATTATAGAGTCAGTATAGTCCAGATAACAATCACTATTAACTAACTGACTAACTAATGTATACTTCTCATTTCACAGAGGCAACCCCCCCCCCCCCCCATATGATTACAGTCGTTGATTTTTTATTTAATTGGTATACTATATTGCCTAAATAAGGCACTAAAGTAATTGCTGCTCATTTTAGGCAGTTGTACAAAACGTAATAATCCCCCAAAGTCCTTTGCATCTCCCAAAGCTGCACCTCCAGCTTGGCTTCTGATCACTCGTAGTGCAGCCTGGGGAGGGAAAAAGGGGGACAAGGGGGCTGGTGTATAAATAGCTTTGGTGCCCAGTTGCATAGCAACCGATGCCATCTCGCTGAGGTGTAACGCCCCTCACCACGCCCCTTGTCCTGACTGCTCTGTTCCATTTTCCGCCCTCTGCAGTCTGCCTCTACATCAAATACAGGCTTGCAGGTTTGAGAGCATGGCGGCTATGATTTAAAGAGGTGGCCTGTCCATCAGACCAGTGCTGTGTTGCTCAGTCACCCTGCTTTCATTTGTCAAGAGAAATTAAGAGGTGTGGTGCTGGTAACAATTTGGAGGAGCTGTAAGGGTGCCATCTTTCTATCTGCCTATCAGCCTATTGGTCCATATCTATCCTAAACATGTGTTTGTGTGCAGATATGTATGTACAGTAACTCTCCGTCTATCCATCTCCACACTTTGCGTTGGTGAATCATCAGTGTCAGGCAGTCGAGTGGGAAATGTTTTACAAATGCTGCCTGTCAGAAGGGAGGAGACCATCCCCCGGAGGTTTCAATCACCCCCTCCAAACCCGGCCCACCCCGACTCCCGCCATCCTTCTATCCTGCCATCAGCCGAGGTGCTAATGAGGCTGGAGGGGAGGGGGAGAGGAGAGACGAGTAGAGCAGGTTGGTGCAAATGAGGTGATCAAGTCATGCTGCGTGTTTTGTGTGTTTGGACAATCAATCACAAAACACTGAGGGAATGCAGCAGGTTCTTACTCCAAAGAAAAAAAGTACCAGGAGGAGATGGTACCCCCTGACACGAGGACCCATAGGCTGTGAGGTGAGATGACCCGTTAACGGTCTCCAGCACTTCTGTGATGTCCGGTGGGTTCCAGTCAGTGCTAATATTAGGATGTTTCTTCAATAAACATTTGCGCCCAGTGCCAAGTAGCTGTAAAGAAAGACGCTTTTCAGAGAGCCTGTTCGCAGCCACGCCAAACACAGCAAGTCACTTCTGGAAATGCACACGCCCACATATTACCTCTGTGGATCTGTCTGTGAGGGCTTAAAGCAGTGACTTTCAAAATGTGCTACAGAAACTATAAACTAGAACTAGGAATCTTTGCTATTCTTCTACTGCTTCAGTTTAGAGCAGTTCATGTTTCACGCCAGCTAAGACAAACTTACCTTTAACAAGCACATGCCGAACAAAATAAAGACAAAATGTGGACTAAGGCAAATCAAAAGAACTTTAGCTAATACAAACTTTGAGTAAATACTGTCTCCACAACAACAAGCCTCTATTTTAACTTAACTTTTGACTTAAAGCCCATGTGACAGGTTCTTTTTTTTTATTTTGATAGTCCCTGTGGTAAATATTTATAATACTTTTACACCAGTTAAGTGGCAATTTATTATTGAAAGTTACAGTAAAAGCTAGGTTCTAAATAGGGCTGGAGAATTAATCAAAAGATTGAGATTCAATCAACCTCAGTGATTTGGTTGACGTTTTTGAATCGAGAGCTTCACAGGCAACCAAATGGTCTACAAAGTCATGTGATTAACCACATAAGTCAGACTTTAGACTTGCTAGGTAACATGTACCTGTGTCATAATTACTGTTCAGTTTATACAAATTTAGCCAAACTGGAGAAAAAGGCAGAATCTTATCTTTAGTAAAATCTTTAATATAACCTTGTTCTCTCCGTTTAACTTGTCAGATGAACTTAACCAGACTGTACATACATTTTTATCCATTGAAAATTGGTAGTCGTTAAGAATAAAATTGATAGAGAAGTGGGTGAAGAGACATTCAGTCAGGAGATGATCTTGCGCTGCTGAGAAGTCAAGAGTAAGTGATTACTTGATTGAGAATTGATTGGGGAAGACTATTGGTTTAGTCTAGCCTGAACGTTAAGTTGTCCAATATTGCTTCTGTTCTGAAGCAATATCGCACCGAAAAGTGAAGCAGATTAAACAAGTCTAAAACAAAAACGAAAGCGAAAATGCAATTAAAAAACACAAACACACATAAACAGTGGAGCTCTTCCTGCATTACCACCAAAGTGGAACAAAGCCTAAACGTAAATAATTTGTGTGTATTTCATGAGAAAAATTAAATTAGAACAGATCCCAGATAAATGTAACATAGGCTATTCAAGTTAAAATCTAGCTTTGTTACAATTTTCTGCAATCATTTAGTCTCTTTTGATCTTACTAAAACTTTGTTGTGAGGAAAGAGATTGATTCTTTTTTTTTGTCTGAAAATCTTTCACCTTCAGCGTTTTAACAGGACGTAATAAATTAACACCAATAAGCCACAACAACCCTAATATAATCTATCCAAATAAAGCTGTCTTGCTTGTAACATTGCCCCCACATTTCAACATATTTGTGAGGTGATGTAGCGCTTCATTTACAGGAACTGATATGGACCATAACCACAAAGGACAAGATAGAATTACCTGACACCAAGGTTTTATTTCACTATTTATTCTTCTGCGACCACGTTACACAGGAAAATGTGGCGTTGGTTTTCCTCGCTCTGCTTGTCACGCACATTTGTGGCTCTACAGTGTTACCATGTCTGTCTTATCCTCTGCTACTCCAAAACAGAGGCAGGCAATGTGGCAACGGTATTTCTGACAATCATTTTGAATAATGCATCCAAATCCCTCATGGGCATAAACAATGTTGTGGCAATTAGCTCCCCAGTTGCCAGAAGATTAAACACAGTCAATTACATTTTTCACAGTTAGCGATGCTTTGGAGAATTCTCCAAACAGGAAGAAGATGGTGAACAAGATGTTGACGCTCACAGCTTCAGAAACATTTAAAAGCTATTACAGACTTTAGAGGGTGCAAACAATGTCAAATATCAACAAACAATCCAGGAGAAGCCTAAATTATTAAAAGGATGGCAATGTTGTAGTAGTATATGTTTTATCTTGGATTTTATCTTTGGACAGATCAGCACATCAAAAAATCTTCCTTAAGGTGCATCCAAATTTGTAATTTTACCACAATACGACTAAACATGTCCAACTGATCTCTAGAGGTGGTAATCTGGACATCCTACATTAGGGGAACACAAAACTTTCTCTTCATAGTCTAAATATTGACCAAAATCATTTCCCCTAAAAGTTGTACTCAATGTCTTTGTAGGAAAAAAATATTTTTTAAAGTTTCACTACATAATTTCCCTCCTCATTTCCATAGAGATGTTATTATTTTGCCTGGAATTTTTCAAAGTATACAATTAAAGATTGGATTTATTAAAGAACCTGAGTCTAAAAATATTCAATGTAAGACTTATTCCTAATGGGGGTCCTAAGTGGGTTCGCCTCTCCACAGATCTGATCTGCCTAGAGACCTCACTGGCTTGTTTCCCTGTGTGGATAAATATGTTTATTTGCACATTGTGGATTGTTCCTGGCAAAGCAGTAACATGTCTATGAACACAAGAGGTGGTCTCTCAAACAGAAAACTTAGCCTAGCCTTTTAAAAAATTCTAACTTATCCCTCCAAACCTTGGCACATTATTAGTTTTCATATGCATGAATTTTTTGGTCGCTATCACAGCTTTGAAACAGCTTTTTAAATAAAAAGTATAAAGTAATAGTCCTCCTCGACAGCCAATCAACTCTCAGTACAAAGGATCATGTAGTGACTCAAATTACAGTTTCCAATAAATTCAGTCATAATGTTCAATGATTAGCTTAGTCTGGCTTTTACTATACAAGTTTCTTAAGATTAAAAATATGTGCTTATTCTGAGGATAAACAAATTGAGAAGTGGGCTTTTATACTATATGTGTCTGTACTTTAGAATGGACTGGAACTACAGGAGGTTGGTAATATTCTTAGACAGTGAGGATAATCCCATCTATACGAGGCCAGAAAACAAAAACAAAAAAAGATTTGACAAAAGCTGTAGGACCAAACCATAATCTAATAATCAGCATGTTCAAGTTGAACGCGTGTTGATAATTTAATTTACCTTGGATAGATGCCACTGACCATGTCCTGGGCCAAAAGGTCTGAGGAGGCCTGGCTTGGTGGTCCAGCCGCTTTGGAGATCAGCAACACCACGAGCCCTCTCATCTGGAGGTTGTTCCGGCTTTCGTAAACAAAACCTCTGCAAAGACAAAATGAAAGTTGAAACATTTAAATTTGTAACTGACACAGAAGGAAAAATCACAGATAAGATAATGATTAAATATTACTAGTGTATTATTATTTATGAGCAACAATTTGAATTGTGTGTTTGTAGACCACTATCTATGCTATAAGAAATCACAGAGTACAAAATGACTAAACATACTGGAGAAAGTATTAAAAATACAAGACACTCCCTCTACACAAATCAGTTGCAGGTCCGTACAAATTATTTCATTATGTTAAATTTCTCAACGTAGCTTTCAAAAACATTGTCAAATTTTCTCATAAAGATGATTTATTAATTCATTTAATCAGTGTTTAGTTTTTTACCTCAAACTATACAATCAATGGGACCTGAAAACTAAAACAGGCAGTGATTTGAAAAAGCTGGTTTGGCCAACAAATAAACATTTTAATTGACATTATTCGGAGCAGTCTGCACCCTCTTTTTGCATACCCAATTTAGTTTGGTGATGAGACCAATTATGATTGAATAAGGAAAACAAAACTTCTAAATGAGGGCACATTGCCATCTAACACCAAAAATAACATGGACTTAATTGATCCATTTTTGCAGCCGAACAGTGTTTTGTCTTTTGGTGAGGATGGGGTGCTCCCGCCCTCTTTTGACACATTCTCACACACATAAGCAGCAGACACACACAGACTGTGGTGGTATCGCCTGCATGGTGGGCAGATTAAATGTCTTTTTAGTCTCTCTGGGGAGCAGTTAGACAGAGCACCTCTAATCCTGTCCCTATGGGAGCCCCTTGTGCTATGAATCACACTCTCGTTAGGGGCTCCAGGCAGACAGGCAGCCACGCCCCCTCCGCTCGATGCCCAGACACCAGCATCACCCTCCGGCAGCAGCATCACTGACCCGCCCCTGCATCCGCACAGAAGGGGAGGAACCCGCTCTGGGTAGAGAAGATAACACAGGAACAGACCAGACAATGCTCTTTTTACACAAGCATTTTACAACAATGTGCCTAAAAGTAGATTAACTTAGGAATGAATAGCCCAATTTGGTGCCCACTGTCCAAGCACAAATCATTAACTTCCTTCAATAAGACACCATTTACTGTGGAGCCAGTTCTAGACTATTCTGACTAGTTTGGCCAAACATTGCTCTGGTTCTATGAATTTACATACTTAAAAAAACAATGTACCAAATTTAACAGGATTTTTTGTTTTTTTACAAAGAAAGACAAAATGATTCTAATAATCTTTTTTATATCATATATTTAATAATGATTAAATTACTCCCCAGACATCTTCATTTCTACTATGCTTTTTAATTAAGAGAGAAATGTAGCAACTATCTTAAACTGCAGGTCAAGCTTGTTAACTGGGTTTGCATTGCGTGCTGAAAAAAAAAACCGAAGTGCTAACAAAACTTGTCTCTACTCTGCATTTAATTTCAATTAAAACAAAGGCCTGTATGGTACATGCGATTTTCAAACAATAAATAATAATATCCAAAAGCTTGTTGATTACATTAGTTAAATGTCAAATAAAACCAAAAATCAGCTGCATTTATATACTGTACAAAGACAAAAATATACGTGATACAACTCAAAAAATCTGATTGTGTGCTTTTACATAGTACAATGTAAAAACATCACTTTAATCTTAACTGATCTCAGTACTTCCTTTTTATTTTCAAATCATTAAAGGAAGAAAAAAAAATTGTGTCCATTTTTCTTTCTTAGGAGTGAAAGAAAATCTTCCCCTGTAGCCATGTTCCCTTCCAAAAACCCAAACCCATCACATAAACCATCTTCACCTCAAAATTTACGATTACATCTGACATTAGACGGAGCCATCTTTCATCTCTGAATATGACTTTTATTTATGGTCATTCCTGGGTTTTTACTGAGTTGGAGCGCAGTGAATAGGCCTGCCGTCGTATGGCCCGCTGAACAGAAAACGACCACAGTGCAGAATTATGAACCCTTCTATCCTCCCTCTCTTCTCTTCTCTCTGGGAGTTGGGGCAAAGCTTGTGGCCTGCCTGTGGAACTTGATTAATATTTATGTCACTATCCACACCGGTATACATCAATCAATCACAAACGCCCTCCTGCGAAGGGGTGGGGCAGGAGCGACGCGGGGGAAGAGAGATAGCAGGGCGTAGAGGAATGGCCCGCTGTCATTGGGAAAGGGTTGTGCACAGTTCACCACACCTTCTGCACGGCAACCACAGCCAAGCAAATCAGGAAACTCCAGCCTCAATGTGGATAATGCAAGAAAATGTATGAGCTCATATGTGCAGCGTCGTATTGATCCGCTGTCTGGATACTGTTCAGTGTAATGAATGAATGTGGCCAGGATGAATTTCCCTCAAAGCAGTGTTTATGCAATTTAAGTATGTGGGAAGAAGAGCCGTCGGGAACACAAAATCAAAGACGTCTTTTCCATGTCTCAATAATCTACATGGGGTCGTGTTTTATCTTGAGTTATATAATAACTTAAAGGAGAACTTTGCAGTTTTTTTGGTTATTGCTACTATTAGGGGGTTATTGTTTTACCTAGATTGATAGATCAAATCTGTAGAAAGGCCAGACAGGCAGACTTGATAGGTTAAACAGTGCATTTTTAATGAACCTGAAAATCCTAACACAAAACTTAAGTTAAAGTTTTAGGATTTGCCATAACTTTCTTGAATCCAAAATGCTGAACCTTCCTATTATTTGAAAGATCTGCAAACTTATATAATCTTTTGTTTTGAAGTAATTTTAATCGAAAACAACAAGTATTCATAGTGGAACAAAAATAGTTAACATTAGAAAGTAGAACAGCAGGGGAAAATTTAGTTTATAAATGTGATTTGTGTTGTTCCCTAGTGAAGTGTTTCTTGTAAACATTTTGTTAATTAGGCCTATTAAAGTCCCTACTTCAGATGTGTTGAGAAAGTAGTAACAACAGTATTTGGGTGAAAATCAGTTTGCAGTCCTGTGATATTAGAATTTATATCTGTTAATATGTTGACATGGATTGACTCTTGCTTCTAAAAGTTGTGGAAGTCGTTTTAAAGCACCTTGTGGTTGAGAAAAACGAGGCACAGAATGCATTAGGTGTACTGTTGAAAAAGGTGTCAAATTAAACATCTCCGTTTATATTTGGTAAGCATGGAGGAAAAAATCTATACATTGCCTGTAAAAATGTGAATTTTGATTCTATTGAAACACATTATGTAGTAAGTCACATAAGACATTTTGTAGACTTGCTTGAAAATGTATTTAAATTATGTAATTATTATTCATTTTTATACTTATGTCAAGGCGAAACTTTGTTGAGCAAATAGCATGTACACTCACCTAAAGAATGTCTTTATGATGCATATTTTCAGTTTGGACAGTGGAATTTTATGAATGGATGCTTTCAAATGTCAGTTCTATTGTATGAAAAAGCTAAAGGTTGAGCCAAGAGCAGAGAATATACAAGAAAGATACTTTAAGTTAAACTTCCAAGGACTGTCCTCGGAGTAAACTTCTCCTGGTCTGTAGTCCCCGCTGTGTAACTCCACACTTTGAGCCCTAAGTTAGCTGAGCTGCAGTTTTTGAGAATGAAAGGAAAGGATAAACCGAAACCCAACTCCGTGAGGGTCTGCCTGTCTGCTATTGTGGATATTTATATCTGCTTTGCGTCTATGGCAGAGACACAGAGGGAAATACGAACCAGCCAACCCAAGCTGACAGTGAGGAGTCAGACTGTCAAGAGGTCTGCCCCCCTCCACACACACGCATGCCCCCGCTACAACACCCAAATGGATTGTCATATCAGATTTAGGTGTATAGGTTATTACACCCTTGGGCTCCTGTTTCCAACACACCCGTCTGCGAGGCAGGATTGAGTTTGAGAACTCTCTCTTCTTGTTCCCAATCTCTGCTACTAACTGATTTCTTTGGATCACAACAGATAAAAGACAAGTCAACTCCTATAAGTGTGATGTAATTTAGGTCTGGCCTGTTGATCCTGTGTGCTATACACTTATTCTAATGCTTAAGTTCACTTCTGAATAAAGTTCTAGTCTTTCATTCATACCCTCATCAACATCTGACAAAACATTTACTTCAGACTAGCTTAAGCTTGGGGCTGGAGGAGAGCACCAAACATCACTGTACCCTGTTTTAGTTTTCTCCTTTTACAGTATATGATAGACATTACAAACATTTTTGGATTATCCCAATAACAATATTCAAACAATAATGACAGGTCATCAGAAAAGGCCAAAAATGTGCTTGCATGTCTTATGTTCAAGTAATGTTTCTAAATTATCAGTGTACTGTAAAATTTCAGTACATTAAAATCACTCTTTTGTTTGAAAGATTAAAAACAAAACAAATTTGTGAAAACACCATTGCAACAGAGTTGACATTTTTTGCTGAAGAATTGACAAGACTCAGAATATTTCTCTAAAAACCCAATCACAATCATATCTATTAACTATATATATATTTTAACTACAGTATATATATATATATATATATATAATATATATATATATATATATATATATATATATATAATATATATATATATATATACACACATACACACATACATACATACATACATACATACATATATACATTTTATCTAATTGTATTTGAGATGAACTTAGATTTTATGTTTTAATAATTAAATTTGGTTCAAAGTCCACATTTAATTATCTAGGTGCATAATTAGTTGAAAGAATACATGAATAAGAACAGCTAAAATAATCCAAGATTCCAATAGAAAACATTGTAGGCTTTATGCACCAGGCAGGATTTTCTAGTGTTTTATGTTGTAATCCTAAACACATACAGCAAACCTTAATAAGAGAGTCAACAGAAATTCTGATCGATTTATACACTTCTGACCAAATAATCATCTAAACAACTAAAGGACTACAACCTTTGTCAAAATTCTGGATGATAAATTACTGTAGTAACTGTAAATCAACTGTGCACTCGTTCTGCTCTGCTTAGATCTATTGTAGTAACAAAAACAAACAAACAAAAAAACATAAAACTTTAACCAATTGGAGATATCAGCATTCAAAAGCTATATATGACAAATATTATATAATAATAATTATTATTATATAATAAAATCGAGTCTGCTGTGTAGAGTTTAGTCTGAACTGACAAGGAAGCACGTCTCATTCATTGTCTGCATACATAGAAGTCCATCTATCAAAAGTGACATTTTAGCAAAGCCAAGCATAGAACAAGAAGTGCTTCAGTCATGTGCGCTGAGACAGGAGAATTCAAAACCAATCAGCCTTGATATAAACTACAGCGGACATACCATTATATGAGAACAACATAAAAGGAATATGTTTATAAATACTGCATGTAATTAACCATAGCATCTTGATCACCATGGCACTTTTTAAGGTAGCAAAAATGAATCTTACTATGGCTCAAACAACTGGCATTACCCCAATAAAAGAAAGTTGATCGAACCCTGGTGCAAAGGTAATAAAAGGTAAGCTAAAGGTAATGTGTATTAAGCGTATATTATTAAGCAAAAACAAATCATAACTCAAGAAGGGAAAACAACTGTATTTGGATTTTGTATACTGTAAGGTCAAGGCACAAATATAATTGATGGATTGCAGTCTGTGTATGGATTTTCTGTCATTTGTTATGCCCTCATCACTTCTGAACTCTGCTGTCACTTAACTGAAGAATATCTATTGATCGTAAAACAATTGTTGTTTACCCACAAGTCTATAGATGCCTGAAAGACGATACTATGAAAAAGCAGGTAGTTTTATGTTTATGTAGTGCAGGAACTGAGGGACATGGAGAGATTAGTAGTATTATTGAGGATGCAGCCTTTATAACAAATGCATATTTGCCAAATTAAATTCAATTTTGTCATTGCAAAAAAATATATATACACAAATAATAGTAAAACAATAATAATAATAGTTTAATCATAATAAAAATAAATAAATAATACTAAAATAAAATAATAAAAAAACAGCAACAACAAAACAATAAATAAAGATACAGCTCAGGCAAACTATAATATCTGTATATATTAGTGCATGTTTTCTCTCTATAGGTTCTGTTCACAAAGAAATTACAACATTCAGTGTACAACAAGTTTCTATGTTTTTGTTATTCTTACTTTTCTTTGTGTGCGATCATATCATAAATACATAATATATATCCTAAATATAAATAGGTCATAAATACACGTGTATACATTTTAAAACAATGAATAATGATAATAAGTAGAGCCAAGTTCATTGCACTAAATAAAAATTTCGTAGTTTCTGATTAGTGCAGAAGTGAAAGACTGAATTCACGAGTTCAGAGTGACAGGAAAGTTTGAGATTGAAAGAGAGCAGGATACAAACAGTGAGTGATTTTTTGTAGTTTTATATTATACACAAAGATAGGTCTATTTCACAAGTAATACACATAAAAGGCTTTAATGCAGCCTTAGAAAAAGTTACATGAAATATAACATTACAAACATGTCTTACCTCATCAATGTACTAACAACAGCACAGCTCCACAATTAATTCTTCTATTTCAGCAATAGATTTTAGCATTGCTTTCTATGAGGCAGCAAAGACAATCGGAATAGTTTTGCACATTAGTTATTGTTTCTGTTTCACAAGCTCCCCTCATGAACATTTGATTTGGGATATCTCCAAGTAAAATATACAACCAGGAAGTAGGCCTGCATTAAAAATCGTCTGCGTTATTATAAGTTAAACATGAATGCAAATGTCCGATTCATCACTTAATTTACCATCATTTTTTAGTACAAGACGCTTCTGTGGTGAGTGACACGGATATAAATAGAAGTGACAGTTTGCACACGGAACATTTTAAGGAGCACACACAGTTTTCAGCAGATATTTGGCGTTACCCACCTGGCCGTGTTGAGCAGAGGGTGCTGGGTTCCCACGAGTTTCTGACGTGCATGGCCACATTACTGAGTTCATCACTTAGCAGGCAACGCAAACTCATGAACGATGTGGGATATCCGACGATCTTCTCCGCATCGGACACCACTTTGTTCCAATTGGATGGTCCTGAACTGGAGAAGAGGCTCAAACTCCGGTGTCCGACCCGCGCCAGACAGGACAGACGCCTCGAACCTGTTGTAAACATCTCCCCTCTTAGCAAAAAGTCTCTCTACCTTTGACAGTAGCTTTACGTGAATCTCGGTAGCATTTTACTCTAAAAAAACAAGTCTTCCTCTTTCTGACTTTACGGCATGCTTCACGAAATGAGGTTGTTTAATTCATTTTACTCAAAATGACATTGTACTTGCTGTTTCCCAACACACGACCTGTCAGTGTGAGCCGCCATCTTTGATTGCGTCATAAGCTACGTCGTTGAACGTAAGGACGACTGCCGCAATTTGACACGCCTACTTTTTTATAGAAAGGCATTTTCTTTATTCTTCTAGCCTTTCTTTTTATTATTACCTTCATTTAAAGTATTATTTTTCTCTCTATGATAAATACCGGTAATTTCAATGGCACTGGATCATGGGATAGCCTGTATTATCTTTAACAAAATAAAATTAGAATCAGAAATGTTTTACTGCCATTGTCAGTGAGCAAAGCAAAATTCACAAACTAGGAACTTGCTTCAATGCTCATGTTCAACATAACACAAATGATAATAGAGAAAATAACAACCAGGCCTATAAAAATATCTATATTCACTTGAATTATAATTAAGTCTAATTGAAAAAATTCCAGTTTTATTGGCAATTGTAATGGCAACAATTAGGGCCAAAAGCTCCACCTTTTTTCTTCCAGAGAGCTGCTTTTAAAAGACAAAAATGACAGTGACTTACTAAACTACTTTTATTCGATACACGAAATTGAGCTGATATGGGGCACAATAAGATGTCTTTGTTAAGCATTTGTCTATTCATTACTGCACACAATTTGGCATCTTAAGAGCAGTTTGGAAGGTGGTGGAGAGCTACTAGCAAGCCTAGTTTATACATTTGAGAATATTGGATAATTATATAGGTCTATTGCTTTTATTTACCATAGGACCAGATGATGTTTTATTGTTTTAAAATTTTGAGGTTTTTGGTCAAGCTGCAACATGAGGATATATTATTTATTTATTTATTTATTTTTCTTGTGCACAGTTCCCTGTCTCTCAGTAAAGGTCTATCTGAACTTTTAAATTGCCCTAACTAAGCATTTTTATATGATCAGGCTTTCGACAAATGCATAAAATATAAACTGTTATGAATATAACTGCTTTTGTTGCAAACTGTAGCACAATATTTGAGACAAAACAACAGTAATGGTGGAAATGTCCTGTTTAACAATGCTCTCATTGAATCAACTTGTTTTAGAATGTTCCTGAGTCAAGGACGACTTACGTAGAAAGAATATTTTTTACCAATATGACTGAAAACAAAACAAAAAAATAAATGATAAATGAATCAATAATTAATAAATAAATAAGTGTCAGTGTGCCCTTTTGATTTTGCATTAGGCTATGTTAGAATATAATTACTCAAAAGCTCATTTCATAGGCTTGTAGTGTTATTTACTTGTTGTTGACTTGTTGTGATTGTTGATTCAATTCCTCCCTCAGTATTTGTTGTAATTTAACTTCGAGTTCATATAGTGTGCAATATAGAACAAAGCCAGTTAACTATTTTCAAGTATATGGCACAACATTTTTATTATGTTGCATAATGTTTCCATTGTTATGCTTGCATGGAGAAGCAGCTTTCTTTCCACCTTAGTTCCTTCATCATTAATCTAAAGTATTGACTGCACAAAACAGGATGAACACATATGTGACAGCCTGTTATTGAGGCAAAGATCTATGATGCTGCAACAACTGGCTTTCAGCTAAAACCTTGTTTGGTTCGTGTCCTTGGGCATATGCAGTGAAACATTAAAATGCCACTCATTGAGGTTGGTTGACCCAGAGTTACCAGCAACACTGTATTTGGAGATTTACTCGACATTTTCCCTTTATTACATTATATATTAAATTATACAGTAGCCTACAACAACACAACAACACAACAACAACAACAACAACAACAACAACAACACAACAACACAACAACAACAACAACAACACATTATTATTAACAATTATCATACTGTTATTTGAGTTCGAACAGGTGAAGTGTCTTGCCCAAGGACATTACTGCAGTAGCCTATTTGTTCTGCTTTGCTCAATTTTGGTTTAACACTCAACTACTGCAGGTTACAAACTAGTTGACATGCATTGCTCCATAACACGCGTAAATCAATGTTCGGGACACTTGCATCCACTGCCACTTTAGTTGGAACCAAACTTGTGCGTAAAGCATCACTTGTTTTTCTATAGGTCCGTCTAACGGTGGGGGCACCTGTTTGCTGCTCCAGTCAGAGCCGGGGGAGCTGCTAAGTGGAAGTGACTGCACTGATTGCACTCGATGGGAAAGCGAAAAGAAATCGCCTACCTCTGAACATCAACGCGTCATATAATGTTTCAGCGGACGCCCCTCCCCCTGTCTCGTTTTCTCCCCTCACTCAACCTCTCTCCTTTGACTCACAGCGGCGGCTCACCACTGGCGCACGGACCGTGGAGGAGGAGACGGGCAGAAGATGGCTGACTTAACCGGGCACCGCGAGCCCTCGGCGGCATCACCAGCGTCACATGGGCCGCTAAAACGCTGCGAGACCCCCGCCGTCTGGCGACTGTAAACAGCTGCTGCCTCTGTAACCCTCCTCCTCCCGTCCCTCCTCACCGCAAATATTGACAGAAGTATCAGAGAGAAAACATGGCAGAGATGGAAAAAGAGGGCAGACCTCCGGAAAATAAGCGCAGCAGAAAACCAGCTCACCCGGTGAAAAGGGAAATAAACGAGGAGATGAAGGTAACACCAGAAGGGTTTGTCCAGCTGCATGTGCACGGGGGACGCGCGGAGGCAGTGCTTACGGAACTCGCGTGTTGAAACCTCCATAGAAATTTATGATAGGCTACTCTCAAGTGTAATTGGCTGGGTGATGGTCCAACTTAGATCCCAGGGCTCCTAAGTTAAGTGCCGTGCCAGGGGTAGCCGCGCGCTTTGCCAGTGCCAGCACCACCTTGCACAATGGATGCGGCACTCATTCACTGTCCCTGTAGTAAGTTTTGAATCAATGGAGACAGCAGTGCGCCGTGTCTCTATTCCCTCGTTTAAGCGTCTTTCAGCTTTCACGACTTGCAGAGAGGTAATGGAAATCCAGTGCGTCAGTGGAGGCGTCAACATCGCTCGTACTACTATTACTAATACTATCTCGGTGGCACATGACTAGCAACTAATGCATAATTAGTCTAAATCAATGGGGGAACACTCGTCGGCGTGTGATGCTTTGTGGAAATGCGTGCCTGTGTTTGTGTGTGCGCGCAGCTGCCCAAGGCTGCCGATCCAGATGTGCGTCTGTCAGCTTTACGCACACGACATGAGCACATTGTCTCCATTGTGTCACCACACGCGTTTTTTTATTTTGAATGTTTGCTTAATGTTTTGCATTTTTGCTAGTGAAGTGGGGTTTGGTGTCGTTGGTTAAGAAAGTCGTTTTTTTTTTCTGCGCGTAGCTGCTGCTGTGGGGAGCGCTTTGTCTCTGTATTCTCATTGTTTGTACACATTTTGGGGTATCCGCTCAGACACTGTCCCAAGTCTGAGTATTTTTGCTACATCCTTTTTTATTTATAGCTCAGCGTGTATATCTAATAAACAAAAACGTTTTAGCGTTTGTAAAGAGAGGTGCAGGTGCATCGTACAGGTCCTGAAGCAATTCAATTGGAACCATTTTTGTACTCCATTCAAAACTGTCACAACATATTTGACTGTACTCCACATCTGCTTAAACAGAACGCATTCTTAATGCTTTTTGTAAAATGGCTGGGCTCAATCTTTTTAGTGTAATGTGTGATGAGTTTAGTGAATAGCCTGTGAGTGAAGTTACAGTTAAACAATATATTGTGATGGCATTCCCTGTGTCTGGTCCTGAGGGAGCAGGAGGGTGGGGTGCGCTCCCCCTCTTTTTTTTTTCTTCCTGAAGCCACTTTTGTTGGGGAATTGAGGAAGCTGCAGATAGAAACAGTGAAAGGGCTTAAGTGGTGACTGGTGATAATTTGTACCACTGCGGACTGCTTAAAGTTATCTGACGAATGAGTAAGCATTTTAATCAATTTATTTTGTAATTGTTTCATATTTTATTTATAGGAAGCACCTTTGATGGACTCAAAATTAATTGACAGAACTCATTATGCTTTAGTTACAGTTGAGGAGGTGACTTGTGTTCGATTCAGGAATTGCAATTTGGACTAAACAGCAAGTTATTACTTTGCCTCAATGTTGCATCTCTATATTTCAAACTAAAAAGAAAGTTTCACTGACACACAATGCGCCCTTGTTAGCTGTCATAGAACCAGCCCGTCTCATGTGAGCCCTGTAAGAGAAACCTCGGTGAGTAATCAGGACTGAGCAGTGGGCACACAGGAGGCTGCACAGTGGGCTCAGAAACAGGGAGAAAGGAATGTATACAGCAGCGGGCTGGTTAAGCTGTAAAAAACTGTAACCCGAGTGTGTGTGCTGGATCAAATATCAAGGAAAGTGGAGGCGAATGAAAGCAGAGGACAGAGAGACGAGTGGAAAGGCAGAGGAGAGCAGAAGGATGGAGGGAAGGCGAAGGGAAAGTTGGCGTGTAGATTGGGGAATTTTATCACGGTGTACAGTGACCTGCTCTGGTTTCTGGCCACAAGCGATCCAGTTTCCACCATCATCATTACCACAGCCCTGGCGGCGTGTGGGCTCTGACTGCAGGGAACAACAGGCATCTCTGTCCGTGTATTTTCATCATTAGCAGCTGTAGAGCCAGCTGGAGTTACACTTAAAGCTTGTTTACCCTTCAGAATTAGAGAGGGGGGCTACTACAGTTCCTATAACTGTGGACATGATACGGCTGGGGTTTATGAGTCACACAAAAGTACATACAACTTATTGCGAGGTTTTCACAACAGACCAGTTTAGTGCCAGCAGTACAAGCACAACTATTATTACTGCTTACTTTAGATTTGCAATCAAAGTAACCACAGGCTTTCATGTTTCTTACAACACTGACTAGCTGGACCTTATAGCAGTCACCACATAATGTTTACACACCATGCACCATAACAGTTTGCATGTTCTCCTTGTGTCAGTGTCAGCTCCCACAGAAATCATTAGTTGCAGACACTGAACATATCTGTAAATAATTTGAATAATTGATTAGTTGTTGAGGTCACAAAATACATGTGGACATAAGATATTTGCTACATTTAAACATTAAGAGATCTATTATTTAAGATTCTGCTTGAGTTTAAGAGCAGCATTCACAAAAAACATCTTGTTTTTTTCGTTTCTAGTGTAAAGTCCTGTTTTTGAGTGATAAAACATCTTCTCTCACACATGACAGGCTTTGAAGTTTGTGCATAGTTTAAAAAAATGGTTATTTGTTAATTAGCTGAAGATTAGTCAAATTATTCCAACAATTGTGTAGTTGTGATTAAGTAATTCACTAGTAGCCCGGACTAGATTACAGTACGTTTCCATCTTCAGGTTAGGGTTAGAGTTACGAATATGTGGCATACCTTGAAAATAATTTAGAGGTTATCTGGTTTAGTCTATTTTGTAAATAAATATGTACAAATAAGTATTATTATGCTGCTGTCAAATGCAGGAGTGCTCTTATGCACTTTAGTTGACCTTAGTTCACTTGCAAAACTTCTGAATTAAACAAAAACAAAAAGATTTGTGTAATCCTTTAGTATTAAAATGCGACTCAATGCAAAAGATTCTGTTATTTAGAAAGTAACTATTCAAGTGTTTTGCCTCTTTTTCATCCCATGCTTTATTTGCCTTTTGCTGTGAATGGACATAAAAGCGTGCATAGGCAGTGTTTGTATCATTTGTAGGTGCCACTGCACCTTTGACGCCTCTTCCTCAGTAACTAAAGCATAGCCAAAGTTGGCAGTAGTGCTTTGATGACGGGCCAGGCAAGATTATGTTACCCTCTTAATAATACTCCCACTTTCTCCAGTCGTATAGGTGACACAGAGGACAGTGGCACAGAGACAAGCTGTGTTTTAGGTACATCCAGCTTCACAGGGACCTCTCTTCAAACAAGTTTCAGGTAGCAAGTAAATACGGTATATAATGTTGATCGTTTCTCATGCATCTAACTTAGTGAAAACATTTTTACTAAAAAGAAGAGGTAGCATATACTTTATTGCCAAAGTAACTGTAGTATTCAATTCGTGTTTATAAAAATATCTTCACAGTCAAACAACGTGTGCAATAATTTATCAACAATAATATTAAGAAACAACAACAACAACAACAACAGGAATCATTCAAAATCCAGTAAGCTAAAATAGAGATAGAAAAAAATCAAGATATTCTGCCTAGGGAAAATTACCTGACAGGGATAGAGATAGTGCTGCCACAGAAAAGACTTTGTCACCCCCATCTTCAAGTCTGTTTTTTTGGTTAACAAAAGCTGGTCAGTTGATCTTGGGACTATAAGACGGCTAAAATCAGTTAGCAAAAGAGTTCAATTCACTTTGTATATTGTATAGTGTTATTGTTGACTGTAAGCAGTGTTGTAGTGCTCATAAGTATCCAGGTGTTAGAAGTGGTTAAATTGAGGCAGTCATTTTTAAAGGAGACCTGTTGTGTTTTTTCCATGTAGCAATAAACAATGATCTATGTAGGTCAGTAATTTATATTTACTTCATTGCAAAAGTGAAACTAAAACAGCTTAGAAATAGAAACAAGTTAATTGACTTCCTGTTCAAAACTCTGGATCTGATAAGCCCCACCTCTTCATTGTAAAACTTCACTTTTACAAGCTGCACATTTTAATTTTCTTGTTTTTAATGTTGTAAAATCACAATATGACTGCTTTGAACCCTACATGATTTACTTGGAACCTGATTTGTTTTAAGTAACTGCAAGTAATTACAGACGAGAGGGTGGGTATAAGTGGGAACTGAAACAGGGATTTCATGAGCATCTGAAGCATCAGCTGCAAGACCAAAGATTACTCAAACATGCAGGAATCAATCTACTTTAGGCTAATGATGAAAGAACACTGTTAAAACATGGTTCTAAAACTCTGAATTGTACATAATAGGGCCCCTTTAAGAGAAAAAAATGTAGTTCATTGCACTCAGTTGAACTTTCTTGTATTCAAGTTAATAATTTATTTTGATTAGAATTAGAATATGATTTTTTTTTTTTAATTATTTTATTTTTCATTTTTTTACACTTTGAAATGTCTTATTTTTGGTGTGTAAATGTGTTTACTCCACTTGTCTGGTCTCTCACAAATTCTGTTTTTTCATTTAGTTTACTTTGTCTGTTGAAGAAATTTGACAGAAACATAAACTTTTGGGCATGGCAGGCTGAACTTGAAATGAGGGTGGATCACTGTTAGTGTGATAATTGCTTGTCTCTGAGGATGTCAGAGTGGTTCTAAACGTCTCTCTGTGAAACTAACTTTAGCTGTGCTGGGGAAGTACTAAATCTCACTTCCAGGGACCTCCGGGCTCTTCTGTCACTCACCAGCGATTAAGAACGCATTATTACTGCAAACATAAGCCTGCCGCATTTAACTATATATATAATAAAAGAAGTGGAAAAAGAAATATTCTTGAGTTCTCACATTTCACCTTATGGGGTCATGATTACAAATTTTATTGTGCACAGCAATACTTCATGCTTCATTTATCCAGTCTTGGGGCTGGCACAAAAGAACTTAATCTGACACTCCCCTGTACATTTGATTATTCTTCAGTGATACAGCATGTTGCAGATCAGTCCACTTGATTTTGATCTAAAAGCTATTGCCATTATTTATTGAGAATTACACAAACAAATTATTTACTCAGGGTGGCACTGTAGAAAACACAGGAACTTGCCAAGCTTAAGACGTTGACACTTCAGTTGTTCATGAAAAGACATGTCTAATTTTATTATTATTTTTTTTTTTAAAGATTTATTTTGATGTGTACAGAGGGCTTGACCAAAGAAGACATTTATGGATGAGGAGACACAGAACCATATTATATTAGTATAGGTTTAGGCCAAAACATTATATTATAAGTAAGACTATACTTTATATTTGCTCTAGATTAGAGACAGGACAAAATACTAGCTGAGATAATGTGCTTCAGCCACTGCAGCAACAATGTCTCAAATGTGCCACAAGATATTTGTGCACCAGTTCAGTGTTAAGTGGGTGCTTGTGTTAAACCTTTACTGCCATAGGCACATTAAAATTTAGTGTGTGGGTGGACTTTTAAAGCTAAATGTACTGTACAGAGACAAGTGTTCTAATTAATTTAGTATTTAATATTATTTCTCTGTAATAAATATTTTACATGTCTTTAGTATGTCGATATACTGTATATGAATTAAAGCACTTATATTGCTAGTGAAAGTACCTATCAGGTGATGGCCTTCTTTAAGAAAGTTTATTTTTGATCTTTCTAAATTGAATTCTATAAATTACCCAGACTACAAAACTTTTATTATCTATGAGAGTTAATAGTTAACGGTAAATGGTCTCCATTTAGAATACCCCTTTCCACTTTTCAAGGCACTCGAAGCACTTTACAATCAAGAATCCACTCACCCAGTGTATGCAGACACTGAGGACCTGGTGTCTTGCCCAATAACAGTCCATTGGAGTTGTCCAACTGTGGCACCCGGTGTCCCAGTGGTCTCCCATCCAAGTACTGAACAGGGCCTGTACTGCTTAGCTACTGCTACTTTTACCAATCATAAATTAAATAGATTCAAAGCTTATGTAGTGAAAATTTACACAAAGTATAGCAAGTATAAAAAATATTTTTTGATTTGTCTTTTTAATACATTTTTTATTTTATTTTATTATTGTATTCACAGTATTTGCTGTGTTTCAAGTCTCTACATCCCAGTCAAAAATTTCTACAGCTATGCTATGACCATTTCAATAATTATCTTGTCACAGTTCTAATGCTGCCCTACGAGGTCACAACAACTACATACAGAGAGTTTTCTCTCCGACAAACTGCCCTTTGCATCTTGTTTTTATTTTTCTGGCTTTCTGACTGTATTTACACATAAACAAGCACCAATTTAAACTTTCCACACATTCGAAACACCAAATAAAACCAAGTAATTTAAAGTCATAGCACAAGTTGTCAGATGTGTCACTGAACAGTGCCTTAAGTCATGAAGAGGGACTGCTGTTTTTAAAATGTGGAGTAAATGAATAAGTGTTTCTTTCAAAGTCAATACAAAATAAACTGACCAATGGGAAGCCAAGGCGGGTCATCTCCACGGCAACAACTTACTGTACATAACTGCACAGGGAAAGTGTTTGTCCTTGTGAGCCTGTAATATGACTCTGCAAGCTGTTGTTGTGTGTCAATTGACAAGCACGTTTACTTAAAGCTAAATCAGTCCACATGGTGCGTTTAGAGTTGGAATCAAATTCTGCAGCTACGATGATGATTTTGAGGCTTGAAAAATGCTATTAGTTAAGTGACCCATGACTAATATTCTGTTGCAGAAGATGTGTTTCCATTACCACAACAGTTGGGCCACAAAGAAAACAGTTTTCTTTTAGAAGGAAACAGTGCTTTATTCTATGTATGTTTTTAATTGTGTTTGGGGATATATGTTTTGCTAAATATTAAAAGCTTTCCCACCTTTTATTTCCTCTGCATTTAGAGATCATGTTACTTTTCAACTGCATTGATTTAATTGCACTGGAATCGCACATCAAAACACAGCACATAACGTCAACGTGAACAGATTTTTGTTTAATTTTCTTGTGAATTTACATGTTTTTTATGAAGAACCTTAATTTGTATAATATCCATTTGCACAATTGGATCTACAGCACTTGGCCATAAATGCCAATTATGCCAACTTGCTTTGGTGACAAGTTGTGTTAATAGTTAATTGGAATGAGAAACTTTCAGAATATATTTAAATGCTGCCACTCTGGTCTTAATGCTGCTCTGGTTCTAACTATGGCATATTGTGTGTTGCAGAGTTTTGCAGAAAACACAATGAATGAGCTTCTGGGCTGGTACGGCTATGACAAGGTGGAACTTAGAGATTCAGACCAGCTGGACATTGAGACGCAACAGCACATCTCTGTACTCAAAGGTGCGACAATTTTTTACTACTACATTACATAATAATCAGATCAAATCATTATGGGTTGAAGACATGGCACGCTTGACTGTGTTCACATTTGCTTATATAAAAATAACTAAACTGGCATAAACCATGATTAGACCAGGGCCAAACCAACTTCAGGTTAGTTCAGATACAATTTCAGTCATACTCACTGCAATGCAGTGAACAGCTTTGAGCCTAGATTTGAACATTGTCAGAGATGTCTTATGTTTTCTGTAAGACGCCAGGTTTTAGCTGGATAAATCTGAAAGGCTGATTCTTCTTACTTAGTTCTGACTCTATGCTCCTATAGGTCCGTCCTTGAGCTCCTCAGAGTTTTGAGATGATTTATATGGCACTTTTATTTCAAACAAATATTGACAAAAGCCCAGTTACCAGTTTGTTTGTTTTTTTTCCTCCTGTCACTTGCTCAGAGCATGATGGAGATTCACCATGGAAAGAAGTGAGTGATGGTAAAGGACATGTGTCTGAGCAAAGAGCTGCTTTAATCTGAATCACAATATACTCCAAACTGACTGTTAGTCTCAAGATCAAGCTATAATTGTATTGTATATAAGGCCTACAAGTGGAACTTTATGCACAATAGTATTTGTAAACCTAAAGTGTAAATTACAACATAACATATTTCTTCAATCCGTTGTTCTGCTGTCTCATTATGCTTGTCATATGATTTCCATTTAATTTTGCTCAATCTGTTCCCATCTAGAAAACTCATTGCCAAAACTGGCCTCTTCATCGGAGGGAGGTGGTGAATGCTCTCCGGATGGGTCCAACAGTTCGCACTCTCATCCCGCCAACAGGAACGGAGTCACAGAAGGCTCCACTGCAGCGTCATCCTCTGTCTCAGGCCCCAAGGAGCACAGCGGCCTGCCCATCATCGTACCCATGGTCCCCCTCCTCTCATCAAGCCCCCCACAGGTAGGACACTATTTGCAGCTTAAATGAACAAACCCCAAGCTTACTTAAAAAGAAAGGAGGTCAATATTGTCAAATGTGTCAAAGATGCAAGTATCACTTCTGTTTACTGCGACAGTTTGAAATTTTGCAAAGATCAAGGTCATTTCCAGTACATCAGCTCTTCTTATGCGCAAATATTTCAGTCAGTCAATCAAAATAGTACACATTTGAAAATGCATCAACACAACTCTTACAATACTAATAGATGCTAGAATATTACTTGCTAAAGAAATATAAAGACTGTACAATCAGTAAAATTTGTATTACAATTATTGCTGCAGAAAGAGATGCTGTCCATCTAGTTGGCTGGAGAAACTTCGGTATAACAGACATCTGGCTCCTGAAACTTGAGATGAATTTTTCTCAACGTTTTTTTCACTTTCCTGAATGTAACGTGTCGTAGGATCAAATTTCTTTCACAAATGTTGATTTAGCAGCATAACTTTTGTTTCCACACAGTGATAAACTAGTTAGCGGACAACAGTGCTGGCTCCACTTTGTTACAGCTTGGTCAATCAGATGTGGCCATTTCTGCATACCGGGTTGATAAACAAATAAGCCCTCTATATCAAACTTCATCCTTTTTGGACCAAAGTAATAACTTCTCCATAGAGACAAGCACTTTTGACACGGCATAAATAATGACTTCAGATATTCTAAAAAATCTAAATCAATCCAGATCAAGTTTTAACCAAATATCTTTCTATATTGCTACACAAAATCAACGCAAATTTTCTGTTAAATGTATTTTCCCCTCTTGAGTAGGATGATTCTAGCTACATTCCATCACTCTGTCCACACCTGTTTCACACTAAGATTGCTCAAATTAAAGATCTGCATGCTTACTTAGACAACCTCATGTCTGTGTTTATGAGAAAGTCTCTCTCTACACCTGCCCAAAATAGACCACTAATGAGCCTGCTACCTGCTGCACACCTTGTTTAAGTCACATGTGTCAATATTCCCACACCAACTCTCAGAGGGGAAAAACTGCATCCCTCGGCCAGGTTTGTGGATTCATTATGCCTTGCCACGGTGCACGCTGAGGTTGGTACGCCCCGGTTTGGCATCACCCGAGAGCAGTCCCCTGGCCCTTGTGAGGCGGGGAAACAGATGGTGCGCGCACACTTTTAAGCAGGCACAAACCCAGCAGCATGCGCCACCACCACTACCCAGCCGACAGCCTCCTTCATCGAACATAAGCTCAATTATTCATGCCTCCGTGCAGAAAACCCACAAAGAAGTCTGTGAGGTGCAGGTACGGCGGACAGGGGCATTTTGTGTGGCAGTGGCATAATTAGTGGAGGTTTACTCGACATGCAGATGCAACTTTAAGTCAGATTTGGAGAAGTGCCAGAGATGGGTAGGGAAAACACAACTCAATAGGCAGAATTATGCACAACTAAAACATACATGTACGTTATGCTTGTTTTGAGTTTAAACTGCTTAGTGTCATCATTTATTAATATACTCAATGACATTTGGTTTTATGAATGGTTTTATGAATTTTACAATGAATTAAGTAAAAAAAAAAAAGTTGTTTGCTCTTTCGACTATAACGTAAAAAGTGAAAAGGCCTATCATTTGACCTTTTGTTTTTCTTGCACTGCTCATTTAGATATGAGTTTCTAATTTTTATGCCCATACATTGAAAATACAAAATTTGGTGCTTTATTTAATGTTTTGTCCTTTCCAAATACAAATATAAATCAGAGGTTTTGTGCAGACAGTTTCTCTCACGAGTACTTGGTTCCCCAAATACTTTGTTACTTGAATACTATTATTTTGAAGTAATTTTTTTTTGCTAACTCACTCACTCACTCACTCACTCACTCACTCACTCACTAAGGCTCTTTTGTATTTTATTTGTAATGGCATGTCAGAGTTTACACCAGCTTTCTTAAATCTTTCTTGAATGTATTCCTTATGGATATTCATGTTAAATACAAGAAAAATATTCCTCGCTGGCCAGGTAATGTCAGAGGTTACCGTTAACAATCTCAGACCTTGCTTAGTAGATATTTACATTGCTTGTGGCTAATGCAACAGGCTAGGAATCTGACATATAAAGATATTTTTATTGTGCTGTTTTAGATGATAGTTTGAGTTTGGGTTCAACATCTATTTCAAGCTTTACAACTTTTTAACAGTGCAAAAGTATTTTATAATTTTCAGTTTATTTAATGTTAAACTAATGAAGACGTAGAATTCTAAATACTAAACTCCGTGTTCATTCAAAAGTACTCAACTGACACTTTAGTTTGACAAATGTATTTAAGAGTAATGACTCAGCTGTTTAGGGAGTTATTTTGTCTGTTATACCTCACACATTTTTTGGCACATTTGTAGAAAACATAGCGGATTTCTATGGTAACTGTTGTTTTTGTGTTCCATCTTGAGGTCTATTGCACTGTGAGGAATAATATTACAGCACTACCAGCTACTTATGAGAAAAGGAAGGACAGGAGAGAACATGTGTTTTATAATCCAAGCAGGAAGCATTAACTGGTTCATTCTGGGTTGCCAAATCTGCATAAATCTGCCACTGAAATTATGCAAAATCCAAAATAATCCAATCAATCAAATGTAAATCATTGAGGTTTGCTACACATGACCACTGAACATTTCTTGTGACCAGTGAAAAGAAATAAAACCTGTACAGTTTCTTATAAAAAGTTAATTCATCATCATTAACGATTCGAGCATTTTTCAGCAATATGCATAATTTATTGGTTGCGGTTTAGTCTCTGAATTTAAAATATTTCTTGTCATTAACAATCTTGATAGAAAGACAGTAGACTTGTGGAAAGAGATGGAGAGCAGAATCCATAAAATATGCATGGATACTTTATAATGTGGATTTTAGGACTCTGGAGAGTTATTCCCCTAATTGCGATTTAGTTCTTACTTAAAATGGGATTGCTCTGTGGATCCATTAATCTGAACGAGGCCGGAGTCTGAGGCGGAGGTGAGCTGTTTCGCCCTCACGCCAGCACAGTCATAATGTGATAATTGGGGGATAGTTCAGGGAATCTCAAAGGAACACTCTTATTGCAACACTGCTAAAAGCCCGCAGCTCATCACAGTTCACCACAGCGGAGACACTTCAGCGGCACCCGGGGTCTGTTCAAATCATCTGCTGCCCGTCATGACCACACAAACACACACTTTCAATGGAGACTTAAACAAAGACATATTGATTACAATAATCTGCGCATCTGAGCAAGATTATGTGTTTGCAATGATTTCACATAAGATAAGTGGGTCAAGTGGATTTTGCATTTGTTGAGGGAGGTTTGCAAGTCTTGTTCATGGTTTAACCAGTGATAGTCATGTGCACTGTGAGGCCTATATCATTTCAGTTTAAAATGTGATTAAAAAGTTAGATATTATTAGTTTGCTTTTTGGGTTTACCGTCTCCAGGAATGTTATCATGCATTGGTGTTACTGTACTGATGTAATTGAATTGTCAAAAATATGTAACTGTATTAATCTAGTCACTCTTACAAACAATTACTTTTCTAAAATCATTGGAATACATTTTGATATTTGAGCACACAATTGAGGAAAATAGAAAACACAGGTCTTACTTTGAATCTTGCAAGTATTTCTTCTCTAATTGATGATGCATCACAAACAATGAATCAGAAATAACGCTGTCTCAATCTCATGTGATGTTTTACACTGAAAATGTAATGCAATATTCTTAGTATGTAGAACAGTCTCTGATTTACGCAAGTACTGGAATACAATACAAAATACATTTTATTGTAAAACACATTTTCAGTATTCTTTCCAGCACTATAGTTATAGTTGATCAGTTAGTGAATTGGTATTAGGTTTTTAGATTGAGAATTGCCAATTTAGAATTGTCACTAATCGGCTTAAGATGTCCAAAAAGGAATGTGATTTGAGCAAAAATAAATCTAACTATTAATATTTCATTTTCTTTCATATATTATAGGGCCAAATGGATATAACTAAGTTTCTATTGTTTATTATCAAGAAAAGACTATTGAAACAATTTTAATAATAAATTCAATAAATTGAATTGAAAGCTGTTTTCATCCCAGAAAAAGAAAGAAAGTTTCTTTTTCAGATTTAGAATTACTTTTATTCATCTCCAAAGAGATTATTTCTTTCATTGAACTACATGCAGCTGACCAGCAGCATAAAAACAATACAGACATAGGATAAACAATATAAGAAATTCAATTCAAAAGTAACATCACAATATTTCCAATTCCTGATTAGCATATTTACTTCTTCAGATGCAATGTTCACAAAACACCTTTGACAAAGTTCCTTTAATCAGCTTCTGTAAAGTACAAGCTAAAATGTTGTCATTGCAGCTTTCTTCCCACCTAATCCAATTAACACATGTTTATCATCGACTTAATCAATTAATGAATGTGATCACACTTACAATGTCGAGTTTTTGTTTTCTGCCAATGTCTCTGTTGTCTTTTGTAGCATTTATAACTTATGTACAGTCAAGTATAATTGCAAGTCTGTACTACCTGAATGTATATATATATATATATATATATATATATATATATATAGATATAGATATAGATATAGATATAATATAGATATATATATATATATATATATATATATATAGATATATAGATATATAGATATAGATATAGATATAGATATAGATATAGATATATATATATATATAGATATATAGATATATAGATATATAATATAATATAATATAATTCTGTGTACTTTGTTATGTACATTAAGATGTGTCTGGCCAATGCACATCTTCATTGTAACTCCTGGGCTTTGTGTCTTGAACACAAAGTATCCATCAACTCATACTGAATTAGCAGAGTTCATGTCATCTGACCCTTGGTTAATTCACCCATTTGTTGCATTCATGTGGCGCTTGCATAACTTAACCGCTAATTTAAAAGATTTCAGTCGTACATGTTGTGTGCTTCTAATCAGACAATAAAAGTTACCCACGTTTGAACCTCAAGGTCACATTCAATTTTTATAGAAGACATCAGTGTTAATTAAAAATTCCAGTCATTTTTCAGCAGTGTAAAAAAAGTCCCTCATATGTAATTTTGGTGAATAGGCTTGCGCATTCACATCTAAATACCTGAATGCCTAATGATTAATCCTTGTGTTGAGGTGCAAAGCCGACCTTCTCTGTCCAGAGCTGAAAGGCAGGGCTGAACGAAATCATAACTAAAATGTTAAAACCCTTTTCTTTTATTATTTTAGATGAAGATGCCTCCAATGTCCAAATAATGTGCGCCTGGTGCCAGAAGGTTGGAGTCAAGCGCTACTCTCTAAGCATGGGTAGCGAGTTGAAGAATTTCTGCAGTGAGAAGTGCTTTGCTGCCTGTCGACGGGCCTATTTCAAAAGAAACAAGGTAAGGAAACCAAATGCTTTCAATAATGACACTTCTACATTACGATGCAAATAAAGTGACAGTCCCCTGGTTATAATTACTAAAAATCCTCACTCCAAACACTTGTAAATTGAATAGGGATCGTGCCACAAAAACACACTTTCCACAGTTGTTATTATATTGTCATTTCTGTCAGATGACTGCAGTTAAACAATTCTCTCTCTCTCTTGTATCAAAGCTGGGATATATAAGGAATTACATTGTGAGTATGCTGTGTTTTACTGTCCTGCTTGTCTGTCCTGGAGTCAGCTTTTCATTCAATACATAATCACTTTTTATGCACAAAAGACTAGACGAAAAGACAGGGTGCACTTATAGTCTTTTTCATATCAAAATGTATGTTTTTTATCATTTCTTTTTGAGCACTTAACTTCAAAGCATGGAAACACAATCAATACTGTTAGGATGTGTATGCTGTCTATTTGTAACTTATTATTATAGGAAAAATGTCAGTGCAAATCCCAAGCCAGGATAAATGTAGAAACTCATTAAAAAGCATTTTCTCAACACTAGATGCATTCATTCATTCATTACATAAAAAAAAAACAACATTTGGTGTAATCAACTGTGTTTTTAAAACTATTAACTAAGACTTTGCAGCTAAACAATTTTTAATGTCGCTTTTTCATTGAGAGATCAATTGTCTACCCTCTGTCAACAAAAACTTGTGGTTTGGAGTGTTCATAATCAAAGATGTAGTTTGAAACTCTTCTTTATAATATATGTTTTTTCTTTATAAACATGCTTTACAGTGAACAGGTACTTCTCCACTGATCAAACTTTTAACTTGACCTGGTAGAGCCTCATAGAGATATTTAAGTTTAAAGTAAAACATTCTTTAGGCAAAACAAATCACCTTCATGAAGGAAATCTGAGTGCAAACAATGCACCTTTAAGAATAAAAAAAATGATCTTTTTGTTTTTTAATTAATTCTTTCTTTTCTATGTTCTGGAAATAATGTTGAAAGTCAGGTTATTTTTTATGTAGACTGAAAAAAAAAAAAAAAAAAACGCTGTTATTGCTCAGTATGTGAAAGTTATACATTTCATATCACACAGCCTTACCTTTAATCTTTTAATTATTCTAGGTTTGTTTTATTGCTTAACTGTCTACCACAAAGAAAGTATAATTGCTTAATTATATTGTATTAGTTCAAGTGCAGATTACTAATCAGCAAGCCACTTCAATTACTCAAGAGTTTGAAATGATACTTAATTTACTGGCCCACTTAATATTCCGCCATCTTAAATCACTACAATTTAGTCTTCAAAACCTTGCATTATTGCGAAACCATAATCTGCAGAATCAATAAACTTTACCCAATTTCTGTAATGGACTTCTTTCTTTTGGCCCTGCCCTCCATAATATACAACTTGTACTTGCGTGTTTACTGTATCTCTTGGCTGTAGTGGTGACAGATAAATGCTTAAGCATAAATAAATAATAGTGTGTGCGTTTTGAGTGACATGCCTTGAATAGATGATTATATTGACTGAAATATTATCCTGGCATAAATCTACTTGTGAGCTATAAACTTTGTAAAATATTTGCCAATTAGAATTGCAGTCATAAGCATTACAGATCACCGAGCTGTTGCAAGAGAATCCGCTCTACAAGACATTTTGGGAGCTGTAAATTTGAGTGTCTGTCAGAAAAAATATTTAAAGATGCATTTGTGAGTGAGATGTTTTTCTTAATGATATCCATTCAATGCCATATGGAACATTTCAAGCAGAGCAATAACATCTCTATAGATATCACTATTAAAAAAAACAGTGCACCTTAGAGTTAAAACACCAAAAATGTAAACAATAATAACAACAAAATAAATACATAAAAAACAATAAAAATAACAAAAACATAGATTATAGATCAAATTGATGAGTAAATAATTGATGAATCAGCAAAAAAATTATATTTGAAAAATTACAGTGAGCGTTTCAGTTTGTTTATTTGTTGTTTTTTACTACAGTATAGCTGATTTTCTAATTATGCAAACCAGTGATTTCCAATCAGTGGTACACCTCACGTTTAATACACAAATCCTGCATCGTCAGGCTGTGTTCTTCTCCTAAAATCAAATGACCTGTTCCACCTTGTAGTAGTTGTTAGTTTATTTGAAAGAGACAGAACATTAAACATTTTTCCCCCTGTTAAAAGCAACAAAGACATACAATACAATACAGTACAATAAAAAATAAATGACATTAAGTATTTACAGTAAACAAATACACACTTCTAATGTTCTAATGTTCACATGTTTGGCTTTGAGCCATTGTTTGATCTTACACTTAAAGAGTCGCAAATCTGTGAGAGTGTGATGTCATTAAGTGGTTATACATATGAATTGAAGAGTTTCTTTAGCTTTTTCCACTGAACATAAAGTAAAACAAAAATATTTTCTAAAAGCTTTTGTAAAGAAATCAACTTTAAAATAGTCAACCTAATAACTAGACTTTGATGACATCACAGGGTGGACTGAACACTTTGAGCTTAGGAGGTGCAGACGGTCTTAGAAGGGAGGATTATTCAAACAAAACACAACAAATAAGACAATAGTTTAACATGCATGGCTATAAAAAATAAATCACCGGAGTTGATTTGGTCCTAACATTGAACCATTAATTTAATACAAACTGTAAAATCTAGTAATGAACTGGATTTTTCAAAAATACTAAATATTTGTGGGGGTAAATGTTTATTATTGTAGAGAATACGTTAGGAAGCCTGGAATTGCATTTATTTACTCCACTCCACAGTTTGGAAGTAGAGGAGCCAAAAAGGAATCACTGAATTAAATCACCAAAGCAATTGCATTATAAAAATCTTTACTTTCCCCACACCTTTAATTACATTTGACATTTTCTTTATGGTTCATAGCTAACAACAATGATAAAGGCTACATATGTTTATACAGTCAGCCAGTCTTACCATCCTCCTCTCATAGCTCTTTCCCTCTACATGGCAGACATGCTCTTCATCCGTCAGCACAATGCACAACCTCAGTAACACAGACAACAGCTCCGATTCTGTATTTTGTCTGGCTCGCGCACATTCATGCAGGCCATTTGTGTAAGTGATACCCACATGTTTCCTTTCTCATGCACCCACAAGCTTGGCCACAACAACACGGCCTGCAGCCTTTCTTTATCCCAACAGAGAAAAAAAATGTTGTGTGCTTTTGCATAGAGCGGAGGGTATAAACATGGCGGGGCAGAGGGTTACAGAGGTACAGGGGTGGGCTTTGGCATTATGTTGCATGAAATATCTTCAGCTGCCTCATGCGAGAAACCTGATCCCCTCCTTGGGTGACTCTTTTTTTCACATCTCTGCATAACTTTGCACCACCGGATAGAGTGGAAGATGACTGATAGCTTAACTGAGGCTAATCGCTTATTGCCTGTTTACGGAATGCTCTAAGCCTTTGCGGATTATTGTAAAAAGAGAGCCACTGCTTTTCTCAATTATCCTGTCTCCTGTCACCTCGCTGAACTGTCCACTATTGATTTAAAGATATTCAGGTACATGTTATTTTGTGCAGTAGCATCTAGTGGTGTCATAATGATTATTATGCTAAGGATTTCATTCATGCTAATTATGATATCATGAAAGAAACAGAAACTTTGACATATTAACCCTTTACAGTTACAATTACCTCTTGCAATTTAAGCCTGGGCTAAGCAATTAGATTGAAAGATTGTGATTCATGTCAAATTGTCAGTTATTTTAGTTGGACTTTGTTAGTAACAATTAGTCACTTAGGGGTATAGGCAGACGTTGGTTTATTTTGACTCATGAAATTATGACTAAAAACCATTTTTGGTTGGTTTTGCAAAGATGAAATAACATTCAATCTGAACTTGATCGATATGAGAAAAATTGTGAGCTTTAGTTCTCTTTTAACATCTCCATGAGCAGAATTCAATAAGTGTGATGTTGTTTTCATCACATAGTTACGTTGTAAATGTCTTTCATTTTTGCCAGATTCTCATACTGAAAAAAGCGCATACATTTGGTATAAATAAGTGGGTGTTGTCACAATGCAGAATTTCAAGGAATAGTTTCACTATTTGATTCAGGTTTGGATTCAACAATTATAATTAATAATGAATTATAATGTTCAATATACATTAATAATTTTATGCTTTGATGTGGCTCTATACATCATCAGTTCTGATCAAGATCATTCTAAAACGGTTAAGGAAAATTTAAGTTTGTGTCCTTATGTGATATTTAAAGTATTGATACTCAAATGAGTGCCTAATTTTGATACAAGTTTTAGTATGGCATCTGATTGTTGATACTTTTGACAGCCCTAGTTTCATGCAACCTGATTTTTCACTTTACACAGAGACAGCTTGCATGGAGAGATAGCAAAAAGATGGCAGCGTGTGACTGTTTTTCATGCATTAATGGAATTTGGCTTTGGAGTTCAGGTATTTAGAAGCTGCTGCACTGTCTAACCCACACCCACACATACATAGATAAACACGCAGACGACACTGTGCCAAGACGAACTCAGGCAATTAAGGGTGATGAATTGCGTGAATGTGAACCGTGGCAGCAGAACGGCACAGGTTAGAAGGATGAGCGTAGAGACATAACCTGTCCAAAAGCACTAAGGGTAGGATTGAAAAGATACACTCAGGAATCAAAATAAATACAGAGCTGAAGGATGAGATGTGATGAAATATGAGCAGTTGTTGCTGCAATGTGGCCAATAATGAGATGTCTAAAGCAGTGATTCGTTTGCAGTTCACCATAACTACAACCATGACGAGTGCTGGTTTCGCAGTAACAATGGACTAAAATCATCAACAGCGGCTCAGGCAACAGAGGTGTCCTACTTCTGGAATGTTTATTGTTCAGTCCCAGCTTTGGTCAATTTCTTATTGAAGCCTCCTGTGCTAGCTCACATTAGCACAGCAACATGGCTCACCACCTGCTAACATCTGAATATTGTTAAAAGTGCTTCTAAATACATTGTGGTTAAGAAAATGGGGGGGTTCAAAATAAATTGGATAAGTGAATCTGTTGTAAAATATTTAAAATCAATAGTTCTGTTGCTGAGATGGTAAAAACACCTTTAAAGGAGATAATTTCTTACAAACACGAGCAATTACTTATGTAAGTTAACACCACAGTGAATTACCACAATAGTGAACAAACACGATCAGACTGAAGAAGTAAAGGGATGCTTAACCCCTATACACCCCCCACAAAAGCACATTTCAAACAGAGCTGGAACTGAAAGAGCAGTGTGACTAGTTTGACAGCAGATACTTGTGATGCAATAATGTCACAACTATATTAGAAATGACATTGACCTCTGGTGTAAGCACACAGTCAATGTGTGACATCTTGACCTGAAACTTGCTAATGTGCTCAGTTTAAACAAAGTTGGTGTAGTGTTTATGTTCACATTAAACACATTGGTGGGGCACGTTTAGCCTCACAGCAAGAAGGTCCTGGGTTAAATTACAGGCCATCTGGGACCTTTGGATGTTCTTCCTGTGTCTGCGACGTAGATTTGCTTTGATTGCTACAGTTTTCCCTTAAAACATGTCCATTAATGCCTCTCGTCACCCCTACCCCTGGGCTCCCCTGCAAACGAGATAACTTAAGTGGGACTTTCCTAGTTAAAATAGGTAAATTAAATTAAACAACAAAGGAGATAGTGTTGCTCAGAGAGACAAAGTCATAAACCAACTATATGATTTTTTTTTTTTATATGTTTAGTCTTCTATCCAGTATTGTTAAAACAAAAGAAGGAATTGAAAGCATACCTGTCAACACTAAGGGCTAAATTAGGCACTTAGGGTTTGTGACAATTTGCAGTTTCACCTATTTTCTAAGTGCAGACAATCCCACCCCAATGCAATCTCTTTATCCTTATTTAGCCTTCTTCACCCTGTTTCATATTTATATTAAAAAATAGGAAGGAATTAGTCAGGGTTAAACAACCTCGGTAGAGTAGGAACTGAACCAAATAATTCTGAATACTTAGTTACAATTTCCATATACAAATCTACATGAATGGTAAAAAAGAAATTAAAAAAAATATTCATACCAACAATGATTTCTACACCATTGTCGGAACCACTCATAAGTATGGGAAAAAAACTCTGCAAATGTAGCCTATCTTCCTCCTCGGGAATATTCACAAAAGGCAGTGAGTGCGTTAAGCAGACTGCAGCTTATGTTTTACAGGTCGCGGTGCAAAGCTTTTTGTTCACACCATGAAATTTCCCCCCCGGAGACCCCCAGACCTCCATCAGTGTCTTTCCCCGGGAGCAGCCCCCAGGCGCGAGGGGGCAGAGTGCTGCTTCATGTCAGCCCCAGAAATGTCAAAAAAAAAAAAGCACACACACATACGCACACTTTGGCACTTTGCAATTTACTTTTGCGTCTCCATCAGCTGCCAAAGAAGATTCATGCATGCCCAGAATTTGAGAATTGAAGTGTGTGTTTGTGAGAGAAAGACAAAAGTTGTGTGTGCGTTTTGTGATCGGAGGCGTCCCGGCGTGAGGGAGCCTTGAGGCCTGCCTGACACAGCTTGAGGGCACACAGAGGAAGGTGATTATCTCATAGCTGCCAGCCATTCAGCTCAAATGAAAACCAAAGTAACTTACAATAACTAGGTGATGCTATTGTAAAAGTCGTGTACTCCAACTTAGCCAGATTTGTGTCATATTCTAAACTTGTAGCTGTGATAAACTCAGCGACAATGCTGTGTTTAGTGCATTATTATGACGGTGCTTCTTTTTCACCATTTTTAAGGATTCATTAGCTGCAGCATGGCAATTCAAGTGCTTGGTTTTCCACAGAGTTAGAATAAATCAGCTTCAGTTTCTGTGAAAATATCAAATCTACTTACTTGTGACCAAGTATCTATGTCCATTTCTCCTATATTGAGAATTTGTCTTCCAGTATGGTTGTTAGTCATCAAGGGCAATTAAGTAAATTAACTGTTGTCATAGGACAAACATTCTTCATTATTTATAGATAAAAAATTTCTGTACATAACTGCAACAATGCTTATGATATTCGCCACTGAGAATTTAAGAATCTGTATGCTGTGGCAAACAAAGATCATCATAAGAATATAAATATTAATTTTGCAGCAAGTCTGATAAAAAATAATAAATGATGTCTTATTATTTACAGATATTTAAAGGATTTAGATTAGTGGTTGGGTTAAGGTTTGATCGGGGTCCAGTCTGTCCATTGTTTGTCTGTAACATTTAAAATTCTCTGAAAAACATTATTGCTCACTATTTCCGATGACATAGCGTTTGATCTTGGCATTTTACGACAAGTGAAGCATAAAAATGTACTTTTGTAATTATAGTCAGTTTAGATCAGCAGTGTCAATCTCATTTTGACAAAAGGCAATCATCATTGTTGTCCTTGAAAGGCCAGTTGTAACTAAAATTTATTAAGTAGTAATCTTTCACTTACAAATAGTAGTGTATTTGATATGTTTATTGAATTGACATGAATCTGCATTAGTCTGAAATATTAATTACTCTTTAAGTTTCAGACAAATCATTTTGTTAGGTTAAGACATTAGATTACTCCTATCACTAATGTAAGATTAAAGTAAATCTTATAATAACTTGAGGGCTGCATAAAATTTTGTGGAGAACTGCATCCGGCCCCTGGGCCCTGTGTTTGACACATGTGGTTTAGATTGAAAAGGTAAAACGTTTTTTCTAAAGCACATATGTACATCATCACCACCACAAAGAAAAAGAGTTAAAAGACTGCAAACCTCCACAGCACAATAAGTTTCTGGAACTCCAGCTCTGTGATTTTGCCAGCTGCAAGATGGCACCTTCCTTGCAGGATTTTGGTGTTTGTTTTTGGATATGAAAAGCTCAAGCCTGGAGTGTCTTTCTTTGGGAAAGGCAGCTCTTTTGGCAGGTGACAGGCTAGCACACCTGGACATGTATGTGTGCCCAGATGGATGAGGCGCTGTGGCAGCTGGTGGGACATCCCCCGAGGACAGTGGTGTCGCCAGAGGGGACGCTCCACTCCGGTGTCCTGCTTTCACACTCGCATAAGGAAGTGCACTGGCACCACGCAGGAACTGGACCAAAACACACAAAAGGACAATAGGGATACAAAACAAAATGATGATTGACTTTGAATACCAATCTTCTCCCAAAACATTAGTCTATCTATAGAAGCATCTTTCTATTTTAATCTGCTTCCTTCATTTGTGTGGCTCCCTGTGTCTGCCTCTTTCACAGTGCCAACAGCTCATTAGTGCAGTATGTAAATGAGCTGGCTTTGGGCCAGAGGGTCAGAGCACAAACTGGAAACAGAATAATAGCACCACACTGTAGTTCATGTGGGTGAGTTGTCCTCAAATGCCTGTCCAGATACAACTACAGGTGCAGGAATGCAAGTGTCCACAGTCTACAGTTCAAGTACAACAGTTTGGAAGGAAAGTTTTGTTCATTTTACAGCCTTGACTCTGTGACACAGTATATGTGAGATGTGACAAAGTTAATACTGTGTTTGTGACCCGGGGCCCATTTGCTTACAAATTATTATATTAATGTGTGTTTAATCATTACTACTTTGGAGTTTAGACACACCAAATGGATTTTTATAGTGGATTCACTCTGAAGTCACAACTTCCCGGACAGACACTTGGGCAGAGACATGAACGTCTGTCTGGACCTAAGGACAACTGTGACAGCATAATACAACATTTAAATATGCCAGTAACAGAGGCAATATTTTTGTGGCCCTTTGAGTCACATCCTACTGTAACTTATTTTATTAGTTTATGTTTTGGTGAAACATGCAGCTTGGGGCTCTGATCTAAAGCTGTAAAATGATACTGAATTTCCCACAGGATCAATATCTATCGATGTATCTATAACTGTTATAAATTGAAGATTTTATTCTATAGAACCAAAGGGCAATTGATAATTACATTTGTAAATAAACCAGAAAACACCACCCACAGAGATCCTGTTTTCTAATAAAATTGAATTTGTTTAAGGTAATTTAGTAAAAAAAAGATGCTGCAATTTTGGTAAATTGTGCCTTTCTGAATACAACAGTGCTGTAAAGATAGCACGTCCAGAACACTGCTGCTCAGGTCTTGAAGGGATTTTATTTGCCCCTCTGATAGTACCTTTACTTTAGAGTATTTATGGTTTTTTTTGTTTGTATGATAGTAACTATTTTCTTTGGTTTGTAAAACACTCTGAATGACCAATTGTGCTACAAAAACTGTTCATGATTTGCCTTAACAACAGCCACATGAAGTAAACTCACTGGGGACAACTGCTGGTGATGTTGGGAATAGCAGGATAACTAGAAGAAAGGGCCATTGAATTTCTTTCTTTTGTCATCTGACTCAATATATATTACTCAAATTTACTCAAAGTCTCGAGTTGACTATAAAAACCCATAGTAAAATAGTGATTGTGCAACGAAACACAAAGCATGCACACAATCTTTCTCACGTCATTATTATGTTGATCCTTTATTCACCCATTTTGTTGTCACCATTCTGTTCATCAGTGTTGTTTCTTAAGTTTTGCCTCTGTTTATTTTGTCCATCCGTAAAAAGGCGCCATTATTTTTCCTTCTCCCAGGCCTCGCGAGAGGAGGACGGCCTCGGTGGGAAAGTCCCCCAGCATCACAACTTTGCTCAGGACACGCCCAGGCTAGTCTTCAAGACAAACAGCGATGTGCTTGTAAGGACCAAATCACTAACTTCAAGCTGAATGCCTTTTACTCATCTTAATGCTTTTATGTTTTCACTCTCATGTCTTTCTCTTGTTTTTCTATGACGTCTGGCAGCGAGATTACTAGTTTCATAATTGGGCATCACAAAAAAGTAGATGACAGAAATTGATCACACAAAAGCAACATCATCTTCAGTCACTTTTGCTAAAGTTTTCTTTTCTGCATCGCCATTTCTTTTGCCATGTCTTTTTTCATGATTTTAATATTTTGTTTCTCACTTAAAATATGCAGTAACATTTAATTTGTGAGTAAATGTAAATGCCATATATAAAAAAAAATAAATTGAAAACACTTACAGTTCAAATACAGTTGCGCACATCAGTCTCATAAACATGTTTTATTGGCATTGCACTTGTAAAGAACCACAGTGTACAATTTTTAGTGGAGGGTCTGCAATCACCTTTTCTCCATGGAGATGAGATTACTTTGCCTATGGAATGTTACACAGTATTGCTTGAAACTTGGTTATCTCTATGGAGACAAGCATGTGGAGAGGTGAACCCCTAATAAAGCATGTTTTTGAGCCATAGTGAAATAAATCCTATGTTTAATGACATACTGGGGGGAGATTGTAGGCAAAGCAATAACGTCATCATGGACTCAGGCAGGAGGTGGACAACCAGAAAAGTTACATTGTTCACAATTTAAAGTTGCACTGTGTAACTTTTTGGCCAAAAATAGACTTGAGTAAAATCATGTTTTGTCATTTAGATTTGTATATAAAATAAAAATCTAAGTCTTTACTTTGACTAGGCTTATTGGCCACGAAAAGGACTATTATTTGGCCTGGAGGAGGGCCCGCTCATGTTCGTTTTAAAGAAAAGTGGTTAGTGCAGCTGTATTTTTTCACATTATAGCATAAAATATATTTAGATCCATTCAGAATGTCCCAAACTCTGACTTTAACTTTCTAATTCTAGCAAATTGTGTAGTTGACTTTTCAACTCCAGAAAGTTATACAGTGCACCTTTAATAGGAAAAATCCTGAAATTGTGAAATAACATCTTTGCATTCACACTTGTCCTTTGGGTCCTGGTTTATGTCAGATGTGGACTTGAGGTGCATTCACACTTTCTGGATTTGACTACTCGAGCAGTTATATTGTTAGAATAGTTCACTAGTATAGTTCACTTGAACAAGTGTGAACACAAACACCAGAAAAACACATGTCCAGCTGAACTACACAGGATTCACTTCTGCTTTGGTTAAATGAAGTGGATTATGTATGCAGGCTCCCAAGTATTTTTTTTCTCAGCTTAGGGAAACATTTATATTTCAAAGTACACCACTTTGCTTATAACAATATACATTAGGAA